>JACJUY010000338.1:37764-96586 GCA_014220935.1 Platorchestia sp. MABIK
TCTCAAGAAATTACTCTAGAACATCGAAATGAAATCAAAGGATAGTAAGTGTGTGCAAACCGTAAAGGAAGTATTATGTATTTTATCCTTTGGTTTACAATTGGAGGTAGCATTGCTTACAAGAGTTTTCATAAACACCATCTACAAATCCAATAAATAGCTAATGCTCCTGTGATTGATTCCCCTGTAAAATCAAACGGAGAAGACTTCAACCACGTTGCTCTGAATTAATATACGAACCTGATGAAAATATTTCACTATGGCTTTAGTCATTCAACTGATCGAAATATTTATGGCAAATCTTTATGGAAATTTTCCTTCGACAAAAATTTCAAAACACATTCCAACAAAAGGTGACCTTCATAAGTCACCTTTCGCACACTGAACTTATGCAGCTCGACATCGACCGGCTTACTGTGTTTTTGGTCTAATATATTATGTGTGTATTTGAAAGGTATTGAACAATGGCAACGCACAGCAAATTGCAGCAAACTTTGATGCTTAAATTAATACAAGAAAATTACTCTCTGTGAAATTCCTTTTAATATGCAATTACCAAGTTATTGACTTGTGGTTGTTTTCAAGCCGAGATTTTCACAGATAAGCTAAATCCGTACATCAACCTTTAGCTGGGATATGTAGATCGGTAAATTAGAAATATTGAAATAATTTTTGGGCTAGTGGAAGAGCAATTTCAAGTTCAAAGTTGATTGATCACAAAGTGTTTGAAAATTTGAGCACAAAATGTTTGAAAATTTGAGCACGAAATGTTTGAAAATTTGAGCACAAAATGTTTGAAAATTGCTTCTGCTATTTTTAGGACACCAGGCAGAATATCAGAGATACGAGGCAGAATTCGAGAGATTCAATTCCTGCTCTGAAAAGAGGTGTAATTCTCAGCAAACATGTGACATCACATAAGCTCTTGCAAAAGAGTCAAAAGAATATGGCTTTTATTTCAGTTGTACGTACTTTTTATACGCTAAATCAACACAATCAAATTAATATCTTCTTCTCTATTCTATGGTAAAGTCATGCTTGAAGTGTAATAGATCGCACCTTAAGGAGAAAACCGAAATCTTTTAATTAGAGATAAATCAAAGCTAACGATAAGCTTTCCTTTTTTCACCAGAGCATTCCGAAGTATGTTATTTACACCTCATAGTTGACCCGATTTCGAATAGAGATTCCTCTAGTTTATAACGAAAAAAGAAACTTTGAATTCATGTGGTAAAATGGTAGCATTGGCATGAAGCCTTGAGCTAAAAGCAATCAATACTTTAAAATTTCAAATGTTTTCACCGAGATTAATGTTCTCATCACTCATTTTGACATTGCGCTCATTTCTATAGAAATGTAGTTTGAAAGCTAAACGATTGTTTCAAAATGATTCTCTACAGGCTGGCTGAGACGAGAAGACCCAGCATCGCCGTTGAATCTTTTAAAAAACAAAAATCATTTTGATGCGCTTCGAGGTTTCTAACAGTTTCTGTTATCCTCGCTGGATCTGAAGACGCACTTCACGGCACCAGTGCATTGCTCCTTTAATTCGACTCGGAACAATAAACGACTCAACCTAGCCGAGACCAAGCTTCTCGAGCCTGTTTTGTTCCAGAGAGTGGAGATGATGACCGCACCTAAGCGAGCAGTCAAACGATCAAATCTTAATAGAGGAAGGGGAAAGACTCATTCCACCTCTCTCTCTCTCTCTCTCTCTCTCTCGACCAATGAGCATGTTCATTCATGTTCAACATGTCATGTGAAGTAAATATTAAGCCAGAGAAGCAGTCTCTGAGGCAGTAGTCCGAAGATTCGAGTCACGCAGAGCTCACAGGAAAAACGCTAGCGCTCGTACACTCCTGTGATTTGCAGTAATGAGTTTAAATGCAGGCCGAGTCAAGAACACTGGAAGCTCTTTTCTCTGAATTGAATTTCTTTTAAGTTGGCAACCCATAGGGTTACAGTGACAATACCTGATTCTGCCAGCCAAATAATTAAAAGCATAAACATAGGAAATGTTCTTCATTACTAATGTTTGTCTACACTGAAGGAACCCGTTCATTGACAAAGCACAATGTTTTTGATGGATTCATTCCAAATAGTTGGCCGGAAATTCCCTGAAAATTAGCTGAGCCATTGACGAAAATTAGTCGCTTATTTCTTTTGTATTCCGGAATTCATAATGAGATAAAACATTTATACATGTGATTTCGACGAGTTTATAAAAAACAGTTACATTCTACGAATTTGTAATACGCAAGAGAAACTGTGCCGCCGTCATGGTACATCACATCGGACTTGGAGTTACCACACTAATACGAACTCGCCCTCTCCCCTCCTCCCGCCAATCTTGTGAAAAGCAGCAGCAGGTAGGTGAGAGGTTGTTTCCTGTGAGTCTCGGCGCTCGACAGGTGTTGCTGCGCAGCAGTGGACCTGGCCTTGAATTTCTCGAGTCATAATGCAGTCCCTCAAGAATACGTGTTGACAGAGCCTTCTTCTATCTCCTCCAGCTGTCACGTATGGTATTGTGCTCAACTGCGCCGTACTAGACGTATTCAATAGCTTCAAAACTGTAGGCGCGACTTGAATAGAAAAATGAATTTTAAAAATATTCTACAGGATATACTTTATCAGTATACGTCTGCCTCGACGCCTGACTCTACTAGGACACGACAAAGTCAAACTCACAGGAGCTCCAAAATTCTATCGCTTTTGCACGGGCTTGATTTGAAGTTGAACACAATTGAAAAAAGAATTAATGACCTCACAGAACAATTACCCCTAAAAATTTTATGCAATAATGTAACAAAAACCATATTTTTTGGACTACAGAAACAGGTATGAGCACAGGTACGTGGAAGTAAATTACAGGAAAATGTGGACTGACAACTTAAGAAAGAAATGCACATGTGCAGGATATCTATGTGATATGCGACTATTTCTTCTAGCGTTCATGGATAAATATTTACTAAAATCCTAGGAGTTCTACAGTCATGTACTCCACATGCACAGATTTCAAAATACCGAAAAAGTGAAATAAATTTCACGAATATAGGATCGGAAGCTGCGTACAAAGAATGTTTTGAACCACATTTGTATCACGCTTATCTAGCAACTCCCACTTAGTTGCTTCCAGGTCTAATCTCAATTTTAAAAACTTCTCTGTTTCCTAAAAAATTAAGATGAATATATTTTTAAACATAAAAAATCACTTTTAATTTTTCCCACAGCTTTTTAAATTGACACATAAACTTTTTCACAAAATTCAATCTTAATGGCCAGGACAACTTAATTTCTGAGCAATGTATTTCCTTCGAAACATAAATTGTATCCTGAGTAAAATAAAAGTTAAATATCGATGAGTAGCTGTAAATAACTGGATTCTAGGATACTCGAACACAGTTTGAATATCAGATCACAACCGAATGAAATAAGATCCTCCGTCAAAGGAAAATTAATTCTAAGAACACCTCTTTGCTAGCAAAGAGCTGAAATACATTTGCACATAAAGTTCGATTAACGAGTGAATAAGAAGAAGTAGCCACTCAGTTAAAGAACGTTCTTTGCAGTATTTGGCGCTCTATGAGCTGTGCCACTTCGAGCGGTGATGTTTGCTACAATAATTCGTGCTATTTTCTTAAAGGCAGCGTGTCCTGGTGCATTGAGTACAGGACTGCATCCAGGATGCGGGAGTCGGAGCCGCGAAGCATGACACCGTCTTGGTCGCAAGCTCCTCCCTGCGGCGTCTGCTGCAACACCTGCGCTGTCTTCACAGACTCCACGGGTGGTGCTCAGCTACAGCTTCCAAAGTGGCATGGTATGCATCCGAAAAAGTTAATATGCGTTTCTCAGTTGATTCTTATTTTCTTGAGTTCGACAGGAATGTAAGATAAATGTGGCGCATTTTCAGATGTGGCAAATGACCTTAGGGGAAAACTTCTCTTTTGGGAGACATCAAGGTTGAAACTAGAAAAGAATCTACGCACTCACCAAGCCAAAAACTTTCATCAAATGCCAGGTACATGAAGAATTTTGGGCACTAAACATCAAACAAAAGTTAATGTGGATATTCATTAATGTGCAGCCAAGATTAACGAAAAAGTTTTCAGGCAATTTACTTCTAAATGTTTCGGTTATGAACAATTGAACATTTATCAGCGCGTGATGCAACTCATAAAATTTCAGTCAGAGACATGGATTTAAAGTCCCCCATTAATATTTATGATCGGGACAAATGCTTCAAATTATTTAAAAATCTAATCATCATCTAGACGAAAGTCGAGCACTTTCGAAGCGATTTTTCGACCTTTGATGCGTACGGTTTAAGGTGCTACCAGCTACAACAAAACTATTTTACAGCATGTTGTGTATGCTAAACATTTGATCAATTAATCTGTGGGTACCACTGCTATAATTTTTTCTTTATATTAAAAATGAACGATATAGCCGAATGGATTTAAGCATCCTACTTTTTCCTCAGTATACGAAAGAAACTCAATGCAAACAAACTCTGTACAATCGTATTTAATATGGTTTTTCAATCAAGAAAAAATTAGAGACAGCGAATCACGTGAGCGTAATAGTGTTTTCACAGTTGTTCTGTTTTAACATATGCTACCAGTCTGCGACAACGTTTTTTCCAGAAGACTGGCTCGAATTTTCTATCCCTAATATACAAATAGTCACATCAAGAGGACAGGTACGCGGACCCGAGCCTTCACTCAGCCCAGCAAACCTCCTCACCCCAGGGCTGGGAAGCGGGGAAGATACGATCACGCGAGCGGTAATGGCCACGAGATAGCACCCCGATAACAGACGAACATCGTCTGCCTTCCTTGATTCCTTCCTTGAGTCAAGCCTTCCTTGATTTAAAATGATTATGCCAAGTTGGCTCACCCAATAGAAACAAAATTGAAAGATGCATTTGTTTCAGCAGAGTTTTTTCGCTTTCTTCCATGTCTCCTACAATGAAACAGTACCAAAACATACAGTTTTTTATGTGAAGTCGCACGAACGGCGATATACTAACACATCACTGTTACATGGTCACCACGCTTGATTATTGCTGACGTATTGCAGGGCTAATATTAACCCACCCTTGAATAAAAGCGTAGTCGTGGATAATTATTTTTCACGCATTACCACATCTGATTAGAAACATACTTATTACAGAACTTGTCCATCATTAGATATGATTAAATTTTTCCAGCCATCACATCCTGCAGATGCGCATTTTGTTGAATTGCATCAGTAGGTTACCGTCGCTTTCCGTGGTAGGCCTCGTATCATTCAGAGCAGAACTCGCGTGCGGACACCCATATTGTCTCCGCAGAAAAATTAGGTTAAGGCCTACTAAGAAAGGCCGATAAAAAACACATCAACATTGGTCATGTCAAAGTTTATGAGAAAATGTTGCCAAGCGTCATTTTTTACGAAATGGCAACGTAAAACATCTGCGTACACGAAATTTAAGTTGGGTTGCTAATATAATTTTTTGTTATTTTCAAAACGCTGACCCTGACTAAAGTTCTTAAACTTCAGTAGTTGGGCTCAACGGCCAACACCGTACATATTTGCACCACTTCGTATTCTGTTTTTTGGTATAAATTAATATTCCCTTGAACTGAAACGTTACTTGCATGGGAATGGTGGCCAAATGAAATGAAGGAAAACACGTTTTAACTTTGAGTTGAAAACCAAAAATGGAAGGCGTGAAGACATACTTTTCCGTGGTCACATGTTCTAAGCATGTTTTGCAGTAAACCAATAACAAGATTGCTTAGTAAGACAAATAAACATGAGATGAGAAATCCTCAGGAGGCACAAAATGAGCGACGTCGCCCAACACACTGGAAGTATTCTAAGCAAAAACAAACATCGGCATCTACGGATGCTTCATTTCCAATTGAAGCATGATACATATCACCTTTTACATTGGTTTTTCAAATGCCTTATAACTAACACCAGGACGCCATGACGAAAACCCACGGTCGAAGACCGGTACCCATTTCAGACACCTGGGTAGAGTGGGGTATTGTGCTTAGAATTTTTCTCCTATACCCAACAGAGAAAATCGCTAACTGCGCCGAGACTCGAACCCGGGTCTCCCCGCACGGAGTCAGGTCCGCTACACACACGGCTATGACGTGCAGTAAATGTAAATGATGTGTGTGTAAATGTTTAGCTTGCAGTGAGCGCAGCGGGTGAGCATGGCGTGTTTGTTTACCCCGAGCAAGTTTCTGGTTAGGGATACATTGGAGAGGACTTCTCATACACCCCATCTGCTCGCACAGCCTCTGAAAGGCTGGAGTCAACGATCTCGCTGCACAGGTGCGGCGCGCAGCCTCAGTGCGTCTAGACGCGCCAGTGTCGGATGCTGAAAAACTTACAGATCACCATCCCTTCCTCAGGACCTCGAGAGTAAATCAGAGCCAACGCATACTTATTGAAATTTCTAAAGTACTGGTGATGCCTTGAGAAGGAGAAATTGTAAAATTTAAAGTTACCTTGAAGCTAAGACATACAACGGCATTGCCGTTGTAAACCTTCAACGCCCACTCATGTTTCCCCGGAAACTCGATTTGGTTCGGTCTCGATTTTGTATTTTTCTCATTGTGTGGAAAACGCAAACCCAGTAAGTTTCTGAAATGCTGTTTTTTAATGCGCGTAACTCGAAGTGTATTAGCAGATTTGTAAACAAAAACTTAATTCAAGGGAGTTCAAATCAAACATTGTGGCGTCTATGGACGTGTCAGTGAAGGAGCGCCATACGGTAAACGGGATCTATCAACTCAAGCAACAAGAACAGCAGCAGAAGCTGCTTTGCAAACGCTGAAAATTCTGCCTACTTGCTCAGCTCTAATTTTGTTTTGCATGTTTCAACACAACGTTGAAATATAATTTAAGAAACGTGCTTTTCATGGGCGAATGCCTTCATTGAGATTTAACTACAAACTTTCTCATTGTGCTTCCTCAGTTTGAATAATATCAAAACACTTAAGAAAAGAGGTGTGAATAGACTCACTTCGAAACAGAAGTATTTTTCAAATTATTTTCTCACCGATAAACAATTGATAGATTTTTTCAATTACTATGTTTAAACTGAAATTTTGTGGGTTTCTGGAGTTTGAAAATAACATGAACTCTACTGCTCGAGAATAGAAAAAAAGTAAAATACTGAAAATGTATACTATTCTCTCCGAGGCGTTTGTTTAGCTGTTCAAAAAGCGTCTTCTCATTCACACCGGACTATAATGGGAGGAAGGTAAACCTAACACTAACAAATTCTAGCCAAAGCCTTTTAGGACAACCTTGTCCCTATTTGCAGTACCCAACTACCAGAGGTCGCCAGTCTCGTCCTTCTCCCGCCCTATCTCCCTGAAGTTTTGGGACTGGTTTGCCTATCGCTGTTGACCACACGACGAACCGTCGGAACTAGGCACGCTGGGCACAGGAACGCGGAAGCGATGGACTGATCCGGGCTCACGACTCCAGCTCGCTTCTCCTAGGTTGACATCAAAGATATTTGCTGATGCCCTCACTAAGTTCTGCTTTTGATGCCCTGAAGAAAGTACTACGTGAACGCTAAAAATTGAAAGCTCATGCAAAGACAGCGAGGACGCAAGGTGCAATCTCCAATGGCGAAAAGATGCTCAAATGGCTTTAAAATTTCCCGAACTCACAGTCATACGAAAGAAAAAGAAACAAATGAGCTAGTCAGTACACAGATACTGCGCATTTTTAGTTATTACAACAAATTTTAACTTAAATCAGTGATGAATGAGATGAATAAAAAAGCATCCGTACTCAAGCCGTTGTTTGAAAATTTTTTAAGTCATTATTTTTTAACAGTTGAAAGATGTGTGAAATCCGAACTTGAATATTTTCAAACAAAGCCCATGTTTCTGCCACTCCATGAATGAATTCCTCTCGCCGCGGTAAATGGAAATTGCGTTCACACGATATGGTCCATGGTCTTCGTATTCATTTAGTGCCTAGTATTTAGGATCGGGGAAGATGCATCCAGGCTCATTTTTCATCATCGAGGAAAACAGAAGCGTTTTTTTTTCTACCATCGTGCAAATTCTCATGAAACACTTGACCCTCGAATCACTAAGCTAAGCAGAGGAATTGTCCATAGGAAGCACGGTCTTGGTTACAGTGCAGCAGTTCAACAATACTCGTATCTGCACTACTCCAGCGCGCTGCACTAGAATCTGCACTACTTCAGCGCTCATCATTGTTACAGCAGCCTTGCTATTGCGCGATGCGCCATCATTGTTACTAGTGTGCTCCAAACTGCCTTTACAAAATTTCTCTGCAAACAAATACATTTTCCTTACGCAGTACTTTCGACACAGTCGAGTGTGAGTTTAATTGTATTCCCCAATAGTTGTTGGCGACTCATTCTTTGTGCTGAATGCATGTGCTCACAAGCACCAGTGTGAGCAGCCGACTCTTTCAATTATTAGAGCGACTATATCTATAAGTAAATAAATCATAAGAATTAATTTGCCTTTCTTCCATGAAAAAAATTACGACTCATCAATCATGATGTGCAAGGCAACTCAAGCTGAAAACGTGTTGAACAACAATCTAAGATCTTTTTCAAGCATTTAAATTCTGGTGAGTCAATTGCTGGCTGCTGATGCCACCGATCAATCAGGATATGGAACTGGCAGCTGAAGCCGAAGCCTGCATTCTGCAGGTAATTATTTTCTACAAATTGTTAAATCAATAGCTTCATTTACAGTGCAACGCTCCCAACATTTTTCGTTGTCCTTTATATATGAAAAAGTCATGCGATATAGTTTTAAGCCAATTCCCTTTGCCAGCAAGATTCGTTTTCTTTTTTTTTAATAACAATTCTCCGACGTGTACTTTACAGATAAAAACTTCAAAACTATTTTTATTTAGCCATAAATGATCCAGATCAGAGACTTTCGTCGCAGGCGGGAAAGAAGCAGATAAAAACGAAGAAACTCGTATAAGCAAAGAAGCACTAAACGTCAGCGAAGAAGTGTAGAGCTGAGCAGTAAACGTGAGGTTCACGATAAGACTCCACATTAGGGGCAAACTCAGTGTCTATCTGTGTTTTTATATTATTCACCTCTCGTCTTGCCTGCGAACTTGCACGCATGACATCCAAATCTACACAAGGCTGATTTGTGTGAGCCTTCGCAAGTTCCATTGGGTTCATAAAACAGCAAAACAATTTTCCACTCCACTTTGGTCATAAACAATATACTCTACTGAGCTTAGTTAGGTATGGAAAAGCACTAACAAGTGCGTGATTTTTACGAAACAAGTATACCATTGGGAGCAGGGATTTATCTTTTATTCGCAAAACTATACTTTTGTACGTTCCGAGTCACAAAAACAGTTGATTGTGTAGAAACACTCAAGCAGAGTATTTAGAAAATCCCAAGATCTTGACTGGAACACATGGTGCGAGGGAAACGTGTGAAGTATTTAATCAAATCAAGAGAGTTCGAGCGAACCAAGTAGCGAGAAAATATTGTCTTGGAATATAGGACGATATACACGCGCGCAACTCGTGCATATACTCGTTTTTGGCATAAACGGGGTCACGACGGTAGAAAAATATTAAAATGAACCTCTGCATCATATAATTAGGAAAAATAAAACAATTTGACACTCAATCTTCAGAAACTTGAACAAAGGTCCTAACCAGAGAGTGAAACGAACGAAGTTCATTTCAAGATGCTGTAAATTAAGAAGCGATGTAGAGCACAGAAGCCAGTGGATGTTGTCAGACTGGTTGACTACGCACTTATGTATGGGTGCTACGCACCTATACCTCATGTGACAGCTCAAACGCACTAGTATTTGAACGACCCAGCCACCCGAATATTGCAGGGCAGTACATTAAGGTGAATAAGGTCAATTAGGATGATAACTCGGAGTAGTCAATTGGGGTGATTACTCCAAAACAAATACATTCTATTCTTTCTATTCTGTAGCTAGGGCACGTAAAGACTTCCTTTGGTCCACCCGCAGGTACTTTACCTTCCGTCATTATTCTAGACTTCATAATCATTGTGACATAAAACTCATTCTAAATCACATGAGAGAATTTAATCACATTCTCCCTCATAAAATCATTCCTCACCGAACTTACTCTTTACTCACAAGAATAGAAATGGACTCAAGCGCTATTTTCTGTAAGAGCACCTATGTAGGCACCTGGCCGCTCAGTTAGCATGCATGGACCGGTGCATACATCTATTTTGTCAGTCGTTTGGGATGAATAGTCTTCACGTCTAATTCTGAACTATTTAAGGTCAATCCTAAATGCTTCATGACGGTTTAGAGTCATTTATATAACTGTTTAAGTCTACTTTAAAACAGAGCGTTCGAGGTAATTTCCGTACAGTTTCTTTAACTTTGTGTATAAGCTCTGCTTTGAAAACCGAGTACGCCCTCAGGAACGCTAATACGGTGTCCACTTTTCTTCTTTCCCTTAATCGCATTGTTTGAATATCTTCACTCATGAAATATAAAACACAAAACTGTGGTTTCAACCTTCCTCCATCCTTAAATCCACATCTTTAGTAAATATATCAATAATTCCATCATTTTCTGTCAGTTTTATTCTTCTAAAAAGATGACGGTTTAATCGATGGATATTTTTTATTACTTTTACTTAGAGATTGATTTTATCGCAGGCAATATAGTAGTAATTAAAGAACATAAAATATTTCTAAGAAACCGCAGCAAAATCCACCTTTGAGACACCGAACGCCGATCGTTGAACTTGAAGGAGAATTTAAGTTTGGTCAATACTTGAGTTGGTTCCCTCGCATGCCTGCAATAGCACATAGTGGGATCACACAAGCGACTTTTAGCATTCCCTGAGAATACAGCAGCGCAAAACTTCAAATTCAACGTACAAATTTTTGGTATACATATTCATTTCCACGAGTCATAATTCCGTAATTAGTAAGGGAAGAAGGCAGCGATTCAAATTATATTTCCGGCAAAGAGTTAGAAAGAACGTTCGAAATTACTATGAAAAACTTCGCTCGTACCTTTACTTCTCTTATATTGTTCAAAACTCAAATAAGCTGAGCATCAACGGTCATAAATCAGAAATGAGGTGCGGCTGCTACGCGGGAAAGAAAAATACCGCTTGTGTGTACAGCAAGTTTGTCTTGTAAATCATAGTTAGCAGTTCTAGACGCGGCTGCATAACTGCAGCAACAGAGGCAATAAACTAATTTAACCGTAAGAGTTCATGCGGTGCAATAAACAACTTTATTGCGTTTTCTTGAGTTTTGTAATATCTAGGGAACTTGTGGCAGCTGAGCGAATACTTGAAGATATACTACGTTAGACTTATATTATTAGTAAACCAGTACGAACACATGTCCTAGCTTCGTATTATAAGCGAATCAAAACAATACCTCTTTATCAATATTGTGTTTAGATTAATTCTGAAGAATAATCCAAATTTTTCTCAATGCTATTTCGGAAATCCGATTCCAACTACGTTTTTTAGTTTCATTATATCATACATGATTTATTTAAAATCGATTTCGCCTCATCGAATTTTCTTTTTCATATACGCAGTATCTCAATATCACAGCATCTCGAGTCCCGCATGTCTCAACGCGCTGCGGCGCTGCTGCGATGTTGTAGCCACTCAGCGCGTGGGAGAGGGACCAGATGGCGCGACACAACACGGTATTAGAAAGCCGAAGTTGTGGAAATTATTTATAGAAAGTTCTGATGGAAGTTCAGAGAACAGCACGACCGAGAGAGCAAATATGGAAAGGAGGACAAGTAAGGCAAAGAGGTCTCTAGGCTTCATGAGGGAAGGCTATAAGCGATCACTACACAATGCAAGATTTCTAGTAGATTTCTAGGTTGTATTTTTCGATCCTACACCTAACTATCGATAAAATGTCTGAGAACAATTAACTCGAGCTAATAAACAACTAAGTCCTCAGCTTACAAGTGAATTTCAATGCTCACATGCACTTCTGATAATCAACTTAGAGTTGATTTGTGCTTGTACGGTAGATCATTCACGCAGTGTATACTTTCAAATTAGAATTTTCATCATAACTAAATTATCGAAAATGAAGGAAAAACATTTCTTCCTATTCCTTTTTACAGAAACGCATTCACCATAATTGAGCACGAAAACAAATAGTGATGTTATGAAAATTTATTAGCACATTAGTTTTGGGAAATAAATGATATTTGGTTTCATTTATTTCTAAAAGAAAAATTTCTTGGAAGATTCGCTGAATTCAATTTTATCGGCGTAAGTGTGTAAATGCCCTTACTTTGGAAGGGTACCAGGTGAGCAAGTAAGAGACTGTATCAAAATTTTGGGTCCAGTATTCAATGAAAGAAATTTTCATACATCATCAAGAAGTACATTTAACGTCCAGTACTTCGTTAGAAGGGCGTTTAACATGAGACGTAATATATGCTGCTGGCAGGCGGTCATCAAGAAATATCATTTGCCTACACTTTAGTCTTACTTTTTAAAATTTTATTCTGTAAAAGCTTCCGACGGTTCGTGTAGAGACCTCGGAGCCGGACTACCACTCAGAACGAGGACTGGAGGGAGAGCATGGCCTGGGCAACTTTTGACTGGAGCCACAGCATACTGACAATAATAAGAGCCTCACATGCTCGACAAGAGGATTTCGTCTGAATAGCTCTCCCACACGGAGTTTCTGAATGCGGCTGCGTGAGAGGATAACATTTACCGGATCAACCTCTACTCGAGCGCCATTCTTCATCAACTCTTCACCTTCAGATGCAGCAAGAATTCACAATGGAACCGTCAGTAAATATTTTAAATACACAAGCTGGAAAATTGCGAAATTTTGATATTATACCTATAGCAAACTGAAAATCATTTCGATCGACTGCAAATTAAAAAAGAGTAAATCAAATTTCACTTGGAGCAATCCAATTTTCACGAGGATCAAATCAAAATTCATTTGGATCGGTTCTTTTTTCACGAGGAGCAAATTAAAATTCACTTGGAGCTATTCTACTTTCCCTAGGATCAAATCAAATTTCAATTGGAGCAATTCTATTTCCACGAAGAGCAAATTAAAATTCACTTGGAGTAATTCTAATTTCGTTAGGATAAAATCAAAATTCATACGGATCACATCAACTTGTAAATGGGATAGAATTATCAAACTTAGCTTTTATGGGCATGCGACGGGTCATCGGACTACGATCTATTACCGCTTCATTGAGCTACTGCCACCATCACAGCGTTGAATGTCAATGAAAAGGTAACGTGAGTCCCAGGATTATCGAACAGGATTCACTTACGAAATTTCATTTTGCATTTTCAAAATGCGATGACGTTCCTGATAAATGCTCCGGCTAATAACGTTCCGGTTCTTAACTCAATTCAAAGCTTTTCATTTCGAATAGGTATTGGATTCATTCATGCAATGGATGTACAGTATTTTTATCGTTCTTCAATAGTCCTTTCAGCATTAATGATCCCACATCATGACTCATCTCGTGAGATAACGATTAAGAGTAAAAAATTAGTTTAACAATAAATCAATGATGCAACAGAAGAGCAGATGAAAAATGATGCATTACAACTCCATTGTTGTGGGCCACATAGAGTGCTGCTCTTTGAATTACTCGTCTCAATAAATTGTTGAGGATGCTGAAAATTTTTCCGAAAGAGAGGTCAAAAGGCCTTAAATTACCACTTGTTTTACATCAAGATGAACTCACGCCTGAATGCGCTCTACCGCGCTTCGCTGAATAACGAAAAGTTGTCCCAAGATTCGCTAGAATATGCTGTGAGAAAGCCCCGAATAATGGATACATCGATGGCGAAGAAACGGTACCAAATTGAAGCGTTCGAGTTGGCTGATTGTGGGGAGGGCTGATTTTCATGGCCTGAAACAGGTTGAATTTTTAACGCAAGCGTTGAGGTGAGCGGCTAAAGCTCAGAAGAAATAACTCATAACGTTTCACTAAGCCATCGAGAGCATTGATTTTTGTAAGAAGCCTATCATGGAAATTGATCTTTTCAAAATTGCTCAACTATTTGCTTCCCTTAAAACGAAGACATGCTCGATGTGCAAGCGAAGTCTTCATTTTGTTTGACAATTTTTATCGCGCATGACCTGCTTGAATTCTGGACTGCAAACAATATTTCGTGTAGAGATGTATATGAAGTGATGTGAAAAACATAATTCTATGTATTATTTCAAAAACTCGACCCGCCACAACCTTGCTTTTGCTTTGTAATTCTATGCGAACACAGTGATGACAGTTTGAGTAAGTGATCTATCAAAATCTAAGCATCAACAGTCAGATATCTAATCTGTGGTATCTCTGTCACGCTGACTGACCTGTAAGCGAGTCAATTCTATGCATTTAGTCAAGTTATTCCTTCCTCAGAAGTAAAATTTTTGCCGAGTTTCCTCTGAACACTAGAACGCTAGTGCTGAGAACAAAGTATATTGAAAGAAAGTAAGCATGATAACATAATGTATCATCGTTAACTGCGAGATACAACGTAGACAAATCAACAATGCAATTTAAAAACTGCTCGGTGTCTGAGAGTCGAACATGATTAACTCGACTCATTAAGAGGGTTTCGGATCATTGGCTTCTCAAAGGGGCGAAAAGAATTTACTCTTTCAGTAGATGGCTTTCAGTGCAGTAGATGGTTTTTGGGCTATGCGAATTGTGGACGTCATGACATTCATTCTTGATTTCCTTCTCAAAATTTTTACATTTATCACTGAACAAATAAAGAAGAACTACTCTAAAACTGCCACACAAATCTATGATAAGCCTTTTATTACACTTAATAGCTCACTGATTTCGCAGTAATGCTGATTGCGAGCTGCTCGGGCAGAAGATGCCAGGAAACAGCTTGAGCGTCCGAAGCGCGCGACTGGGTGCTCGGGAACTGAAGTGTGCTCCCACAGATCCAATATTGGTTGAATTGTTTATAAGAGAATTTAAAAAAGGTGGGTGGTCAACAAAATACCCCTTTATTTTTGGAGCCTCCAATTCTAATTTGAATGTATTTCGTCTTCTTTGTCATGCACGTAGTGACTTGGAAAGTGTAGAGACAAGTAAAACTAAAATTAGAAGAAAGAAAAAAGAATAAAAAGTAAAAACGTTTTTCAATAAAGATGCAACTGATATCATTGGTTTTCAAAGTATCTATAGCTAAAGATCCTTAGTTGATTAACATGCATGGGTATCATAATACTCATGTCAAATGTCGAACAAGTGATTGAGGAAAAAACATGAAAATATATTCAATAGTGTAAAGAATTAAGTGTTTGAAGAATTAAATTTCCTGACGTCTCCTGAAACCAATAACCTTGTTAAAGGCACAAAAACTTTGAACTTTTAATTGGAGTGGGAAAATTCACTGATAGGCTTGTTCAAACTTTTTATTGTGTTTACCAGTTACCTATAATATTATTCAACCATCTTCGTGGACCTCAATGTCGGGTATATGGCCGAGTTGCCAAATTCCTTCCCCACAGACTGTAGCATTGATTTTAAATCTCCAATATTAATTTCATGCTGTAAATTCCTAGTCTGGTAATATTAGTAAACGTCTAATTAAGCACGCAAAACTCTCTTTTAATCATAGAAATTATGGTATTTTACGAGGTAGTTTTTGGTTCTTGCTTTTCAATAGATCTGTCACGTCAGTCATTACTGTGTCGCAAGTTCACTCCTGGGATGATTTTAAAAAAGATCTAGAACATCGTGTTTGCGTCGTGCAGTAGGTCAAACTCTTGAAGAGGGATGGGTGTATCAGTCTAAACAATAATTTCTGCTCTGCTTCGAGCGAGTCAGATTCTCCGCCGGTGTATTTCCGCCACGCCGAGAACGCACTCTCACTGACATTCTTTCCGAAAATTGCGGTGAGGCAGCAAGATTTCATTCCACTCAATTAATGCTATTGAGAGAACGTGAGAAGTAGTTGGGATACAAAGTTCTGCGCGTTTTTTCAGTAGTTTAGACCGATTTCGTGAGAACTCCTTATTCAGCGCCACACAAGGCATTTGTAAGGCTTGCAGATCTACAACGCTGATTCGATCTCAGCGCTGCGGGTAACCCAGACACTCCAGGTGGAATGGTTGGAGCTGGAGGCGAGCCCTGGGACCAGCTCGCAAGATGCCATGACCCATTGAGGAGTGTGGCGGTAACGGGCGATGGGCGTGGAGCTCGGAGGCTGGGAACGGTACTGCGGTGAGACTGGCGGACATATATGAACACCGTAGCAAGACAAACAATCGCTCCATACAAAGCGGTGTTTGATCGAGAGTCGCAGCTTTTGAAGACGTATATGCAAGACGGTTTCGTCGTCCCTCTCGTGTGAAGAATGTGTCCTCTAGTAAGGGAGTTGACTTATCAGCTTTGCTATTCATCAGAGTTCGCTCAGATCGTTGACACATGACTCACCTTCACCAGGCTAGTATCACAGAAGAGGCTATAAAATAGACAGAAAAGCTCTGATTCGAATTGATGCAATTACTTGAATAAACTCCTAGACTTATTTCATCCAAACAGACAGAAAGCGACTTAACAGTTACTCATTCTGATGAACAGAGAAAAAATATCAGGTTGATTTTTGTTGAATAATAATAAATATTTTTTCCTCGTTTCTCAACGCACGTTTTGATAATCGATACTTTCTAGCGTGCTGTTACGATGAGAGAATGATCCCGTATAGAAATAGGGAGATAATTGTTTTTAAAATTATATATATATTATAATTAGCTAAAGTTTGAAAAGAGAACAAATTTAGGGTGCTGAACTCTTCTTAAAATTATTTGAAGATGATCGACAATGCGAGAATTAATAATATTCATTCTGCGGTGTAATTTTTATAATGATGCTGAAAAAACTGAACTCCAGCGCTTGTTTTCCTCTTAAAATAATAAACTCTGTAACATCATTACACATCTATAATACAATGACGTATTAACTAGAGCAACATCACTCACTGGCTGCGATCTAAGATGTAAAAATTGATCATGCACGATCAACAACATGCTTTAGTTCTGACTTATAGCGTCAGAAAGTGCGCACGTAACGGCAGGAAATAGTCACTCCAATTCTAGTTTACAACCTACACGAGGTAAACACTAATTTTAGACCCTAAAAGAGCAGCAGTAAATACGTGTAATTTAGATTTATGATTTCCTAAGGAAAAATTCTTTTTGTGGCGTAAGAAAGCAATTACCGCGAGCTCTTACTTGTTTTTCCGCTGAAATGTTAGTTATTAAACTTTTGATATCAGTAAAAACTACTGAGAAGGTATTAGTGATCAACTCATAAATTAAATGTTGTAAGCATCAGCTAGGCCAACCTCCGGAAAGTCGGTGACACAGTTGTGAAATTTTAAGGACTCAGAGTTGCTTCGTGTTACAAAAGTACAACAATCATTCATAACTATGTCATGCTTCAGAAATATATTTGTAACTGTTATTGTTTCATTCAAAATACAAGTTCAATAATTCAGGGTAAGAAAAGAATACAAATAATGAAGAAAACATGAAGAGTCTCAAGAGTTTGAAGCATCTACTAAAATATGACATTTGAAGACAGTCGTTCCAGTGAGTGTGAGTTTTATCCTCATGGCCAGAAGCAACTAAAACTCGAAATTTTCTCGAGCATTTTGAAATGCAGTTGATAAAATGATAGAACGATCGACATTGATAAATATATTACTGCTGTTGGAAAGAATTTAAATTTACTGCTGAATCAAATGAATTGTAGTACAGTCAAATACTAAACTTTTTCTAGTTATTACAGTACTATTGAGAATGAACTAAATAAAAGTACTAAATAAGTTATGATCTACCCATCGAAGATCGTAGGCTCTCTGCACACGAGATGTAAAATACTACAATTCTGCAAGCCCCGCACGAAATGACCAATTCGACAGGAAAATTGTGTGTCAACATATTAATAGATGAATCATATTTTTTTAAAGAGCTACATTTGCTTACGTTACATTTCAGGTAACCTAATACATTCATGCCTTTACCACGGCAAAGAAGTTTTTAACGTATATTTTTGCGCCAGTATTGATATTTTAAAATGTAGAACTTACGTTACAGAACGCGTCGAGTTGCATATTCAGTACATCACGCCGCACCACTATCTGTTCAATCAACCATAGTTCAAATTATTCGGAAAAAGCCAACTAGACACGGATATTTCATTTTAACACGTTGAACCATGTTCCTAAACAGCAGTAGCAGCAACAAAAAAAGGAAAAATAATAATAATCGAAAATTTTTACGCAAGGGTATATTAAAAACTTCAAGATATTTTGTGATAGAGAAACCACGGAGTGCTGAAACACGTCTTTCACCTTCAAGATGATTTACCAAGATCACTCCGCCACAATCACAGAAAATCATGATCATCTCTCTCTGAGTTGACGTATCCTATTTGAAACTGGCAGGCCAAGACAATTTATGAGGAAGCTAAAGCAACAGTCTGGCAATATTTTACAATGTACAGCTTTCTGTTCAGGATGTAGGCGAAGTTCTTGGAGGATCAAATATACAAATGTATTTGTCCTCATACGCCGGCAAAAAAAATTAATTCAACCTTGGGAGTATATTACGGCTGACTAATACTCAACATGTCTGCTCCTGAATAACCTCAAGTTTATCTCGAAACCTTTCAGTCGTATAGCGTGAGGAATTTTCTCCACGACCTTTTTGCGCAAACATTTTAAAGTTTTTGTTGTGATAAAGTAAGTGCTTAAAATTCAAGAACAATACAAAAAGTAAGTTGAGATTAAACGATTCCCTGCTCTATCCCATTGGAAATTGATCTGGAAACTGACGTCTGGCTCGATGAGCGAGGAGAGGTCTGCCATGCTGGAAACTGTAAAGCTTGTTTTCGACATAGGTTGTAGTTCCTCCAAGTACTGGAGTTAAGCCCCGTTTGGTTCACAAATTTGTGTTCATTTTCGCACCCTGTGAAATAAATTTACATGTAATCTTCGTGTATCAGAAACATCCCTTACCACAATGGTCGAGGCTAGCTTTTGAAGCATGAAAACAGTACTTCAGAAGTTTGAAATGTCTGCAAAGGATTTTCTCAGCACACTATCATTCTGGCTCTGTATGATTGAAAAAAGTTTCATCGGAAAACACAACCTCATCTGTGAGCGTACCTTCCTTCAACGTGTTCAGAGGAACCTCTGTCTTGTGTAGCCAGCCATTTTTTAATTCCAGTCGTTTTTCCTATCGCCGTTTCATAGTAAATTGTTGAGCTTGGAAAGCTTAAATAATGACAAGTTAAAAAAATGTCAACACTCTTCCTCACGTTTTTTATTCATATTCATTTTTCTTACATTCTTCAGCAATCACTTAATGGGGCTTCGTCAAACCATTGCTTTAAGGACATTGGTAATCTTCAGTGTGTGAGAAATTTGCTAGCGATAACTTTGGGGGCGGTTTTTAGATAATTCTAGTTGTTCGAACACAAGCAGAGTGTAATCAATAGTATATAATGGAGCCTGCAACAGGTTAAAAATTCCTAATTTTGTCTTACCATGCAAAGCAGTTCAACTACTCAACAACAACTGTTCGTTTATCACTCACCTCACTTACTTAACTAAAAATAATTAATTATAAAAAATTCTTGAAATGTCAGATACCTCAAAACAGATGTAATGTTTACACTCAACTGATGCTAATTGAAAATTAAAGCTCTATGAATAAGAAAGTATCAGCAGTAGTAATTTGGTTCCATTAAAATAGTTAACTGGTTAGGCTCTACACGGGCCATGTCTCACAAGTTCTGTTTGTCTACGGGCGGTCACGTGTACATGATGGTAAATCCAAGCAATTCAGTTGCCGTCGATCCTTCCCAAGCGACTTCCTCTCAGCTGCCACGATGTAGTGATACTATACGATGACCTTGTTACACAAATAGTGTTAAGGCTCGTAACATGAGTAGTGTCGAGTTTTGGTAAAATTAAAAGCACTACGAATAGTAATCCTATATTTTTAATTCACCTTCACTCATTCTCAGTCGGCCACAAATAATTTCAGCTTAGAAAGCGTGACTTAAATTCCGCACGACTGTAGTAAATGCTTATCAAAGGACAAGAGAAAGCTTACTGAGCTTCGAGTTCAAAATACGGCATAAATTGCGTGTCCAGGACAAGTTGAAATTTCTGCCCCGTACCCGACTGCCTATAGGTGGATGTTCTAGAGGTCAGCTATGCACGCCGGCACTCAGAGATTAGGTCAGGAAGAAGGGAGATTCCGTAAGCCCAGTGACCCAGACTCCAGGCGCCTCACAGGACGAAGTGGGACGAGGCATCAGGAGCGTTTTGGCAAGTATTCAGTTCTGGTTTCCGAGCAAGAGTTCTGATCCTGTTTGGGTTTTTGCGTCATGTTGAGGCAGATGCGACGGAATTTGCCTCAGGGTCTTCCGTTTGATGAACAACGCTTTCGCAACATCCTCACTAACTATCACTAAATGCCAGCTGCTCGCCTCAATGCACGCTCATGCATGGCGGCACCTAGTCGATGCCCAATGCTAATGGCACGCAACTGATAATCCTAACCAGTACATATTTCCAGGCCAATCTGGGTATGTTTCAGTGGTAAATTTTTTACATTATAATTTGTAAAGGCTCAAGAGCACCGCGGTTAAAAAGTTTCAAAGGATGACTACAATTTGTAGCAGTCCCTAATTTTTCAAATGAGAGGCAATACAATCGCGGAATTTTACCTATATACGAATTTTACCTTCTACCTATATACCTCGAATTGAGAATAAGAGCTACCACATGAAACTAACACACACGCAAATGTTCTGGACGTCATTTGATGAAATTTCATCCAGATTATACTAAGCTTGCCTTCATGCTCTTGGGTGACCTGTCCATCAACAAATTATTGAAGAGTTTCATCTATTGCCTCAAGCTTCACTTGTAGCACGTCGGTCATAAGCAACATAGTAAAATGTCTGTATACAAATACACATCGTTTGAAGACGAGTTGTCAATGCACAGTATTTTCACATCGTCAACCAGTGCAACCCATTTTAGATTGATCACATTTCCATCCGAAAAACTAATGGAATTCGTTTAAAAATCTACTAAATCAATAGGGAAATAACTGTTATGGTTACACGTTAGACACTTGATTATTATGATTATTGTTTTAAACATCAGAAAGTAGAGGCCGTACTCTCAAATAAAAATACAAGTAAAGTAGCAGTTTCGAAAGGTATACGTTTTTGAGCATGCACGGTCTTAACAGCACGATTTTACTTGAAGAACAAGCCTGTCCTTCGAGATAAGTTTGCACACCAGAATACAAAAGTAGGGCAGCATAAGAAGGCCTGCTTCGCTCGCAGGGGCAGGAAACAGGTTTGAACTGAGCGTCCGGTGCGCCTTTGGTCATCGCTTAGGACGTTTGTTCATCCGGTTATGGGGCAACTGAAAATATTAATGTCCTAATTGGGCGTTAGCTCGTACTGTCATTACTGAATACAAGATGAAATGAATTAAGGTAAGGAAACGTTGAGCCTCGTTCACTTATCTATAGTCATGCGCGGAGATTAACCTATTGCAAAAATGGTACATGATGACTGTCATAATTTTTTTTCGGTATACTTTCTAGACCAAATTTACAGCAAAAAATTTAAATAGGAAAACACGTTTTGCAAAGTTCACTACTTTCTATTTTATTTGGGGAAATTTCAAATCTGGGTCCCTAGAAGTATCCATAAGGATACTCGAAGTATATCGTTGCACCTCGCACCCCGCGTTTAATTACTTATTGATAATGTGCTGCTATCATTGTTGAAATAAAAAAAACGCGCGCGCATGCTTCTCCAATATGATATATTACGCTTGATTGAATTCACCAAACATGAGAGGAAAACATTGAAAATGTCACGCAGACTTAAAGTTTTCATATCCTCAGTAGAAAATGGTTTGTGAAACTTTGATGAATTTCGTTTCCGATACCTAAAGCCTGTAACGCTGAGAAAAGTTGCAAAAATTAATTCGAGAGTTGAAAATAGAACGACCTCTCGATATTATGCGCTTAGCTCTTTATACGGGCACCGAATTTCTGGATATTGTACGGAATTCCTCTGCTCAGTAAAGTGGGAAATTCCTATCTTCCATTGAAACCCTGCACGACATTCACTCAGAGAACAAACTCTAGCTGTCTGCGTATGGCCAATATCTTTCCTTTCGGTCAGGAAAAATTTCTAGAAAAATGTTCAGGAGCTGTTTATGTACGCCTTCGTATTCTAGCATTTTGCCTCGTACAATATTATTTGAACTATGATTAAGAAAATCACACAAAAAAGTATTTACTTTCTTATCAGCTTTGTGAAATAGAGCTCGTAAAAGAAAGAACAGTACTTATTTTCTCACATAAAGCATCATTCCTGGTCAGTGAACTTTTCTTACTGTAAGGGAAACACACTACAAAATAAGGACGCTAGCGTAGCTTTAAAGTATTAAAATTACACAATCATTTGTGCAATGAATTTCAAAAACTGTAAACGTAAGAAACGAAAGCAGGGAGCGGTTGAGCAACAATAAGAAGCGGCAGCCAAGACTGAGCTGACTACCGCCGCTGCGGGCCAAGCTGGGAGATACCGTTCATTCTGCCGGACCTGCCCGGTCACTGCCGCTGCTGCGCCTGCAGCCAGCGCGGCTCCTTGGCTCATGCCTGCATCGCTCAGACAATCCTACTGATTACTCAGCTCGGTTTCGGAAATTTATTTTAGCCTTGGGACTCCGACTCACACGCTGAGGAACGTTCTTACGAGACTTGAAGTGTTTGAAAAAAAATAGCTGAAGGATAAAATCTGTTTTGGGACTCACAATAATTAGCAATAAGTAGCAATCAGCCAGCATAAGTCAGGTCGACTACTTGTCTGCTCCAGCCCCTGTGTGGGCGTTGTCATACGGATCCATACAAAACCAATGCATTGTCATAAGAAATACATTAATCTTATACACCCCTTCAGTGGGTGCAAATTACTTTGAAAAATAACTTCTCTTCAGTTTTCCAAATCGGTGCTTCTTCGATGTTATAGAAGTATACGTGTCAACTCCAAAAAGAGAGCATGCCACACTGAGTTTAAACTTGCAAATATTACCACTTAGTCTTT
The DNA here is from genome assembly GCA_014220935.1 of Platorchestia sp. MABIK. Taxonomy (NCBI): domain Eukaryota; kingdom Metazoa; phylum Arthropoda; class Malacostraca; order Amphipoda; family Talitridae; genus Platorchestia; species Platorchestia sp. MABIK. Next base: position 60,946 of record JACJUY010000338.1, read on the forward strand.
AATGACCAAGTTTAATAACAAATAATGAAATAATTGGTCATACTTCAGCAAGATTCGTTCTGCCCTTGAGCGTCGAGAACATTTTCATCCGGAATTTCCGCTCATGGATTTTCCTTGAACAGAACATGTTAAGCGTCACCGCCGTGATGTCCCTTCGTACTTCAAATTCTAGGACTACAACTAGCTGAAATTTTTTAATTTACTTGTAAACAGTATTTTACTACTCCGTTCGGGATAAAAAAATACTTTCGCCTAACATCAAAATGTTTGAAGCTGCTAAAATAACTCAATTTAATTTAAACAGTTAACTATTTAGGACATTTTCTTTCTTATCATTATAGATTCATGTTTTCTTGGCAATATTCTAAAACTTTAATCTTGTTGAATAATCGTTATTCTTAAAGGCCTTTTCCTAAACCACTGTATTTCATTCACAGGGTTTAGGTTCATTCACGATTTCATCAATTTAAGCTTAGAATCTACTCTCATACAACTGACTGTAGAAACTTGCTCTCAAAGTCTTCCTAACTATATAAACGAATGCTTGACGAACAAAACGAAGTGGAAATAGAAAACTGCTCTACCCCACGCAGCGGAAAAAAATACTCTGTACATGACTGAATGACACCTCGTTCCAGACTTTCGAATGTTTGTGATCTTCTCATACCCCCACATGGAGCCAGACATATTTTTTATGCAGGAGGTTTTGAGACAACCATAGAGCCCTGAGGGAGATGACAGCTGTCCAAGTCGGAAGCTGAAAACAATGTGTGTTCTGAGAATGTAGAAAAGCTTAAGTGAGGGTCGGGACCCCTGATCGAAGAAGATCGAGAGATTAAGAATGTACTTCTCTAAATCAAGTTCTGTTTCTCTTTGGGTGATGTGATATAATGGATTTAATCCAAAAGCCTTTCAACAGAGAATCATGACGTACAAAATTCGTCTGTTAAAATGTTCGAGGCTCTAAAATGCACAGAAAGATATAGAGAGTTTCAGATCGTCCATTACGTCTTCCAGTGGAACGGCTTCTAGGATACCTAGGATTAATAAAGGAATATAAATCTAAAGTAGAGAATTTTGTGCTCTCATTGAAACAAAATTTGTCTTCAATCACAAACGCGTACATTTTTGACACACTTTCAAGCGGCGAATTCATGAAGAAAGACTCAAAACCTTGATGTGTGCACCCCGGCGTTTCTTATGTAAGTTGGCCGAGCATTTCCGCCAAAGAGGAGCACTCCAGCGTGTCGCTTCAGAGAGTAGAGCGAGCGCGATGTGGGAGAAGCATAACGGATATTTTTTGTGTGACCTGCGCAGCCTCTCGACACAAAAAAGTTCAGCTCAAAAATCGAGAGCTTACGAACGTCTTCTGTTTGAACGGATTCTTCAGAACAGGCTTTAAATTAGTGAATTTTCTGTGCGGTAAGATTGCTCCTATGCAACCTGCTGAATCACTTCTGTATGGCGAGATTGATACAAGGGGGCTTCAGTTCACTTCACTTCAGCTCAGAAGACCTGAAAATATGCGGACTAAATTTCAATGTGCTCTGATTACAACCAATGGGCTCTTGAGTTATTTCGGTAAAACGGGATTATTATAAGCAAGCAACTAAGATACTAGACATAGTCTTAGTAGCAATATGCATTGCCTGCAGCCAGGGCTTAGAACAGCCACGAACGTATTCTATTTATACCTAGTGAACTTGCCTTGTCAACGAGCTCATGATGTACCGAAATCTCCAAAGGCTCCTTAGCTAAATTCGATAACACGTTGCATGTAACCTAAGGACCATCTTCGACAAACAAAATTAAAAGACAATTTGGCGAGCAGTAGGATTTTCCTTTTTAACAAGAAAAAATTTCGAAGTTCCTGTCTTATACAAAGTGTTTGAACGATAATTTATGAATTTAAATCAATTCAGAAAATTAATATGATGTCCTGTCAATAATTCTATAAAAGAAAGCTATCACATGGATATTTTTTACTGAAATAGAAATGTGCGTTTTAAGATAGCGCCAGAGGAGGCTTCCCAAAGCAGATGTTCAAAAGATGCGAACTCATAATACGTGAACAGAACTTGTAATAACCTCATGCTTTTCATTAAATGAAAGAATTAATTAGTTAAATTTCCTCGCTGAAAAGGGGAAAGAGAATTGTATCTTAAATAATTCAATTATGTACATTCATTTTTTATATTTTCCAATGAAACGAATAAACTGATTTCGAGAAGGCTTTGAATTTCCTTGCGTTTCCATTTCTCGTCTTTTGTTTCTCCAGTTCAACATGCGAACCAGGGTAGTATTCTGTAACTTTTGTGTTGAATATTTCAACCTTTTCATATTGTTTTACAACTCCTACACAATGGCAAATTATTCGGTGAACTGAGTGTCCTTACCCTTTGTCAAATCTTCACCATAACAACAATAGGAAGAGTAGAGGAAGGTATTTTGCATCCGAAATTCATAATTCAAGAGTTGTTCATTTTTAACCAAGCTCTGGTAACATCAGCGCATCATTCCCATCATTATAATTAGAAATGTACAGAGAACATTTCTAATGAAAAGGTTTATTGAGGTAACAAAATTTGACCTCACAAACATGAATGACTCAAGTGCGATCTCAGATAGAATTTACTTGAAGCTTCATGGCAAAGTATTTCCCTGCGTTTAATACGCTTGATCTCTCAGTGCTGCGGATGTTATGTCGACGTAATCCGCATAACGTTCCGTAATTGACACAAATGTATTATTAATCAATCATCAGCGAATGCTTGGAGTTATAACTTATATTTTCTGCTCGCGAGACAATCTTTGTTCAGTGTTATTACTCGTTTCGTCGGTGGACCGACCCCACCCTGTAAATAATCGTCGAACCAAAGAACAAATCCCTTACATGTCTGAGTGAGTTAGTTACCTATCAAAAGATTACAAAATAACGTTCTATATTACGATGCTTCACACATCGCCTACTTAATGTTTGTAAGCCCTGTAATAGTAGGACATGAAGTAGAAGCAGAACTTGCGATAATTCCCACATGAGTACATACAAAGGGGCTCGGCGGTGAACTTTTGAAAATATGACACTCCCACGGTCGGTCGACGTACTGATCGCACTCCTTTATCAGTAATGGGCGAGGAGATATTTAAAGGTGACAGCTTCCTGCGGCGCTCCACAATAGCGAGCGTACGCCTTCTTGAGGTCGCCAGAAAAGACTTTAACGCAGTTGCTCATGATGACTTCGTTCATAGAGAGAGCGAAGGTGCCATCGTGTAGCTACGAGGGTCAGATGTTGGTGCTTCAAAAACAGTGTTTTACTTAATTCCTCAGAAGAATATGATTGAGTAAACTCTGAATGTTGTGAACAGAATTATTTACTTTTTAAATTTTCTTCGCACTCACCATAGACTCTTGCAATGCGTTTAACAACTTTCCTAAAACCAGAAGGTACTTTAAAGAATTTAAGGCAGTGTGGACAGTAACCTCTACTTATTTTTTGTTTCACAGTGTTTCCTGAAATTGATGTACAATTTCTACGCCGTGTCATCACGAAAAGTCTTACATTCCAAAAATTTTGTAAATTTGGCTGTGATTGTTTTAAAATTTGAATTCATACCTTGCACATAATTTTACTGCATCCACCCATAAAATATTTGAGACACGAACTATCGCGGGCCTCAAGAGAAAATATCCGCACCGCAGAACGTTGACGTGCACCCGATATTTGAGACCTCTCGCAGGAGTGCAGTCGTTTGCTGGAAATTGTGGTTCTCAAGGGAGAAGTCCCTTGTTCCACTCCATTCTCTTCGACAAGTTTGCTACAGCGACTGACCTAACTTTAATGAAGTCGCTGATAAGCGGAGAAGCACTGTAATGACGAAAATTTGAACAGCGCCTTTTGTCACCTGTTCGGAATCGGCAAGCGTTGCGCGACCAGATAATAATGGACACATTTTTTCTTGCCCTCAGCCCGATCTTGCCTTTTCATTATTTCCCTAGCGGTCATGGCTTCCTATACCGCACGTTTCAATAAAAACTTCATGCTATGACTTAGAGTTAAGAGCGTGCAAGAAGTTTTCTCAAATCGATGTTCTCTTGAACAATATTCAATTAACGAATACATCACAAAAACCAATGATAAGCTTTATTTTTGTATTCACAAATATCATTCGGGAAAATTGCTTTGTTCCAAAAAGTTGGTACCTGTAATTTGTAGCTATTGTTCTAACTGAAAAACTAAAGTGTGAGTGAATTCTCTAGTAAATTGATCAATAAACTGAAGTTTCAAAATTACACCATGGGACGTGGTAGTACTCAGAAGTTTACAAATCACTGACAGTCTAAACACACACGACAGTGGTGCGTCGAAACTTCAGTTCTCGATTCGAACCAAACAAGAGAAAGTTGTTGGTATGGCGATTCCTCCTTAAGGTGTACATCTACGCTCGTCCCGCCTAAATTGCTCAAGTGACGGACGCACGGCGCACCCTGCCGAGACACAACAATGGTCACTCCTTTGCCTTCCGCAGTGCCTCCTACTGGTCAAACGAAGAACAAGATGAAAAAGCCAGGACTTTTTTCAGCGAAACATAAGAAGCACTAAGATGAATCTTGTATGTAGTGTCCGCTCAGGAGACTAAAATAGTTTCATATGATACTTTGTTCATGTTGGCAGATGTACCGAATACATGTAAAAATGCTAAGCAAGGACGATCCGTATTATCTCGACGGCAGTAGAGCAAAACCGCGAAATGCATCAAGAAAAACTGAACTCATTCACCAGGAGACAAAACTGAGCAAAAAGGTAGACATTTAGCATGTGGGTAAATGCTCTGCGTAGAGATATCGTTATAACAGCAACAGGCATGAATCGTCACGGCAAATACGGAGTCAACAGCAATAAGTTATTTCCCAACCAGAATGTGATATATTTCAACGAAAGTCGAACTATTCTAGCTGAGTATTAGCTGGGTCAAAGGTTACACAAACCCTAGCGATTGTAGCTTACGAATTCACATAGAAAGCGTAGGAGTGAAGCAAAGGGAACAATCATTTGCCACCGATCAATTTCAACATTTCCTTATCTAGCGATCCATACCGAAATCTCTTCTTTGTAATTTTATTCGTACATCGCATTTTATCACATTCTCTCGCTTATGAGTATATATGCACTGTCCCACAACAAAAGAAACATGACTTGGTATGAGTACTTGAATAACTATTTGGTGTTTTTGCACGTCGTGACACGAAGTTCTTCAATTTTTCCCCCATAAGATAAAAATTTTTCCAATAGTTCTACCAAATCGCTGAACTGTATTATTTTGAATGATAGAAATTAAAATGAGAGGAGCGCAAAAAACGTGTCACTGAGTCGAGTTCAAGTACTGAATAGATTGAAAGATCACACCTAACGCACTGTAGTTCATTCCTTAAGAGAATCATCAAAGACTAAGTTTACTCAAGTCCTCCAGCAAATCTAATAAGGCACGTGAGCAAATAACACTCGAAGTCAACCAGAAGGAAGGCGATCAAACGAACAAGCAATGCGACGCAAAGCACGGAGCTGTCTAGAGAGAAGTTACGGGCTTGTCTAGAAAATGAGTTAAGTGTGAAGCTAATCAAAGCACAGTAAGATTATAAGATCACAGTCATCATTGCATATAACAACGCTACTTAGCTTGTAATTTCATCGAATCACATTTTCCTTCCGCGTAATTCTAAAATTAATTCCGCACACTCACAACAAAGCCTATTTTAATGAACATAACCTGCAAAAATACGTTTCAATGACAAAATTAGACTAGTATTCCTGCGTGAAAAATAACGAACGGTAATTGAGTTGTAATTGCTAAAATTTGGCTTCTCTTTTTCCGGCAAGGCTTAAACGCACAAAAAACAACGTTCACATTTCAGTGCTAATATTCTACAAAAAAATTACGAGAAAATCTTAACCAATAATCGAGCAAAATTTTATTTTGTATGTACTTCTCACACCATAATTACTGTCCAGAAACAATAAGCGCAAATAGTGATTCGGTTGCTATAATTAGAGACTCAACGCTAGGCTTTGATTTAGAAATGATACGCCTCATTGCCTCATTGAAGAAATCAAACAGGTTTTCTCGTTGTTTACACAACCGCATAACACGTACGAGTATAAACGTCTAATGACAGATAATAATGAGCGCGCTTTAATTTAGTATTTATGCCTCGTTATCTTAAACTCTATTCGGTATGACTTTTACGGAATTAAAATTTGAGATCCAGATTATTATCAAGACGGTTTTATTACACTGAATCTACTATAAGAAATGCGAAAGAAATAAAATACCCTTGGCCCTCGAAACTCAGTGAATGTCTACACTAGTATAGACTTATGATTTTTGACAACATACCATCGACAATGAAGATTTTTGACTCACCATCAACGATTGAGAAAACTCACATTTTGTAGTGGCACGACTTTTTTTCATGGGTTCAAAATTTACTTGAATCAGAAATGAGAACAGGATTCAATTTTAATGCATGTCTGAAAACGACGTACCAATCATGAAAACCATAAAACATTTTACTTCACTGGTTCAATGCATTTCACGAAATCAAAATGCGTAACTACGTTTAAACATTTTCCTAGTTTCTGGGCGATACGTTTCCAAGTTTCTGGGCGATACGTTAAAAAATAAAGAAAACGATATTGATTGAATTTGTTGAATTGAATGAGTACTATTTATTCCTTGAAGTAACATCCTTGCCACAACCGAAAAATTGAAACAGAAACAAAACACCTTTCTGGCTTTCATTCGTTTACTAAATAGATCCCAAAACATCCACGTGGGAAAGCGAGAAAACGCGTTTTAAGGTCACCCTGTATTCCACACGGAGATGGTCTCATTTGATTACTGGAGCATCACATCGTCAGGCGATAAGGGCAAGCAGACGGTGTGCCCCACAGACAGGAAGCCTTTCCTGGACGCCAAGCTTTCCTAGACGATCGAACGCCTTTTCTGACGAGAGGAGCCTTCTTTTATGGACGTGCGAGGGCCTTTTTCGGACCAACGGCGATACCTAAATCTTGACACTCTCGTTCTTCTTCGTCTGTAATCTTCATGACTCGTACGAGTTAGTCAGTCTCCCATTCTAAGGGAATACGAGTAGCTCGTCGATTTAATCCAGTAATGATAATGAAAAATGATATACACACCATCAGGAGCGTAAGCAACTTTTTATGATCCCTGAGAGTTATTGGTATTAATATTATTCTAACTAATGCTAATGCACTTATAATTTGTTCACTAACACACCCTATTAATTAAAATAAATTTTATGTCACGCAATACATAAAGTCATTTCTGACGAGTTTGTAGAATTTCTAATAGATGTTTATCTCTAGAGCTTAGTCGCCACCCTCTTGTGTAACGACTCATCTTTTTGGGCGCTCACCATCATCGAAATATTGAAAAAATTCTAAACATTGCATACAGAATGTCGCTTTAGCATGAAGAATGAATGTCATTGAACACTTCCTGTTGGCATTATTATTCTTCTTGGGAATTAGAATTGAGAAGTGATCCTTTGAGGCACGGGATCAAAGCGTACTCAACATGACAATAGTATCTTGTAACTGGTGAATGGCATCCATTTATTGTATTATATGTATCTGCTTTTATTATGATACGACTTAGAAAGTCTTTCCCCTCAATGCATCACTTTCAAATCATCAATCATCTCAATAGAAAAACACTAGATTATAAGAAACTAAGATCGAGCTTGAGTGCATCTCCTACGAACAGAGAGCTCTTTGTGCGCTCTTAACCAATTCAAACAATTTCAACAAATTTATTTTTGGCACCAATGCATTAGGAAACTCATTACTAAAAAATATTACAATAGACCGATTGAGATTAAGCTCTTCGTTTGCCCGAGTAAATTCACTAATTTCTAGAACATGCGATGCAAATCTTATTCCACATTTGTAATTTTATTCAATCTAGAACACAAAACTTGAACGTAAACATTGGATTGATTGAATTTATTCACTGTGAGTATGAAATATGATATGTACACTTAATTCATCACACTATGCAATGATGGAAGCAAGTACTGTATATTCAAGAATTGATTTCGCATTAGCTTTACTACAAAACGAAAGGCTTATTATGAACCGTCTAAAAATTCGTTGAGTTTAGTTGTTTAGCGTTGAGCGATATCGGTATTTTTCAGCCTCTCGTGGGGCACACGTATTAAAATATTCGTTTTGGCAAAAAATTTTGAAAATGATCAGCTATGCCAAAAGCAAATGTTCCTAAAAAATTAGTTGGATTTGTAAAGAACATATTAACAAAAGCAATATTTGAAATTAACAAAAATTCGATTTGCCAGACAATGTATACGTGGGTTTAGTGCTTGCAGAAAATAAGAATTTAGAGTTGCATTCCGTTCAAAAAATTAGATGTCTTTTGTAATCTTCATCGATGAGAAGATCATTAAAGAAATCGCCGGAAATTATAACATCCAAGAGAACTTTTTAATAGCTCTTCAAATTATTTAGTTCATTCATGAATGACAGATGAATGGCTGTAAATAGTTTCTAAAACAATGTTTTCACAGCTTTTCAATAATTCAAAGAATAATGTTTTTCTTTGGGTGTAATTTACAGCCACAATTGTAATTAGTCTTGAATGTACATGCTCAGATATATACGCACTTACACTTTCACCCCATTTATCTTTACCCAGTTAATGGTAGCCGGTGCAGATTTCGATTTGAAATACATTTTTGACGTGTCGTCAAGCCGAATTTGAAAGAAACTTAGGACGTAAAACGTACAGTATAATTCAACTATGATGGAATTCGTTCATTTATTTAGAGGCATCTTAACCTACAGTTCAAGTATAATGTGTGAAAATCTTTGGCATTGCAAACATTATTTTATCAATTTTTGGAATATTGACGTATTCATAGTTGACATCTGGGTCGATATCTGTAAGTAAATATTCGGATCCGACATTAACCAAACAAAAAGCTAATATAATATCATTAGTAAGTGAACAAATTGAAATAATTCAGAAGAAATACAATAAAAAACCCGGATTAAAAAATAGTTTAAACTTAATTTAAGTAGGGAAAAAGAAAGGAGCAAACTTCCGTAAAAGCAAAGCAAAAATCAAGTTCTAAAAGCAGTAACTTGAGCGCACACGTTCCTTGAGTAAAGACATTTGAATTTTCAAAAACTCGTTGCTACTTGAGGTAGAGACATCCTTGGAAAGAGATGCATGTATTGTGCTGAATGTATCAATGCAAGAAGTTATACGCAAACAAAAATATAACAAATTAAAAAGAGTTGATATCATTTAAAAATCCTATTTATTCAATGTAATATTTGATTTACTGTATAAAATGTGTACAAAAACTCATTTTGAATACGCGAGATAACATTTCCGTTTAAGCAAGTTAGTTTTAATTTCGCTCGTAGTCTAATTTTCCCATTGAATGATGTGTTTTTCCAGATCAGTAATTATTGGTATGTTGATTGCTTCAATTTTTGTCCATTTTATAGGTTGTTCAGCACAGAAAACGTTAATGTTTAAATCGAAAGTGCGGATGATTACAGTCTTGGAACAAAACGATTTCTTCGCTTCCCATATAATATATGCATCAGACTAGCTCGCTGTAGTTCCAGCATTGGCCGCCCAGCACAAGTAGTCACTCTACTTCGTCCTCTCCGGCGCTCAAGGGTCCACGATCTAACGAACTGTCTGGGGTCAGATGTGGGATCACCAACCTCCAGCTAAGCCTTCTGCAGCTTCTCCGGTCGTGACGAGAGGAAAGGTTTATTGCCCTCCTCGATTGGTCTCTTCATGCATCGTCATTCGTAATTACCATGGATTATTCAGTGAACTCAATGAGTTGAAGTTAAAAGAGCACATCGTTTTTTACTACATCATTGTTACCCTATTCATACCATTCAACCTCAGCTTCTATATCAGCGCGGAAACCTGACGTAAAATATACAGCTGACTTATTCTCCACGCATTCGCCAGCAGAAAATTTACCTATAAAATATTTCCCGTGAAATTTTTTATAATTCTTGATCGAATGTTAATTCTTGATGAGAAAAACTAGATTAATATTTGAACAGTTAGACGGTCAACTTAATTATTAAAACTGGCTTTAAAGTCTTGAATCACAAAATTTCGATATTAACATTCCGGGGGAAATTTTCAGTACATTATCTCAAAATCACGTGAGTGTCTTATATGAAAACAGAGGGGACAGAAAGAAAACTGCAACCCAAAGACATTGGAACATTCTCTTATTCAAATTTTTATTTATTCAACTATTTCGAACACGTAGCAAATTCACCTTTTTAAAGAAGACTTCGTCTCATGCCTGGCCTATCAAGAAGTTGGCATTCTGAAAATTCGCTTCTCGCTGAACCTGCGCGGCTTGATGTTCGTCTCAAATTTCCGAGTTCAAACCTGCAAGCTTAATTCCTTTTTCTATCACATAATTGCCCAGAATCTAGGCCAATCTCTGGTGAAAACTCACTCTTGAGACATAAGCACTCGGAAAAGAACTCTAAAGCCTTCACGACTCACCTAAATCGCTGGGAATGGCAGCCAGACGACCCTCTTCTTCCTCTCGGGCTAGAGGCAACGAGAGAGTTTAGGAGAGAACTTTTATTGAGCAAAAGAAGAATGACTTCGCACGATTTTGAGATTGGGGTCAGTCTCTGATCGTCTTGGCTCATATAAAGGGATGACGGGCATGTTTATTATACCCATTTCTTTACAACGATTAACTTCTTTCAGAGTAGCAAGACCGTTTAGTTACATCTTCAAGTTCTATGAAAGAATGATCTCAAAGTGGTAGCAGGTCTAGATTTACGACATGTGCAGGATAAGATAGCTTCTAAAAAAGTACACAAAAAGACCTTAAGTATTTTAAATTTTCGAAACCTTAAGTTTTGTTTCATTTATCATTTTATGTTTCGATGTTTTTATTTTTTCTAAGCGTTTTTTTAATTTTTTTTCTGAGTCATTCCTGCCTATTGATGCGCATACAGCGGTGAATGTATCCCATTACTATCACATTAAAAAAGTTCAACATGAGAACGTGTGCCCCACGCTGGAGCTTCAATAATTGCAACTGGAAAATAATTTTAACACTTTATCCCGACTACGGACAATAAAGGGACAGTGGTAGTTTACGTAGAAAAAGATCGAGTTGCTGGAGTTTTGCAAATTTCAGATTTATGAGAAGTACCAAATTTGAGCTCCTTTTGGAGACCTTAAGCAGCATGACACACGGTTAACTCGATCGAGAATTAGAAGAAAATGTTTCTTCTTTCCTTTTGAATTACATCCTCGGGTGAATTCGATAATTAGTCGCGCGTTTGAAAAGAAAGATTTGAAACATTCGGGTAAATCAACAATGCAATTTCATGCACTGACGAAACCCTGCACATTCCTAACAGAAGCCCACCGAGAAAAAGGAATTGAAAATAGTTACAAAAACTCAAAAAAATCTAGTACGCGAGCAATACTTAAATATGACTGAATGAAAGAAGCTCCGGTGAAACAAGTGTACCGTAACCCAGAATTCAGGTCTTTCTTGTTAAGCACTCGTTGGCTGTTGCGAATGTCATCTTCCCTCACGACCGTTGCCGTTAAAATTCTTGATGAGACAGCCTGAGAAGATTACGAACGACTCCGAGTCAGAGGGCAAGTAAAGGGAGGAGAGCAGAGAAATATCTATTCATTTTCAATAGATTTCATAATATAAACGCAGTTTTTGGAGCGTGTCTGCTATTTGCCATAAATGAATTTGATAAACACATTTATTTTCATATTTCGTTTAACTTTTTTGTTTAAATTTTCTCTCGAAATCATTGTTTTCTCCAATAATGTTAACTCATTTTATTGCTGGACGAACAACTACAATGTTTATCTTGTTCGTTCCTTAAAAGCAAGTTGCGTGAATGGGACAGAGACAACTCGTTTTTCTCTAAATGCCGGACACTTGTAAGGCCTCCCATGATCTTACAATGACACACTTAACTAAAAAGAATCCCAAACAATATTGCGGCATGCTTATTCTACAATTGATATGAGATGAGGTTCCATTTCTTTACTTGAAAATTAGGACAATAGATTACTAAGTATGATGCAAAAATGCTTCTACAAAGTTTACTAAAATTATTTTGTTGCTTGTAAGATTAGGTGCATGTGTCAAATAAGTAGTATTGTTCTTTGAATTTTTCTAGGTACTTTTTTGTAGCAATAGCAATTACTTTTGTAAAAATTACTCTAATAAACTATGATTCGATTTTTATGTATTTTCAGGAGCGCTGAAGAATTTCGTTATTTTTATTTTGCTCAAATTCCTGTTTCTATGGCTGCAAAAAAGCGTCGGGTTCCACTCCTTCAGGTGTGACTTTGAGGGAGTTCTCAATCGTCCATGACCACTTGCTGAAAAAGTTATAAGCAACACATCGTTGCAGCTTATGACATTCATGCAATCACGTTTGGATGCTATTTGCTGTAGTTCGTTACATATTTTTTAGCAGTATCTGGTTTTCAAAGCATCAAAAATGTGAATAATAATAATAATACTATTGAGGGGTGCTGATCAAATCAACATTAAAGCACGGATACGAGTCCTCTGCTGTTCCCCTCCACGCATGGCGTCTGCGACTGAAAGATTAATTTAACCGTTTATCTCTGAAGGTGAGTCAACTGCATAGCAAAACTACTGAAACATCTAAATTAGGTTGCAAGCGCTCATCGCACGAAGATAGTTCACTAACTCGTTAACGTCTAATTGTCTCCACTGGTTGATCATGGCTTGTCGCATAAACGGTTTCCAGCCCGAGTAGAAAATTAGAATATATTCTTCAAGAGCGTTCGGTGGGCAGCAGACCAGAGGTGGGCAGCAGACCAAAGGTGGGCAGCAGACCAGAGGTGGGCAGCAGACCAGAGGTGGGCAGCAGACCGCCTAACTCTCAGCTTGGGCCCTCACATTTTCCCCCTGGGAACGCTAATTCCCATAGATACAAAAGTTGTATCCCTCTGAGGGGTCAAAATATGAAGCTCTAACAACGGAATAAATCCATCTCAAGACTTAAATTTAGCTTCGTAAAATTCTCAGCTTAATAGGAGCAAAATATTTTCGTCCTATGCCGAATTCGAGAGGCGACGGGGAGTGTTGAACACCTACATTTTTACTTACATTGCAATTGAAGTTCGATGCATGGCGCACTATTCCATTACGGTACCTTAACACCTCAATCGTACGTTGAACATATTTTCATTCACAATGTAAACGAGATCATAGGTTTTCCTTTGTCACTTATGAATCAGACGTTCATATTCCAACTTGATTACTCTCAAGTGCTTGCTTCATTCAGCTATTGGAATTGCGCAAGTCTTCTTTTCAAAATGCCTTGCTCATCTCTCGAAAATCTTCTCAGCACAAGCTTTCTTCAAATTGTAGCACGCTTCTAATATTCTTGGTGTCGTAGGTGGATAAAAATTTCAAGCTGGCACACTATTATAGAAGTCCAAAGTAGTCACTGGAGCGCAGTTATTGGAACGACGTCCTGACTTATTTGGACAAAAACAATAATAATTTAATAATCAATAAAACTCTCCATTTAAGAACCCACTCTCATGTTGCCTTAATGCTGATGTTGCTTCATATAGTACGTCTCCAGCGCACATCTTCAGTGCGCTGCACAGCAAGTCTCGCGATAACAACCTTCAACATTCCCTGAAGAAAGCAGCAGCAGTAGGCGTAGCTGAGCTGACCGTCACGCACGCCCGGTCCTTGCCAGAACGCGAGACGCACAGATGGCGCCCTCATCGCCCGTTCTGTTACGATGATAGCCTCACCAGGGCTATAATTAAGCATATTTAACTGTCTCCACCTTAATAGTGGTTTACAGTGAAGGCTGTCAGCGCCTTTTAAGAACCTTTTAAGAGCCGTATTTTGAAGTAGCCAAGTGGGAATGGATAGCCTTTCTTAGTTAACGGGCACGATTTATGTTCCATCGCATTTGGTTACTCCACTAAATCACAAATAATTGCCATCCAAAAGTAGCAAATGACAAGTCTTTCCCATGATGAACGCGTTGCCTCATATAGAGACGGACGTTCACTGACGCCTCTAAATAGGGTTGTATTTTTTCGTGGATTTATTGCTCTATGAACTTAGAAACCATTCTTAATACAAACATTCCTTTTTAAATCATTCCATTAAGAGCGTGCGCTTAAAAACAGCTTCGTTTTCTGGCAGTATTTCTTGAGAAAAACAAAGCTCCACGCATTTTGCGTAGTTTTCTCATGTAACTAAATTTGAGTGATGATATTAATCAGCATTGAGCTTTCACACGCAATCTCTTAAAATCTCAGCTTTTTCAGCCATTGCCGTTAAACCCCAACAATGCAGAAGCAGGCACATCGCCAGTTGCTTGTTTGTGATATGGAGGCAGAGAACTCCGTTAGGTGTGTAACGGAGCCGACATACTCGTATTCAGGAGCTCCGAACAATGGCTCCGGCGGATGAGGATTCGACGCGGACAATCCTGGGATCCTCTTTGTTGGGCTGGACCCAGGCCTAACGTAATGAGCGAACCTTATTTAACAAGGACCAGAGACAGACAAAACGTACACATATAAGGGAAAAAATACCATGCAATCATTCATAAACAAAACTCCTAACGTATTATGGACGGCTACGGACGGTTAGGACGGTTACAGTTACAGACGGTTAGTATAATTGGTTTAGTTATTTTTTTATAAGATTAAACAATGTAGTGAATATCTGTTACATCTCATCCAGAACACTAACTCTTTATTCCGCTTATTTAGCGTTATAATTAGCCAGACTCAAGCTACTGGGAACCGAAAAGAAACAAACAAAAGAAAAAAAGAAACAACATAGCAGTTGAAAGAAACCCATAAAAGTTAAAATTTAACTCCGTTAGACAAAGAAACGTGGTTTACGAAATAATTCCACGAGAAAGGAAACAAAAAGCAAAACTCATCAAAATTCTCGACAGATCTCACTTGAGGGAAAAGCGAGGTGTGATATGACCCCATGAAGAATATGGAGAGGAGTCTTTACAAACTTGTAAAATGTAACCTGGTTGTCCAATGAATTGTCAATGATGCAAGAGGATTGATAGAGCGTGAAGAAGATGCAAAACTATGACCGGGACAATCGCTAATAAAAGCATAATACAATATTTAAAAAAAAATGCATTGCCAGGACAAGAAACATGATAGATCAAACTACGCTAACACCAAAAATATCATAAAAATTAGTTGTAAACCGAATAACATGTGTTTACAATTTAAAGTAATTTTCTACAAATATAATAAATGAAACTTTACGAAACGATCGATGAAAATTCATAAGGTTATCCGGAAAACAAGTTTTCGAATATTTTCATCAGTATGTTGAGCACGGGGTGCTAAAATTTTAAGTGCAAATAATTTTTCAAATTAACAGAGCGAATTGCAGCAACATGAATATAGGCGGGGTTGTTTACTCATCTCTCAAAATATTAACCGCAAGAATTTAAAACACTATTTCATCATAAGTTGGAAACTATATCGTGTTCTAAAATGTTTTTCTAAAATACTTCCGCGCCTACAATGAAGCAAAGAAATATACTTTTGACAATCGTCAAAATCATCCCTATAAATATTGTTAATTTTTTATTACTAAGTAGAAAACACGACTTCCACAACAACTCGCCATAACACAGGCGCTGATGAAAGGTTCAAGCAAAACCTTTTCAGGACTGAAAATCATCGCCACGACCTCATGGCCTCGAGGATAGCAGACCTGTACGAGGGAGATAGGCCTGATGTGCCGATGACAGAGGTGACTCTGCAGGAAAAAAAAGCCACCCACGAACCGAGGAACAAATATTGAACTAGTCATACATTATTTGATAGCACAATAAGAGGTTTTACTGCCGTGAGATTCGACATAAGTGAAATAAACTATTGTCGATTAATATTCGTCCCAGTGCTTCTCGCAACCTTCGACGATATGGTCTAAGTAGGAGAATTATGCCAGCAAATAAATTTCGGCGTCGTTACCAACCCAGCTACTAACTTCCAGTAATATCATTCGCTTACATAGTGAAACTCGGAGAAGATGAAGTTTTAATTGCACCTCACAGACGCGAAATTCAAGTATCAAAATTCCAATACGAGGATAGGTAACACTAGAATGCCAATCCTTTTCCCTTTTGTGATGCTCACCTTTCTAAACTCCTTCTAAGAATATACACAGAATAAAAACTCACTGCATCCTCTCTTGAAGAAATAATGAAGATTTTTTGGAAAAGAAGTTTCTGAAAAAGTAGAATCACTAACCACTCTATAGTTAAGTGAATCAACAAAATCATACGGAAGAAGTTTGGTAAACTCAACGTGCCATACAAGCACAAAAATAAGGTTTGCTTGTATTTAAGCTTGAGAAGAATCTTCGAAGTTTCTATCGCAGTGCAAACTATCATGTTTGGATGTCAACCAGAAAACAGAGATGAAAAAATCTATAATCTTTTGTGAAATAGATCTGAGATTCTGAAGCTATTATTCCCCCAAAGAGATAATTTGGCGACAGTTACATAAATTTTATACTAGGCTTGCAAAGAGCTATAGGACTGTGACGAAAATGAACGTTTGTGTTTACGTAATCCTAGAATAGCGTCACTTTTCCCCACTTCCGTCGTTATGACAGTCATAGATCACTCTCTCTCTGGCGAGTTGTTGCGTGATTGAGCTGCTGCATGACGAAGCCGGCCCTCAAACAATGCTTGAAAGTGACTCATCTTTTCTACTTGTAGGATATAAATACGTTCCCAATTATGAATCTTTTCATAATAATTCTATGCATAAATTTCGTTAAACATAAAATTGCCATAAAAGTTGTCAGAAACAGATGTTCCCAAGAAGTTGAGTTTTAATAAAATAACAGTCGATTCAGGATACACGTTGATGCTAAACCTACAAATTTATTCGTATAAAGTCTCAGCAAATTGCGCCTTAGGTGTACCACAGCACTGAACACGTAACAAGTAGTAGTCCAACAAAGTGTACACCAATAAAGAGGACAAGAAGAGGTGGTTCACTGACATCAATTGCAAGGCATGCGCGAAACATCAGCCATGGTCAGGTGCAGTCCGTGAGAACAGGGCGGGGACTTAATGTTCAGATTGCAAGCAGTGGGAGAAGAAATAATGGGCTAGTTAACCTCTTGAAGCAGCGCTCATAAGAAGGTGACTCTTGCAATAGGGAAAATGCAGCTGCGTTCGTGATTCTCGCAACCGATTCCGAAGTCTGAGGAATAGTGGAAGTGGTCCCTGTGTTTACCTCCACGACAATGTCCACAACTCCATCGTTGCATTTCAGAGGATACGAGATTTCCGAGTGGATATAAAAAAGACAAACGCAAAACCTGTGTTTAACGAAGTCCAATTAACCAAATATTAAAAGTTTGGGGCAAATCATAGTCTCAGTATTCTGTTGGTGCGAAGAAGATTAATAGTTAAATTTGTTGGTCCTTTCTTGACTCACTAATGCAGAAACTGGCAGTCGAATTTAATTGCTACTGCGATACAAAAGCAGTTTTGCACTGAGGTTTGTTCTGATGTACTCAAGTTCAGCATGTAGATTTCCAGTTCAATGGTTTTCGTGTCCATGTACTTGGTACGATAACTGTAACAAACTAATATCTGTGTAATAATTGTGTTTGCAAACGATATATTCGTGCTATATTTTAAAAATAAATGCACAATAAAAGAAGGTCAAGCTTCTGTGTATAAGCTTCTTCAGGAGTAATTCAGTTTGAAAACATTAATGAGAAATTAAGAACAAGAAAATTTATCATAAGTGAAAATTGGAACATTTTGAATACACCCCAGGTAATTTAAATTTCAGATGTGATGCCTTGTAAAATTTGGAAAATATAACTCCACGACCAGTCTCAACTACAAGCGATACTTTGAAGAGAACAACCACACAAAAGTCATTGTTTAAAGACAAAATTCAGAAATATGCATCGTAAATTAGTAAACCTAATTTCTAAAATAACTAACTAATTGAGCAAAATAACAAAATAATTTCACGAGAAATGAAGATGACTAGTAACTGCTACTCATAGTGTTAGGTTTGAGTGTTCATAAAAATTGTGCAGTAAATAAATGCTTAGGAGAGAACCTCAAATGACATTACTTACGTATTATAGTGCAACAAAGTTTCGCCCCCTTTTGAATGGTACCTAAAGAACTTAAATTTCGCGCACTTGAAGGTAGCCAAATTTCGGGGTTTGCCACATAGTGATCGTGGTTACACGGCACAAATATAATGGCAACCCTACCGCTATGTTACAAAATTTATTCAAAGAAAATATTCCGGAAACTTTAACGTTTTCTTGACCACGTGAATGAATTCAACTTAATAAAAGCAATTACCGGTGAAAAAATTATTTTATCAAAAACATGAGATTTGCGTGTTCCAGTTTTGCTAACGATCTTAATAAAGCCTCTTTATATAGGTCGCCACGGTGCGCACGAAGGACAGAAATAACAGATACAGGGCAAAGAAACAGCGGCAGCTGTCGTTGCATTGCGCGCTGGCGGGATCAGGCATGCAGGCGTCATGTGGTGGCCTCCTTGCATGCGGACTTGCTGTTTGAGCACTGCATGTTGTAAGTTCCAGTGCGACGTGTAGTCGAAACGGTGATGAAAAACTATTTTCTGTTCATATCCCAGTAACTCAGCACTAAATTTCGCCGTAATTAGCGAACTACTTCATGATAACGTGGACTGAATTAAAGCGCATCAAATAATTCTCAAGTCCGATATGAGTATTTACTGCATCATGGGCTCTCTCATCATGGGCTCAATGATTATTCGTGAAGTGGAAGCCTAAGATATATTACGACAACGCGTCCTGGGGAATGAATATAATAATAGAACTATGGAGAAGCTGTAAGTTCTTTTGCAAGTACTCGATATAAGCTGCTGCTCTCAACTTACCTTCATCACCGTAAGTATTGTTTAAGTCCTTACATTAGTTCAACGCGCAATTTTTACCAAAATCTAACTGAATTTTTCGATAGCTGCCGGTCTCCCTCCTGGCGACACACTTTAGCTCAAAAACACATCAAGGTTTGCTCAGAATTCATTAGCAAAAAGTACGGTTTGAAATTCAATCTTGAAATTCATAAATACGCTTTCAATATTTTTACTTTGTTGCCAATGATAAAAAACAGGTATTCGTTAAATAAAATAAGACAAAATCCATCAAAACCTTTATATAACGTATTTGACACTTCACTGTCTTCAGAAGCGCTACTAACATATTCTTTAACAATGAAGTTCAAGCAAGATTTCGTTAAAAAATATAAATTGATATCTGTTTCAAAACCAAAATCCTTACTCCTTTGCCAGATGTACATTGATTTTGTAATACCTACCTGGAATTGAATTATTTTCATTGTAAATAGACTATTACTCTATTTTCAAAAATCAAAAGTTTTTCTCGGGGACCTAAATTGTGCTCAAGGTCCTCAGTAAAACTGTGTTTAATAAGTAAACATATTCCTCTCGTCTTTCCCATTAGAAAAGAACAAATGACCTTTGCTTATTGGTAATTGTGCAAAAATGAAATTAACTTCTCTTAAATGACTGCTTGGAATAAATATAATGTTTTAATAGATTCCTTGCGATGCGACACATCGGTGGGTCGTGTTTATACAAGTTTTTCCTGCTGCCATACAACCCATCGATGGGTCGTTTGAAAAAGTTTTAACAATATTTTAAAATTACTGGTATTTAATGGGTCTAGTTAAAACCAATTTTTGAATTTAAATTTGAGTTGAATACTGAACTTCAGTTTAACCCATCGCAATGAACATGTTAATCCTCCAAAATAACATTTCATAGCTCCTATGCAGCCTAGTGCTCAGCTTCGCATGGAGAGCATCATATGCGTGCGCAGTCTGCATAACAGGGAAATGGTATGAGGACGCCGCAACTGTCCCCGCACGAGTCACTCATGCGCGTAGCAGAGAGGGCACGCTACGGTGTGGGCACGCTCAGCTCGCCGTAACGCTGCAGCGTTCTTACGGAAAACTTCGCCTCAGGGAAACAGTTGAATTCTTCGATAGAAACCCACTCTTGATGTAATGTACCCACTACCTGATGCTTTCATTAACAATGAGCATGGATAACGCGCTTCAATTTCAACTGTACGTCAGCCTAAGATATTATGGACATGTTGTTTATTGTTCGGTAGTAGCTTCATGGCACCTAGCACGATTAGAGGCATGAGTGAATCTTTTAATCAGGCTTAATTTTTCAGAATATAATCTAAATGACGTCACACAACTTGAAATGCGGAAGAAGAAAGCCGTCTAAACGTTGTTCCAAGTTTGATCTTCCGATCGAACAACAAATACCCTCAAACATTATACTAATGATCCTTGTTTTCACACATCTAACCTGAAAAAAGATTCATTTTTTCAGAACTTTTCCGTCTCACGATTTCCCGAAATAAATTTTACGCCTTAAACAATAGTTTTATCTGGATAGCGAAATTCACATCACAGTAGTTCTCTTGTTGCAAAGTTTATATATTGCTTGATCTGAAGGAAGATATTAAACTCGAATGATCATATTCATTTAAAGTCATAACATTAATTTCTTACTTTCGTAAATATATTCAATTCCATCAATCACCAATTTTAATACCAGGTGATAAGACGCAGGACACCCGTAAACTGGCATGCTTGTGATATATTCCTGAAAAATTACAAACAAGTATTCTTATTTTTCAGCTTGTGAAGAAATTGGTTCTTAACCTACTGGAACAAGGTAAGTATGGTTATTTAAATGATTAAAACATGAATAAAATTTATCCAGAAGTTTCGAAATAACTAAATACAACGCGGACACTTGATCATGAGCGTTGAAAAGACCAAGTCGAAAAATCATACGAAAAATCGAAAGTCGTTGAGCTACTTTAACATGACATTATTATTATTATTATTATTACTCACGTAGTCAGCGTATTTTGTGCTTATATATGTCAGCATAAATTCTCATGCTCCATAGCATTATGCAAAAAGTTCGCAAAAGCTGGAAAAGTAGAACTTTAGAAGGGAATACTCAGCACTTACGGACATGGTACTTTGATTAAAAAGTGACATTTTTCTTATTTACTTCGCTCATTGCACGTCAGAATGGATCAGATCGATTTTATATAAAAATTGCCCGTTGGAATTCGTGCAGACATTTTTCACACATTTGGGAGCATTTTTGACGTCACATGCAGCTCAATTTTCAGAAGCACTGACTTTGTGAAAAATAGATCTTCAACATGAATTTTTCCATATTATCTGAGCAAATAAACACGGTACATAGAACGTGTGTTGCTTTATTTTACTCTTAGAATGCAGAGGAAAGAATTGGCATTGTACCTGTACACGGAGAATCTAAGAGAGCGCAGAGCTCAACAAAGAACTCTCTCAAGTAAATTTTCAAACTACGAGCCCAACGTCTCAACGCTTCTTTCAAGTCAATGAGCAATTGGGAGCTCAGAGCAACTCAAACACCTCTGTCTTTCTCAAGGCAGAATTCTTCTTATCTCTGTGGCCTCATAAAATAGGGAGTGGTTTTATTCGTAGCTCATCCCGCGCTTATGAGCGGCTGTGAACGCTCATACCTACAGTTTACAACCAAGAAATTCCAGGGATAGAGGCGCTAACCCCTCTACAATTATTGAAATCCTCTTGAAATAAAAACTTGACATTTTTTTAGTATGTCTTTTGTTTCTTGGAACGCACTTAAAAAGCAGCAGATATTCACGAGCAGCACATCGTGGCGAGGATGCAGCAAAAAAAGTAGTTGAACTGCAAAGGCTTCATTAAATTGAGAACAGAACTGAGAACTAAGCTTTGTGATAATTCAGTCTGAAGATGAGATATCGCGAGTATCTGATCCTGACATTCACCAAACTCTAGAGCAGGAATGTCATACTTATAAATGACCATAGGAAAAACTTTCGACGAGCGCACTTTTGTCGATATTGAAACAAAACGTATTCAAACAAGCGGTATTCAATTCGCCTTGACCCAAGGCGATATTGTTCCCCCTTAATTTTCTGTTTTTAACTGAATAGTTTTGAACTATTTCACCGATGAAAGCAAATATCGTTCAAAATTTATTTCTTCTCTAATTGGTATGCTTAAAAAAAATGTTCTTGTTACGATTTTAAATCGCTGATTCAGGAGTTAGTTGTTAGTTTGAAACTCGCACAAAATCATGTCCAACGATTTCGTACCTCAACAGACTGTTTTACGCGTGAAAGCGCAGAAATTAAGGTTATGTACTAATACTGTGAGCCTACCGAGTCTCTACACAAGCATTTCTTTCGTAAAACGACAATAAGGTCAGGAAGAATTCAACTCCCGATATGAGTCGTGAATTATCAAAAGTAACTACCTAACAGTGATTTTGAGTCAGAAGTCACCGGTCCCAAAATACTCTCTACGTCAGTCCCTTAATAATTGTTATGGACACAGTAGCTTCACGACCATCCACCTTCAGATACAAGAACTAATAATAATTTAAATCTGCAAAGTCACTTTCCAAACATAAAAACGGGCTGGAAACGATAATAACAAAAGAAATTATTTTGAAGCGCAAATTGTTCCAATTCTGCGTTCAAATACAACTCGACGTGACAACACAATTGTTTACTTTAAAACTGATCTATCTATCTATATTCCAATGAGTAGTCAAACTAATTTACATTAACTCTTTGTAAATTATACGTTAAATTTTACCGCTAAAAGCTGTGATGGAAATCCTGACTGATACCAAGCATTACAATATATCGAAACTTATCGTAGAATTCAAAAATTAGGAGTAGATAAACTAGTTTTGAATCCGCCGAACTAGTCCTCCTCAGCTGAGCCGTGAGAGAGGAGTATGGAGTAATGACGAAAAACGATTGTACTTACGGTATTGTAATCAGCAATTATACTCACACTCACTCTTTCATTTTACCCACATTCATTCTAAAACCCAAAATATTAAAAGAAAAAGGTAAAAAGAAACAGCTGAGAAGAAAACTGAATCGTTTCATCCGAGTGAGAAAAAACATCATTTAAATTTTCATCTATGTGCTGAGGACATTAACTCGTCCAAGGCAGTCGTTTCATTGATGCGCCTTCTGTAAAAGAACGTGCATATGTGTCTGCTGTTAAGAAGGATTAATGAGAAGTTCAGCTCAATCCGAAGACGCTTGGCTTGTAACAGAATAGTTCCAGGGAAGACTCCAAAACAGTAAACTAAAACTTGAAAATCCAATCCTACATGACATGTTGAAGGCACTAGTAGGCAGGAAGTTTTCAAGGTCAAGAGGATAGAAATCCGTTGGAAAGCAGGAAAAGTGATCATGGAATTTTTCTCTCAAGTGGAACAACTGGGCACACTAGTACATGCAACAGCAGCAAACTGTCTTCAGACTCTCATTAAATGTTCACAAATTTCAACTTAAATCATGGCCAATTCCATTACGGTTCTTCTGATGAGTTCATAGAGCAATGTTACTTCTTCCTCACTTAGAATCAACTCCAATATTGTCAGGAAACCTAATAAAATTCCAATACGTCTTTCATTATTTCTGGGACTTTAGGTGAGAGTTTTAAAACAGTTGGTCGTAATTTCCAAATGTTCAACATGAACGTAAAAACTAGAAGCACCATTTAACCACTTCATCTTTTTGAAAAATCAAAATTTTAAAATAGATTTTCCGCTAATCACATATTATCAGCTAAGAAGTTGAACCTATTTGGGCTCCTGAAAAAACACAAAACAGATAACATTGAAAGAATCTGAACGTGGGAAAACTAAAGAACTCTAGGAAACCAATATAAAGCGATGAAGATGGGAAGACGATTGCGGAGATATTAACTATATTTAATGGGTAGGAAGTAAAGTGGTCATTTGAAATAGGTTTGGTCAGGTCAACAGAAATAAATTAACGTAAAAAATTACAACAAAATGTAACTGCAATAAGTCAGGGGAAAAACATGCCGAAAACTTTTCAGAATGATGCAGAAAGACGACCATTTCACCATAAAATAAAGTTCTTTCCATTTTCACACATTAATTTCATTAACAGAATATGGAAGCTTTAATTCAAGGATTCGATATCCGACTCAAATAAATCACTTGAACACTACGACCAACACAAGTTTGCACCATCAACGCCAATAGTTCACTACACACGTTCATCCACCTTCCTTACACTGCTTTTTCACACATCTAACAATCACTATCCGTCCAACTATATAGAATTTTGATTTCAAGATACCTCTCCTCATGTTCCCTCAAAGAGGCGCTGCTGGTAACAAGCGTGTGCCTTCAAGGACTCCGAAAAATATGCTTTGTAATTCAATAATTTATCAAGGATTTATTCGTACTTGCATCTATGTTTTATGCCAATTAATTGAATATGCAATTGATGCTGCTGTTTAGAGGTTTAAATGAAGAATTAGAGCACAGTGAGGAATTGCAATTCGTTGTTATCGGGAGGCCTTTTTTTTTCCTCGTGTGGAGTTGTTCATGACACTATTGCTCTGAAACATATGCTTGGCATGTGATGCCCGAATGCCATTAAGCGACAGCTAGAATACCATCTGCTGTTCGTTGCGCTCAAAATAAAAAGGATTGAAGCAGCTGGTATGTAAAAATGAATTCATAACCATAATGAAGGCCAAACGCTTGTGAACTATTGCCATGATGAGCGTGTAAAATTTGAGAGAAGCAATGCTATATTCGCTGATTCCATTACAATGCTTTTCACATGATTTTAGTGACTCACCCGAAAACATAGCAGTACTTATTTTCTGGATGTTGGCTAATTCAAGAAATACCTTTATTTTTTCGAAAAATTTCAATCGTCCGCCGAAGAGGGTTCGGCGACGACAGTACAGAGTTTTCTCGAATGGCAATCATAACGGAACACTTCGAGTTTACTTTTTTATGAGTTTCGAACCAGTTTCAACGGAATGACTTTTAGAATTTTAAAATAAGATTTACAATCAAAAGACAAAAATAGCCAAGTGATTTCAATTTGCTGTTTTGTTTAGGTTAAATCTGCGAATGACACGAGTAATTTCCACTTAAAACGTAAAGAAGTTAATTGATTAAGAACGTTTAGCAAGTTCTACATATGTTCTCCTGTTGCTCGTTCCAGTGGCTAATCACCAGGGTAACATAACAGATGAAAATGCATGACAGATTAAAAAAATCATAAGGTTTTTGTCGCAATTTTTCTAAGTCCTTTTATATGTTTTTGAGAAGAATTTACCCCTCAACGCTGACGACTTAAATGAATCCAATTTCCGAGAACCCAGCACTGATCCTATGCAGCATGAGCCGCTCCCATTCGTCCAAAAGAAGACTGTCGCTCAATAATTCTTCCTCGCCTGCAAGTCTCGCCAAACAATCTCCAAGCGTCCCAGTGACGACTGTGCCAACATTTTAGCGTGAAATAGCCT
This sequence comes from Platorchestia sp. MABIK, assembly GCA_014220935.1. NCBI lineage: Eukaryota > Metazoa > Arthropoda > Malacostraca > Amphipoda > Talitridae > Platorchestia > Platorchestia sp. MABIK. The sequence goes on from JACJUY010000338.1 coordinate 86,537, forward strand.
CGTGCATGGACAAAGAAGAAACCGCCTTTGGAGCCAATTAGTCTTCCGATAACGGAATTAGGTCTCACTTTAACTTGAGGCTAATTATACGCTGCATCTACGCCAACAAAAGTGCGAAGACAAACATGCTCGATTGAGATCATTATAATTAGGTAAAGATTTTTTAAAAAGCGGTTATTTGATGCATTAGTTTCATTTTCTTCAGAATCCACTTGAATTGTGCGACCACATTCACTATTTCGCTGACGTTCATGTCGTTAACACGACAAAACGTCCATTAACATCGCACTTGAAATAAACTTTAGGAAATGATTGTGAGGGAGTAACTCTACTGGCACAAACCAACTTGTGTATGATGAAATTCGTAATTTGACTTGTTTAAATTGTTAAACAACATTAAACCTAACATATACACTACAACTTGTGAATAAAAATATGAAATTTAGCTGCCATTTCATCAATAACATCAAATGTACGGAGTATCTCATCTCATCTTACTAGGCAATCCACAAATTTAATGAACAAATAGCGCTACCTTTTATTTCCTACAATCAGTAAGAAACAATATTTATTAACGAAACTAGCGTGGGTGATAATATATTTTTAAATCATTGAATGCCATATAAAAACACAGAACAAGGATTATCGACTTCAGATGCCGAGAGAACAGGTGCAGCTTCGATAACTAATAATGCTACCAGTCTTTGTTTCCGTAATGAAGCGATGCGCGCTAATTAGCTGGTGGCGTTGGCACAGCAGCACTTCCTCTCCACTGATGTAATGTAGAGCACAGTGTGAATACATTACGTAGTAATCTAGTCCTTATTTTACCACAATATATTACACAAAATAAGCTCTCCTACACATTCATTCTAAAAAGCCTCTCTCATTTGGATATTGTTGAAACATTGGTAACGATAATATATTTGAGTTTCAATGTACGAGTATTGTTGTAATATGTTTCCTCTAATAAACTGTTTCTGTTAGTTCAAGAACAATTAGCCCCTTTCTCTTTAAAATGAGTGCACATTGCATTTTTCAGACGCCGCAGAATATCATAACAGATTTAATAAAAGTGGATCATTCAATTAATATGGAATAATCAATACGGAATTAAAGTGTGACGCCGAATTCAGAAATTAGAGCAATAAAGTCAAGCCAGAGCCAGAGTTAAAGTTGAGATTGACGGTAGATGGTGAGCAAGGAAAATCACCTTCTTTTAATTTCCTATTTTTCGTAAAATCAACGGACATTCCTGTAGAAGTACTCGAAAGTGTATGAAAGAATACCTAATCGAACTAATTGCTTAATATCTGCAATGAAGGGTCATGAAACGGTGTATTAAATATTCAAAATCTCCTTTCCAAATGGTTTTCGCTGAACTAAAATACACAGAAGGTAATTTCTGTCAATCCTTCAGCTTTCACAGAATATATACAGACAATAACTAACCGAAAAAATCTTTTCCTCTCTATTGTTTGAGACAAATCCCGCCATTTCCCGGTGTGCTCAGCAGCCAGACGGGAAGAGGAGGTTATCAACGAAGTAATTCTTTCTTCTCAGCACCAACACATCGAGGCAGAAAGCTTGTCTGTCGGCAGGCGAACGGACGGACGCCAGAATGGGGCAGTAACCTCCGAAGCGTGTGTGGCAAACACACGAGCGTGATGGCCGAGCGTCGGCCAGAACTGAGCGCTGCCGTGCGGTCGCCGCTTGCGCTTGCCAACCATCATCCAAGCCAAAAACCTCGTCATGCTACCAACGCGCTTATTTGTCTTAACTGTACTTTTCTTAGTTGCTTAGCTCTCCGATTGTTTCATCGCGGTGCAATGACAATGAATTTCACCGATGAGTTTAAAATAAGAAGTAATCAGATCATTGATTGACTAATGATTTGCAGGTTTAAAAATATTTATTCCACCGAATATTTTTATTTTTAATTTCATTTGAATAATAATACTTTTTGTAGTAGGGAGGTAATTATTTCACTGATTTATTTTAATCGATAACCTAACGGGATCGTTAGACTCAGCGATGCCTTTGGTTGAACTTCGAAATATTTCATTTTATCTGTTTATACGAGGATCATTTGACCTTTGAAAGAAATCAGCGGTAACAAAGATGCCATAAATGAGTGAAGAAAGAGGGGTTAAATTGGCACTTTAATTTTTTGTAGTGTTTCTTGGCTGTGAGCTCGTCACAGAACGTAGTATAAATTTCGTTAAGTGAAAAGTGATATTGTTTGTAAAAAATTAGAAAACAATGACTTCGATTCAAATAATTAGAACAAATCGTATCGCAGGAATAGGATATTTAATAGTTCGAAGAAGCTTTCTTTAAATAAAGACCATACATCGAACATTTTTAATCAAAAAGCATCCATGAATCTTCGTTTTGAAACGTTGCACGCAGCTGCAAGCAAACAGCTCCTTCGTAGTAACTATGTTCTCAATATCTGTAGGGTAGCTTCTGAATTACGTAAACTGTGACGAGAAATACCAACATTCTTGAAGAGGTAGAAATTGAAATTTCGTTTTGAGCATCGTAACCTGAATTGATATGATTTCTACTACAAGCATTGCATGCAGAGCTGTACACTCAGTGTGGTGAAATACTGACACTAAGGAAGAGGCAGGGAACTCAAAGCACAATGTCGGAACTTCGGTGTTTAGTTGCCCACCTTTGTTTACGCGTGGGATTTTGTCCAATGTTGCCCGAAGCGCCCCAAGCGCTTCAATTTGTCGTAGGCCTAAAAGTCACCGTTTGTTCAACTACCTTCCCTTCCTCCTTGTCCGCGTGGATGAGGTAAGTCTTTACCGCCGCACGATTGTCGTAAATCGCAACACAGCGGGAGACGATTCAAACCCTTCTAGGATTCTGCTGCAAGTTTTGACGTGGAAAAAGTCCACAATATTCGCATTTTTCATATAATAACTATCATATAATAAAAAGTATAAATGAAATTAAGTAGGCTGAGATGTCCTACAGAACTACTGTATATTTCGTAATTCTTCTTTCAACTTTCAATGAGACTATTTACCTTAATGTAAATAACTGTCTGTGGGCTAATGCGACGATAACACGTTTTACAAAATGACTGCTCTTCCATAAATGTGAAGGTTACTGAGCAAACATTTCGTCACTTGTGAAATTCATCTGAATTCGCTCGTATTGATCGGCATTGTCAAAATAAACCAACCACATTAATCACGTTCAAGTTACCTCATTGACGAGAAATTCGACTCCAGCTTTCATTTATATTGAAGTGAACAAGATCTTGATACCTGCTCTTTTTCTCTATCCAATTCTGAGCCCGTTGGCTAACGTAAGAATATTGATTGGATTAACTAAAAAATTGAATTGCCCGATACGACTGGAAAATTACTACCTAATGAAGCCTGTGCGGCTCAGTTTCATATTACAGTAGACTAAGAAAAATTACACTCAATCACGTCAATACGCAAATGTAAATTTAAACTAACTTTTATTGTGAAATTTTTATGACTTTCTTTCCTTCTTCCCTCTCTTTCTCATGCATTTTTTATTCTGTAGCCTTTCCCTAACAGCTGCGTCTCTAATATCGGTAAAATAGGCTTTTTTTTACATCACGACCTATACCAACAGGAAGCTGAAAACAAATGCTTGGGGTTACAATCATTCTCTAACCCATCCCAGTTCCTGCATATTGATGCACTTTCCCTATCAGCTTCAATATTAAAAACTTACTTTACTTAAACACTCATTCGATCACCCTGATGTTTACTTTCTTTCTCGCCCACCGACAGGACTCCGTCTAGCAAGCTGCCCGCATGGAACTTCCACAGCTGCTCCTACTTCCATGGCCTGCACTTAACGGTGATCCCTCTGGGCGCTGATCAACACCGTGTAATTTAATCAAGTTTGAGTGAGGCTCCAAGCGATGCTCTGCCTGAGAAACACTTCTTAATAACTCGACATTTTGCAGTACTTTCATGAACTCAGTCTTTGTTAGCAGGAAGAGAGGGCTCCCTAAATCAAGTATTTGATAGAGCTTTGTAAAATAAATCTTCTTATTTTACGACTTAGCTTACAACTTAATGAAAAGAAAGTGATTCCTTGAATATTTCACCCAAGTACCAAATAATTTCTTTTCAACTTGAGATTAAATACGCATTGCATGAGAATAAAATGAAATGTGAAATTCCTATCTTTGTATGACTTTCTCCACCTATACTTTAATTGACCTCATTTTTCATTTTAGACACTTGTGCAAACCAGCTTTCAGTGGCCACTTTGTTGTCTTTTTCCAGCACCGGCGTTTTTCACTGTTGGCTGAACTCGGCAGCATCGCTCCGCAGGGTGGCGCAACGCCGAAAGCAAACACGCAGCTCAGGAACAACGGGTGAGGCTTCAATACAAAGGATTGGTGGCAATAATGATCGATGTCGCTTATGTGTAATCCGGAAATGATCAATCCTCTAATAGCCTGATAAGGAATACATTTTCTCGCTGCCATCTGTAGAGCTTATGAAAAATTACAAGAGTGTGTGAGAAAGATGTGAAGTTGACAGGGATCTTGAGCCTACAACATTTTAACACAGAGCAGACGATATAAGTAAATTTTCTTTAGCAATCATCTCCGTTAGCAGTTACGGTTTCAGTAACAAACATTGAATATCAAAGTACTCTTAGACGTTGATTACATAGATGCGACAACATTTTATGATGCTTGTGCATAAGCGTGCAGGCCGCCAAGTGTTAATCCACGAGATGAGGAGTTCCTTCCTGGAGGTTTCAGGTTGTGGGTGACTCAAGGTTACTACCACTTGAAAGTAGAAAATTAAGCAGTGGGAAAGGAATGAAAAATCAATCAGCTCAATACTTAAGATACATAAAAAAGAAAGAATTCGTGGGATTTTAGATAATAGTGTTATCGTATTTCCAGTTTTTACTGAACGATTATAAAATGGGCAAAGTGATAAGAAAATCAAATTTCATAATGAAAATCAATCATGCACAGAAGTTGGTCGAAATGCACTTTTCGGTTGAGTGTAACTCAGTGTTTTTGAATGAAGTTCTTAAGGAAATATTTGCCATGAACGTGCAACATTTTCCTTGTCGAAAGTAAACGATACTACGGCCCAAAAGCCATTTTACATGTGATGCGACTAAATGAGTCTAAAAATATTTTCATTTTTACCATTTGTTGATAGAAAATAATTCCAGCTTCAGATTTACAGATATGGATGTAAAACTTCCTTGTTTTCTAATTTTTGAATAGCATTTAACCCTTTCCTGGTCGGTTGTGTCTAACTCAACAGTCCTTCAAAGACACAAGTCCTGCGAGGAACCGGTGAGGAATAGTGCTAGAACAAGCACAGTTTGTCAACACACAGTAAGTAAGCTAGCACCGGTTCTTGATAGCAAACGACCGGCAAACCGCTAGTAGCAGCTGATGAGAATAGTAATTTTGTTACGTTGAAGAGCCACCTCAGCCATACTTGTGGGTCATTATGTACAGCGCATCGCAGTCTCCACTGAGCGACATGCCAACCGGATTTGAGCGGCTGGTTGTTTTAAAAACTTCCACATGTCTCACTACATCGCAAATGCAAATAAATTAGTCAAGTGAGCAACTAACATGATATTAAGTAAACGTTCTTTTTACAAAATCTATTCAAAAGTTTCAAAAAGCGCGTCAAGAGAGTTAGTTTTCAGTGCGTTAAAGTGAAAAATAAAAAGACTAAAGAAAACTAAGTAAGGAATGCATCACAGATTAAATACTATGGCAATGAAGACATCCTCTCCATCTTATTTTACATACAGGTGCCTCCATAAACAAATGTCAGTTATCATGACGCCGAAGAACAAAATACGTGAACAATATAGTTACTCAAATAAACAAATGGTGTTTCAATACAAAGAACTTTCTGACCAATAATGTCTTGTTAGCTAACTCTACACAGACATGAACTGAAGATGTGGGCGTCACTTCTGTGCATAAAGTTTCCATATGTATAACTCTAACCACAAATGAAAAATTAGTACAATGGGCAATTTAAAGAAAGGCACACATTCATAAAATATCAGTTCCCATCAAGCATTCGGCTTCGGAACTCATATCATCTGCAAATGGCCATGACATACATCACCTAATACGCTCGTAAATCGATCAAATAAACGAAAGAAGGTACTTACCGGAGACGACGCCGAGAATGACAGATGCTAAAAATAGTGTGATGAGAAGCTTGGCTTGCAAATGCATGATTGCGGCTGATGATATTGAGCACAACATCAGAGGGTTAAGTATCTTGATTGCACTGAAAGAAACAGTCAATTGCTGCTCTCCACAATCACATATTGATGTCGCTTCAAATGAAGCTAATTAATGATCTTAATGCCCAGAAAGGTCAATCTGCAGAAAATGAGAAAAATTTTATATTCGTGTCCTGAAGGAAATTTTCTTTGGAGCAAAAACCTGCTCGGATAAACATATAAAAATTGAAAGTAAATGAAATTGTCCTCACTATGGAAAAGGGTTCGAAAGCCTTGTGGACGGTTCAATGATATTTTAAAACTTATCCAGCGGTATTTCCAAGCAACTTCCTGCAGGAAAGTTTACATCAGCTTTCAATTCACTGGGTTAGTAGAAAAACTTCATATTTCAACGTGAGCCGAAGTGCGATGAGGCGTAAAAAGCAAAATCGTTTTAACAAGAGAGACGCCGGTTGGTTGGAAGAGCTGCGCAACCAACCACGCTAACGTCCGAACTCCGATTGACGGCAACCCGCAAGTGGTAGCATCCAACTGCTGCTCGCGGCTCCAACGCCCTCGAGGTTTCCAGGGAGCTCTGGCAACTTCCAAGCACTTCCAAGTCTACGAGTAGAATTTCCACGCTTTTAATATGAAGTATGCGAACGAATAAATTGCTGAGGGTCTACAAGCGGCAAGTAGTATTCTCTAAATATCCTATGAAATTGATGCACTTTTGGCCATTTTACATGTGCGCGCGCCTCTTTGACTTAATTTGGAGGGCGTACTTGATGTGGAATTGAATTCAACATAGGTAATTAAATAAATTTCTAACTCAGTAGCAGTTTCTTATAAATTTGGAAAAAACTATTCTTCAGACTCCAGTTCACTAAGTTATTGCCTGAACTTCACACTTGAGTGTAAACAGGAGTGCGGGTGAAAAATTTTAATTTTCATTTTCCATTGACTCGATCAAATGTATTCCAACATTCGAAAGTGACATCAGCGAAATTGTTAAGTAAGTGCAGAATAAGAATGAAAGCTTGTTTCGATGTGCTCTGATCACATTTACTCGTATATTCAGATTTGAGAGGGACTAGTGTCCTCGCTGCCAGCTGGATTAACTCCGTTGGAAATTATTTGAGCCGTTTCAATCGACCATTTCTGTTGCGCAATAATCCAGCTCGTAAAAATTTACAGCAGCCATGGTGAGGTTAACGGGAACAACTGCTGTCCCGACAATAAACAAAGTTGGAAAAATTTTTGGATTTAGTCATTTGGGTTGATGTTGATTTTAATGCGCTCACGGAAATTCAAAAATTTGGTTTCCAAGAATCGGTAGAAAAATACATTTAAAGACGTTTCACATGAATCACATCTTGCTCGATAATGCGTAATTTTCGAGATAAAACAATAATTACGTTCAGGTAGGAATAAAATTAAATAGTCGGTTGCGTATTCGCTGCATTGTTGGAACACGCCCACTTTTTTGGCGGTAAAAACAGCATCGGCTTAGCTGAGTTAAGGTAAGCTATTTTAAGTTTTTTAAGTTAGTTTAGGTTAATTTATCCAACTAACCAAACGTAACATAACCTAACTTCACCCATCGTTACATTAATACCATATTACAGCAAATTTACACGTCTGTTCCTTCACTAATATATACGACGTTCCTATAACTTCAAAGTTGAATAACTCGAAAATTACGCTTCAGCGAGCAAAATGTTATTCATGTAAAATGTTTTCAAATGTGTTCCTTTAGAGATTCGTGAGAATCAAATATTTCATTTCCGTGAGCTTATTAAAATCAATACCGACCGTAATTTGTTGCATAGACTTGGAAAGTTGGCGAAATAGCGCAAGAACTGCCTCATAACCCCTCATTAGCACACTGCGCTGCATTCTTCTTTGATGTTTCGCGTCCCGTTTGCAGTAACCGGAGAAAAGCAGAGTTAGTGCCCAAGTTACTCAGAAATGATTCCCAAATTTCACATTTCAGAAACAAATAAAAGTATCTATGAGACGAAAAATTTACCTCAGTCATGGAGGTATAAATGAAGTAAGGTACAGGTACAAAGGAATTAAGGTACAGGTATCAATCGACTGAGGTACAAGTACAAATGAACTAAGGTCATGTGTGCATCGTGGGAGTTATCTCCTAAAGATGTTGCAGGGAGAACAAACTTATTTTCCTCGTGAAAATTACTACAGGAGACTCTAGAAAAATAATTATACCTGAATATTAAGCAGATACACTACTCGGTAAAATTTGCTAGGAAAACTGGTGAAATGATAGCTTGAAATGTATCCTTGGTAAAACGTTTGTGCGTATATGATTATGGAGAACGTAAATTCCAGTCATTAATTTTACTTAGAGAAGAATATCTGTATATGTATTAATACAAAGCTTACAGTTATAAGTTGTTCTTTTAATAGTAGGTAGTACAGTTATCTTGTCGTTCAGTTTATATAACAGTTCTCTCGAGCATTTCACTTATAAGTTACACATGGAAACCGAAAATGTAGTATCATTTAAAGCTTTAAATGAGGGATGTACCTCGCCAAAAAATGAAGCTTAAAAGCCTGTTAATTTGCAGCTTCAAATTCACGTTACACAGTGGCGCTGTAGCAAGTAAATAAGTATCCCCATTCTGAGATGAGCCCCAACTTCTTACATGACCAATTATTTACACAGTGTTCTCTATTTCTTTCTAGGAGACCGTGCAAAATAACAGGTGAAAGTATTAGAACTGAATCGGATACGCAACTGAACGAAAGAAAAATCATTTTTTCCAAAATTTTAGCCGATATTATCACACTGCCTCATGCATATTTTTATTTTTAAAAATATGAAGGCAATAATTTTTAGTTGTTCAATGATTCTGCTAAGCTTTTTACTTGGATCTATTTCATGGCCACAGTGTTCTTCCGGTGTGTGGAAATGAACAAATAGTTTTTTAATAGAGAAAATGACTGGAAATCAGTTTATCAATATAAAACAATAGACATTAGATTAAAAAAACTGAAACCAATTAACAAGCCAGATAGAAGTAGGAATATAATTTAACAAAATTTTAACAAGAGTGCTAAACTGCACTTGTGTGGAGAAGTGCAAATAGGCGGGCTGCAAGTTGCAACACTACAAGTTGCCACAGGCGAGGTGCATCACTGGATGTAGCCGCAAGCGAGGTTCATCACTGGATGTAGGTAGCCACAGGCGAGGTGCAACACTGGAAGTAAGAACAGGCGAGGTGTAACACTGGAAGTAAGAAAACGCGAGGTGCAACACTGGAAGCAAAAACAAGCGAGGTGTAACACTGGAAGTAAGAACGAGAGAGGTGCAACATCGGCAGTAACAACAGGCGGGGTGCAACACTGGAAGTAGCCACAAGTGAGGCTCAACACTGAAAATAGCTACAGGTGAGGTGTAACACTGATGGCAACAAAAGGCGGAGTGTAAAGTAATAAGAATCATGCGTAAAATCAAATAATAGAAGTAACAATAGAAGTAATCACTGACATTTGTAATCACTAGAGGTAATCGTGGACGAGAACTAGCAGTGAACTAATTACGAGCGATAATAATTAACAGTGAAATTAAGAATACCACTAACGGCACCATGCTCGGAGGCCATTCGGAACATTAGTCAGTGTCACAAAAATATTGATTGCTTAGTGAGCCAGGCTTCTATAGGAGAAAATGAAGAGGAGTAAAAAAATTTAAAAAAATTAAATTACAGCAATCGAAACAGTTAAACTCTCACAATCTATGTATTTTGTGTTGACCCTGGAACGGAGGTCAGTCAAAATAAATTTTCC
>JACJUY010000338.1:108519-154370 GCA_014220935.1 Platorchestia sp. MABIK
GACCAGAGTTTCCGAGCATGCTGGGCGTAGTTGCAGAACTGGTCTTCCTCTTGGGTCCCCCCACTGTCCTCTGTTGATCTCATGCACAAGAGTGCAATGTTCCGGTCTCCCTAAATGATTTTAAAATCTTGGCCGGTACCTCTTACAGAACAGATCGGCGCCTTCTCGAATCTCTGCGTATTTACAAAAAGAAACCTATACTGAATGACACCCAAAGTGCTTTCCCGCTTCATATCGCGAACACCTAATTCAGCTACTCAGTTTTTCCTCTTATATTATTTTACCGTTTTTAGTGTTTTTTCAAAGTTTAGATTTCTATAGATACTTCTTTAGTGTATTAATTTTTTCTTCTTTGGTTTCGTTTTACATAGATTTTTGCTGAAGATGGACAGTTAGTCCGAAACGTTCAGTTTTATTTGATCATTTTTACCAAAAATGACTATACGTGTAGCGATTTTCACCTTGTTTTTTTATTCTATAGTAACATTTGACAAATTATTTTTGCATATTTTTTGAAAAAACTAGACCTGTGAAACTCATAAGACCACTGAAAAAACAAGAACTGTGAACCTGTGATAACAGTAATTCTGAATACACATGTCATTGTAACGTATTCACATTTCTTGATATCTGTCAAATATATCTGCACTCATTCATGACTGAAATAACTATTCATTAACTTAATTGGTACATTTTACACAAATTACTCCGTGTTATTGGCGTACGACATCAACCTAATGTTTGGGCAGTAATAATTTATATTTTAACAAATTTTATTAAATTGCGAGATTTTTAATTATTATGAGATAGAGTCCACTTACATGAAAATCATACATATATATCTACACTGTTAGTTTAATATTAGAAATAAAACCATTTACTACATTGTCCCAATAACAAGTTGATATCATAAATAAGTATATCTTTTTTCGATATTGTCTTGTTATTAGCCTATTATTGTAATCCAAGATTCCAATATCAGGTCAATAAATAGTTATCAACCCAATATTGGCTTAGTAATTTCTTGCTACCTGGGTTATCCTCCTCATTCAACGCAATCATGCTGAACAGTGCTATGCTATTGCATGTTAAGACAATATGACAATAATTAACGACTCATTTAGCTGTTTTAATTTTATTGTTTTGAACCGTCGAAAGAAAAAAACAGTTTTAATTAAAGTATATAGTTCATATCCCTCTCGGCAGTACACACGTGAAAATTTTTCATTTTTATTTTGGGATTGTTTTCTAACGTATAGAATTTCAGCTTTCAATTTCAATCATGATTTTAATATTTTCTTGAATTGATTATATTTTACATTTCATGGTACTAGCGCCAAATTTTCAAGACATTTTACGTTGTTATGTTGAACAGCTGGTTCCGTGACTCACCTTGAAGATGATAAGTACAACCATGAAAATGTTTTGGACTGTGATGTCCTCGAATTCTAAAAAGCATCTTGAAAGTATTTCACAAGGGCCTCAAAGTGAAATACATCCATGAGTTCATATTGAAAAACATAGACTGAATATGGGAAAATTCGCATTAGCAGAGAAACTCAAAAAATCATTTGGATGGAGACACCTCCTAGAAAGAGTCCAGCCCGCACAAAACGGCTGAGTTATTTCCTCTCGTAAGATAATTGAGTTTAAAAATTATTTTTCCTTCAAAAAATGTTATCCTAGGGTTTTCAAAAAAATTAGTACCTTGCGACATCTTGCAGGTTTCTTCGTGTGCCCCTGATAAGAGCTGGCGTCTATCGCTGGGCCGAATAAAAACTTTCGCTCGAAAGCTGTTCTCTAATAAGGACTGGTTTTTATATCCAATTGAACTCCGTAATTTGTAATAACCATCAACCTGTTTTATACGTTCAACAATTTTTTGAGAGCTTCGTGAATTTATGAGGTCTCGAATGAAGATTTAAACAACTTGCGGGACTCATACTGGCTGCTATGTATGGACATTATCAACTGCCCTTTAATTTGATTCGTGTTTCCATTGTACGAAAGGAAAATGAGTTAATTGTGCAGGGAACGTAACTTATTCCCATAAATTATAATAGTATCTTCACGCCTGCTCAAGCAATCACGGCGTAACACAAGTGGTCCGAAATTCACGGTTATTCATGATAAATCGATTGGGGAAAATTAAGCTAGCACCAATCTATCGTTGATCACCCACTGAGCGGAGCAGGCTAGGTTTTAAAAATTCTTAGGAGATATATGTTCTGTTAAATAAATGCTTGAGTAATCAGTTTCCTATAATTATTTCTGATACGACAGAAAATAAAAACGTAATGGAACATTTTTGGATCCTACGTTAGCCCACACTATTAGAATTAAATATTTCAACAAAGAAAATATCACACTTGCTCATATTCTTGCACTATAAGCAGGGATGAAGTCTTTGTTTGTCACTGAAGCATAAGAGTTACATAACTTTGAGGATGTCACACAATCTTCTTTTAATTCTGATCCTATAGAACACGAGATCGTCAAAAATTGCCGGTTTCAGCAAAAGTACGGCACAGTTCAACAAAGAAGCGAAAAAACGTTCAAAAATTTGCATCATGTCTTAGAACACGACCTTAACTGTTATTTCTTTCTTCCAATGGCAGCCCAGCTTCACATAACGATTGCGATTTCCTCATTTTAGCGTAAATGAATAAGGAAATCAATTATACATGAGCATAATAAGTATATATTAGGAACCTACGTGCGCTTACCTACCATTTCTGTGTTGTTCGATTGCTCACGACAATTTTAAACAAGTTTTCATAAATATCATTCACACTGGCTTACTTTCCGATGTTGAATTCTATTTAACACTGGCTCTACTTCGGATCACTTGAGTTATATCATTGCTATGTTTTCACGCCAAGAAGCAGACCTGGAAATATACACGGCTTCATACATCCAATACTTCCTACATTTCCAGGCTTGATCCTTTTACTCGAACACGCACCAATAACGTCACACTGCTGATCATAACAACAGCGCATATTTTACAGGGAACAAAAGGAAGTATATGAGTAGCTCCATATGGTTCCTATTAGAATTATTGTGTTATTATGCGTGAGATTTCATAAAATGTACACTTACAGGGTGGGTTAAGGTATGTAGAGTCCGACTATACATACTTGTTCGGTCTATTAATAGCGTGCTTCGTGATTTTTAAGCGCAATAAAGTAATAATCCCAATTAAAACACCAAGGCGGTTGTCAGCACTCATTTCAATGATAGTGCCCCATTTTGAAGGGTTTTCCCGTTTGTTTGTAGAACTGTTTTTAAATTTGGATGTAGCAGACGGTTTTTGATGACCTCGCGTAACATAAGATCGTTAAGAAAAAGTAAATGGTACGAGAAGCTCTACTTCATACTCTGAAAAAATTTTTATCCCAAAACCGAGACACTTTGGGACAAATTAACGATTGACAAATTGACAAATTGAAGCCCATGACACTGTGTGTCATGGGCGTATACGACTCACTTAGGTGTGTCAACCATGACACACTTAAACGTAAATCAATTAACTTTCACACATAAATATTTTACTGTCTCAGACGGGTCACTGAGCACACTAATGGACATACAACGTCAATGAACGTCTGAGAATTAGAAGAAAAATATGTGAAGGTATTCGGGTTTTTAAGAGAATTGGACTTCATTCACAAAATCTAAATACAGTTTGGTTTTCTACAGAAAATGTTTAGCCTTTTGAAACGTGAAAATGTATTTAAAGTCTTTCAATCACTTTAATATGTGGTCAAAGGAAATACTCTACTGTTTATCAAAATATTTCGAATAACCGTTTGAGACACACAGGTGTGTCAAAAATTTTTCTCAGTGTATAAGTCGCATAATCCAGTGATAAAATGAGGACTTAACCTTCTGATTTTGCAAGAAAATGCGTCAGCATAATATTTCATTAGTTCAAATCTCCTCATTTGGTGGCGCGTGCTAATGATGGACATAGACAATTTCGACTACACTTATAATTGCTGTCATGTTGAAAATAATTACACGAAACTGAATTTTTTTTGTTCCTTGTTTGACAGCTATAGTCTCACTGCATAACTTTTAGGTTTTGTCAAAGACTAGCCTGTCTCGCTTTAAGATAAATTGATTAGCGATAGACTAGAGTTCACTAAATTTCGCCTTTTCGATTCATAACAAGTGGGACGAAATCTCCGACTACAGCTGTGACATCCCGATTTCTGTTGACAGGCCTGGGGTTGTAAGAGACGTTTAATCGCTTCCTACTAGTATTTCGGTCTGGAGATATTCATCATTATTTTTGTTTATGATCGCTTTTAAACCGGAGTCGCCAGCTATATAATAGCAAATGTGGACCTTCGTGGCTTCTGCGAAGCATTTAATTGAAGAAAATAAAGTGTATTTAAAATGGGACTGCAGCTGAGTTCCAAGGGGTTTCAGCTGCCATGGAGATATCCCAATGAAGCTTCTAATGCTAGCAGTGGTGCCCTAACTTTTAAGTTCGGGAATAGGTCAATGAAAATTTGAGAGTCCATATCGTGGAATTTCTATCAACTCCATTTCTTAGCCGTCTTCAGATCATGAAGAATATTATATAAATGTTCAACGAATAAAGTTCGTGTTATTAGCTTAGTTGTAGTTTCTTACAGAGACATATTTTCATACAACACAAAATTGGTACGAACGTAAACTGCAAAAAAATGACCTCTATTCGATCTCTACAGCCACCACGTCTAAATTAAGGACCATCTTAAAAAATCTGCATAATATTAGAGAAGATAGCTAAATGAACACAAATTAATATTTAAATTCGCATTTTGTTTTCGTTAAGAAACTGCAGTATTTTGCTTCAAATAATCTGAGGAAGATATTGATGCCAAATAATGAATTTCGCAATGTTTTTCGTGAATGAATAAACATACACTTCCTTTACGAACACCCTTTTCACATTACAGCCTTATTCATGCAAGTAAACTCATTTTTGTGTGAACAAAGTATTGACCTCTGCTCTAAAGTAATTCCGTTCCGAAGTAAACTAAAAACTCGTGTCACCGTACAGGGACATGAACCAAGCATAGGTAGCATTACAATGGTAGACTGAAGGCCATTATCGAGACCTCGATATGCTCCTCACAACGAGCTTTGGATTCATTCAGTGTACCGCGGGCGACCGTTGATGGCTTCGAGTGCATCTCTGATAGCTGCAAGTGGCCCTCGACGTAACAATGGAGGACGTCTTAGTGATGGGAGGAAAGCTGAGCTGAAACACTGGTTCGATCATAAGAGCTGATAACCAATCACTATCTCGGAACGGCAAGCATTAAAGCTACCAGATACAGGGAAAACGATGCAAAACTTTTATATTCGACAGAACGTTATCAAAGAGTCCAAGATAACATGAACGCAACGTTGATGTTGTAGAACTCTTTATTCCTCTATATCTGAGAATTATTATAAAACGTCTAAAGATTATTTTGAGCTGATCGCTAGGTAACGTGAAACATAATTTTTTACTTATTGTAATTTAACAAAGAGTATTTAAAAACTTTGTCTACAGAATAGCTAAAATACAATTGTTTGTTTCCCCGCGGATTGGGCCACATGTGTACCAACAGGTAAATTGTCCAATTACGTCTCGGTATAAATGCACGACATTTGATCTGTTTCAAGACATTTAAAAAAAATAATTGTTATCATACGTGGTGAAATGTTATCGTGCGATTGTATTTTTCGTATTCATTAGGAACAATTAAATTTTATTCAAGCTGGAAAATCGATTTTCCCCTTCTGCTACTTACAACCTGACCCAACGTACAGTTAACAGTCGCGGGAACGCGGGGAACGTGTTAATATTATAAGAACAATATACAAGTGTAAAGAAATTCGGCATGCTACTGACAGTATTAATGCAAATTCAACACAACTGAATTTTCGTTGTCTCATCAATACAATTACACTTGCTGATTCTCCACTTGTACAGCTTAACTCTTTGCCCAGCGAGGACGAGATCACATAGTTTGCCTTCATCGAATCAGTCGAATGAATTAGTGTTAAGCATAATGCTTCAAACACAGCCCCGTACAAGTTCGCGCATCGATTCAGATTCCTTCTAAGCTGTTAATTAGTTCAGCATGAGAATACTATAAAAAGTGAAAAAAAATCTTTTGAAGTTCTAATGTCGCTCTCAGAAAAATTTAAGTGGGTAAAAAGATAAACTACGTTAATTGCAGCAGAACCATGTAGGCAACATTTAAAAATTACTCCCAAAATTCTTACCCAACTCTTAACGTTCATTATCTTTGAAAACTTGTCATATATCTGACTCGATACTAATGGGTGAGGTCGGGCCACCCGTAATTTTGGAACGTGAATCTTATAAACAATTTTTGTTAGCAAATGCTCTAAATCTATCACTGAAGCAGAATGCAGCTGGGCGAGCAAAACTGAGCATCGCTACTCGCTCCGCGTGGTCGCGATGTGAGCGCGTGTGTGCGGCAGGTGCAATTTTCTGTGCGTGCTGAGATGCGAGTAAACAATCAGTTTCTTGTAGCCCAAAACAGAAATCAGTGAACATGGAGCATGACGATAAGTAAGTTTCCGATTATTACTTACTGCCCTAGTAGAAAAATTCGCTATCGAAACGAATAGTCTTTAGGAGTTAAAGAAATTTGTATCCTGCAAACGCTAATGAATAATATAATAAAATAATAATAAATTCGCGATAGAAAAATTCACTATCAAAACGGATAGTCTGAGAGTTGAAAAAATTTGTCTCCCGCAAACGCCAATGATCGAGTACGGATTTGGTTTTACAGCAGATTCCGAACAGTTTTCTGCAACAAGCGTTGTGAAAGGTTGAGGTTGAACCCGCGGGCATGAGGCTGGCAAATTCAATTCGAAATAAAAGTAACACCGAAGGAAATAAACAGTTAGGTTCAAATAAGAGACTTCCTGAGCTGAAATTATTTCGCGACGGCGACAAATACGCGTCGCGCTTCCTCTCCTCGCTCTCCCACTTTCCTAACTGTGATTTCGTTTTTCGCGAATGTATTTTTTCAATCAATTGTTCCAGATTTTAGGCTATTCGTCAGGGCGTAAGACTATTTGCTCCTATTCTCTGCAATTTTGTGTTACTGGAAATTGAGCTACAGAAGTCGTAAATTTATCATCAGCCGACAATATCCGATTCTGTCAGGCAATCCTTACCAACTTTTTTTGTGTATTTCTTCTTTCATTTTGTGTTGAATTGATTCACGTTAAAGAGTCGTCACGCAAACAGACGGTCTTCCGGTCGGAGGAGAGTCAATCTGCTGCGTTACGTCACCATTACACAGCACCAGGGACGGCAGGTAATTATGCTGTGCAAACGAGAAATTGTGAACCATGAACTGTTGAACTTGTGCCTAGACATATAACACTTGCATTAAACATTTTTTCTCGAAAATGTTGGCTACGAGCTCGATAGTAACATTTCAAGATTTTTCAAAAGGACTGAAAATGATTTCTCCAACATCATAATGAAAAAAAGGATGAGTAACGGAAGCTCTGCTCTTCAGCATTCAACTGTGCTCACTCCTCATTCATTCAGAGTTCATCTCACGTAAGATCATTTTACTCAAGATCATTATACTTCATTTTTATCGCATTTGACTATGACGTTGATACTACTTCAATTTAGATACTCCTTCAACATACTTCAATATAGTCCTAGAGTTCCACGAGGAACGCAATGCTGTAGTGTTGCAATATCAAGCGTATTGCTATCAAAAATATTCAACGAATCCAGCATTCTCAGGCCCAAAAATTTGAGTCTGCATCTCGTGAATGCCGGAATGAAGGTACTTGCTAAGTTTAATTTGGCAAAGACATGTAAATTTAATTCACATTTGCCGCAACCTATCAAATACTAATTCGCTCTGTCATTTATTGAGTCTGGTTTCCACGTTTAAGTTTACATTTAAAAACATTGTGTAGGAGCTCAATTAAACAGTCATGTTTGCAACGATAGCTCTGTGGTCTTTGAAGGACACATCCGCCAAAGCATGAAAACTTCTCTCCCAAATGCAGTTAGTGAAAACCCTGTTTTTGATACCTAGGTCGTTCAACATCTACGCAGTCATAAAGAGCAGGTTGTATTTTAATGGAAGAGCATCAATGAAACCATCTCGCGAGCACTCTCGGCCAAACATTGTTTCGTCTTGCTGTTGATTTAGCATTTGAAGCTGCGCGTTCCTATCCGCAGCAAACTTATTTCATTTAGAATTTTGCCAATACATGTGCTCAACATCTTGGCATGAAACGTAAAACATAAGTAACGTAATACTTTACGTAACTGTATCAAGGTTGTGTAGTTAACTGTGTGCCATTGACAAGCTTTATATCAGGTTCGAAGAAGTAAGCGAATTGCTTAGAAGTAATTTGTGTCAGTCGCTAAATCCAGTTGGAAGTCGTCCCAAGTACAGCAAGTCAACGTCCTGATGGAAAGTTTCTTGTCATTTCCTTGTTGGTCGGATGCCCTCCGTAAAAGTGTGAGTAACAGCACCGAGAGCCGCCGTTACAGCCAACACTTTTGAGGCGCTGCAAGAATTTACAGGCGGCAAAAACCATCAAAAAGTATCAAGTCCTGGTCACGAGCTGCTAGCGTCTCTGGTACGTCACCCCGCACTGGCCAATGTTTGCAGCAGAGTTTTGAAGGAGTCCACTCAGTCCAGTGCTGTTGACTTCAAGAAAGCGGACATCGAGAGAAAAAATAATAAAACCAGTGTATTGAAAAACGGTGGGAAAAAAGTCAAGCAAAATTTGGTACTATGAGAACAGTAAGGGAAATATATTTTCTCCCACCGTATGATTTTTAAGTTCATATACTGCAAATACAATAATCTATTAGGCACAATTTATAAAGCCCTTTTGAGGAATCGCAAAATCACGTCCAAGTCTCTCGATTATCTAAGGCGAAAAAAATCTTACCCATAAAATCTTATTGCCCACACCTGCAACATTCACACGAATCTCCAACCCTTCAAACTCATCAAAAAGTGACCTTGTCGCTCCAAGTTGATCTGATATTTAGTGCTGCCTAGTAACGAATATTGGATTTCGTTTTCGTTGTTCACTAAAATCATGGTGTCCGTCCTGTTGAACGCACAAAACTCTCCTCTGAAAGCGTTTGAACCATTACCATACCTATTTGTAAATTTTAAAAATGTGACAAGTCATAACCTTTTCCTCTAACTTTTCTGCTAGGGGCGCTCCTTGTTAATGGTATAACCAACCCGATATTAGTTTGTACAAGTTTTAGGGCATTCTTAATGTATTTCACAGTGATGCGGAAGAACGTCTAAGAAAACTGAAATTTATTGTGATATTACTTCATATATTGCGCTTGCTACATTCCATAAAACGTCAACGAATAAGTGACAAAACGAATCCAAGCCTGCAATACGTGTCTTAAGTTCAGAATATTTGACTTTCTCTTTTTAAACTTAAGACATTACGTATTAAGAAGGGAGGGGAGTGTGGAGGGAGGGGAGTGTGTGGAGGACGTTTGGAGCGCGGACCCTGAGAGTTTGACAAACAGCTGCTATGAAAAGATACAATTTTTCCCCTCTTGACGAGAGGCTAACACTTCAATAACAGTTAATTTCGATTTCAAAAGCAATCCCAATTTTGGGTTCGGGAATTAGGAAGAAATATATAAATTAGGCTAATGAATTTATGAGGGATGGGCTAATCGAACTTAAGAATTAGGCTATGCCCATAACATTTTCTTTCAAAAAATTATGATTCATTCCTGATGGAAACTGGCCTTTGTCACTACAAGAGACGAGCACTATCATTTCAAAGGAGATACTATGGCTCTTTTCGTGTTTCAAGAATAACCCTGAAATTTCATGTAACACTTAGAGTACAATGGAAAAAGTATATCGTTGTACACTTAGAGAAAGACATAACTCACTATAATCTAACCTAAAACAAAACGAAGAGCAGTGAAACATCGAGAATGTGAACGCGCATGTAAAGCGCCGAATTAATCGTATGCATGAACAGTACAATCATAAATTTTAATACAAGAGTGGTTTCCTACCTTCATACTTATTTAACTACTAAACCCAAGTAATATAACGAAATCAAAATTTAAACTTTTTCACAGCGTACTCAAATCAAAATATCATTTCACCCATGTGTTCTTTGTAGAGCTTTTCTAGATTACTATCAGCTCCATGATAATGAACAACTTGCAGTAACTGGGCAAGTAACTGATACCAAATTTGTTTTACATTCCTACTTGCAGTGACAAATTCCAATTTGGTATCAAATTGCAAAGTCTCCGCTTGGATTCCGAGACTTGACTGCGCCGTTATTCGATGCTGGGACTTGTGTTTTACTTAGCAACTCAACCAAGCGATTATAGTTATGTTAATGTTCATTGAATCGAAATTGAAGCTATGACTCATGCATGTGAACAATTTAATTTAAATTTAAGCCATTGAATTTGCAAACGAATTTTCTCAATGAATGAATTACTAATCAAATTTTATCACAAATCCAAATTTTTCTGAAAATGTGGCAACAAAGCAAACATCTTATTCACCGAGGTTTTTTACAATCAAGGGGAGGTTTAATCAAAATTGAAATCGAAATTGGATGAACAAAAAAAATCCTCTGCGTGGAGACTCGGCGATGAGAAGGTCACATTTCTTAAATTACACAAATTCAAAAAATTGTTTAAAAGTTGTTATTTCCTGTTAGTCTCGCGAGATGGTGCACTCTCTTGTTAACAGTTGAACTACTTACTTTTTGAATACTTTCTAACTCCTTTGAACGCAGTAGCCAAAATTTACTGAGCGAATCTTTGTTCACTGTCACTTCTAGATGAAGAAAAATAAGAAGATCTCAACGTTTTGGAAATTTGTGCTCAGACAATGTTCGAAGAAGGTTTTCGACGCATGAAAACATCTTTTAGAAATCTTTGATATCTGTACGAGGTTTTCAAAGCACTGTTATTCTAGTAGCTGATTAATATCTCAAAAGTAAAGGCCTGTGATTTGCTAAATCTTGAATGGTGACATTTCACGTATATTTTTTACAATGTTCTGGTTTATTGAGTCACATTTATTTTGTAACTAATTGGTGTGTTTACCTACTTGGTTTCATTTGATGCCAAGATTATTTGAATTTTTCGTCTCTAACGAATGTGTGTCGCGGCGCTTTGACCCTCCTACTATGTTCTGAGAATCAGGTGATGAAGAGGAAATTGAAACCTTCAACAGAAGTAGATGGAAATTAGAAAAAAGTTTTAGAAAACGGTAGAAGCCACAAGTTAAGGGAAAGTCTTCGCTATAACTTCTGAAGAACATGAAAGCAATATTGATAAACTAAGGATTTGAAATATTTCTATTTAAAAGGCAGCTCGTAAGTTACGCATGGAACCGTGATCGCGCTCACGGATACAACAAAGAAACTCACGTGTGACCACAATATCAAAACAACTAGCACATTATGTTACGCTGATAATGATACGCAAAACTCATGGAAATAGACATAAATAAAAGCAAGCTGTGAGATAATATGTTGCGAATGGTAGAAGTGCCTCGCAAATAGCAACATTGCGCCCCAAAAAAGCAGCTACCACATCACACAAGGGAAAAGACTGGAAGAATTTAATTGAAAAATGCATAATACATAACTGATTATTTTTATTCGAACGCATCGGATGCAAAGAAGTTCATTAACTTTTTGCGGAATACTGGCAACAAATTTTCCTGTCTTACCATTAAATCAACACCCGTACTTATGTGATTCAAATTATTACTAAATGCCAGAGAATCATTCCACATTGGTGATGGTCTGAACTCATGACATCATTATCAGTGCTGCTCTTTTTATAGTGAGCGACCTCACTTTTTCCTTCACAAATTGATCCCAATATTGAAATGTCACACTTAATATTTTCTGCAACTGACCACCTACTTTGTATCGCTGTTAACGCCTGAAGAATTCCTGCAATATTGTCCATTATGTACAGTCACTGAGGTTCCTAGCCGTTGATATGATTCATTCAGTTGTATTTCGCAAGTTGTTTCGTATACTTCGTTGAATCTTAAAGGCCTCGCAGGTTCGTTTTGAGGAACTTCAGGGTGATGAAAAATAATAATTTGAACGGTACGTAAGCAGATGACAATGGAATTAGATTGATCATTCTGCCCATGTGCAATATTGAACGCTCAGAACAAAGTTAGGTGCTCTCAATTTTTATTTTCTGTTCTATAAAAACCAACTTTAATGACTAGTTGTACGCTGAATGTTAGAGGTAAAATAACGTAGTCCCATTTCTAGCTCCTTATTAAATCCTTAGCTGGCCTCGCTAGCCGAGTAGATGAGAGTCTTTACGACACGGGTTTAAACAATCACTAATCAGTCAGTGCAGTCTGTCCCAATATAATGGACTCTGAGCTCTTCAGATTTGACGCATTTGCTACTCACCTGTTGCCGTCGGACAGTCTGCCCATTGAATTAAGTCTGGAGGTAGACGAACAATTTGCTTGTCCACAGCCTCTTCTTCTTGAACAACACCACAAAAGAGCCCTCCTGAGAACAAACTTTTTTGTTCTAAACTACTCACATTAATTTAAAATCTTTTCCATTCACAATATTTGACAGAAACAAAGACACCGTTAGACTCATCAATTTAAATGATATACTGTACAATATTAATTCAAAATGAGATCTATCGAGCTCATAAAATAAAGAAAAAAAGCAAAGAAACGTGTCCTAAATGAGGTCAATCCTGTCATTGACAATCATTCTGGATTATTGCTTCAAAAAAAGCTCAAAAATTTGTGAATCAAACCCATCCTACTTTGTCTGTGTGAATCCAAGTCAGAATAATCCCACTTTCCCCTTTCCCTGGTAGACAGAATATATCCTATTTTATCCTTATTTTCAAACAAGGGATCATCGTTTTCAAAATTTCAGCATCATCAAAATTTGGAAAAAAATTTTAGTTAGCCCATTCTAAAAATCTTTCTTGACTTTGTAAACATAATGAATTTATGAATGAAATGACTAAAACAATGAAATCGCAGTTGGAAGCTGCAAGGTAAAAACTATGACGTTTGAATTTTGGTTCAAAATGTCGTCGCTGCTACACGGCTTCAACGCATCGTTGCTGAGTAATAGCGTAAAAAATTAGGACATTTTTAGCAATCCTGCTTCAAAAGTTTACCTAAACCAAACTTTTTGCTTAAAATAAATACACCATTGTACAAAATCACTTAATTCTGTTCTTTATGGAACACGCCATGCAGCTCGGTGGTTAAAGCACAACCTGCTGGTTTGCCTTAAACAGAAGTCTGAAACACCTCTTAAAATACGTGATATTTCAGAGTTTCCCCAAAGGTGAGTTTGCTCGTGCATTTGTGCTTACCTCTATTCCCCACACGAATGTCCATTACTGTCCACGAGGAATTTTACGCTTGGCGCCTTTATTTGTACTGCTTTCATCCGCATTCTCATACTGGCCCTTTGATATGTCCTCACCTCGAGGTTCCGACCTGAAGTTATGCAGAGCATCTCTTCGCTTTCGACAGTATCCTTCCCTCATCTTATATTTCCATATCATGTCCTTAGAGTCTTGCTATAAAGCTAGATATCTAAAAATAATTCTGCATACAAATTACGGCTTCGATTTTGTCCTAACTAATCTTAACGGAATAACTTCCCTCCCCAGTCCTCACTTCTCCCTTTACACATTCTTCCTTGCTCCCCAAGCATCCACCTCTCTTCACCATGACTCTACCCAATAATGACACTTATTCTATCTTCCCACATGGTGGTACTACTACTCATTTCGGTTTCCCTGCCTCAAAAATTCCAAGGCAAAAGTATAAAATGCAATGCAAACTCCAACAAATCATATCTATAAGCATTGAATGTTCATTCTTAATTTGTCTGTATGAATCTGTATTTCCCCCGTGGCTTCCTAATGAAATTAAGGTAATTTTTTCATCAGTAGTTGAGGATGAATTTCCTCGTATTTCTTCCCAAATATTTTTTACATTATTCCTTCTATTTCTATCCAAGTATAGATTTTCCCAACATTCAATAACCTCATAGGAGCTGGAAGTTTACACGCAACTACCTCCACGACGATCATGGTAGATCGTAGTTCGTCGAACTTTCGCGAGTGCGATAAACTTTTGACTTCAGTACAGGGGGACAACCCAGCGATTTTTAAATTTTGATCCGATTGGTCTAAAATTCTTTCCAGAAAATTTATTTGTTAAAAAAAACATATTTTACTCGTATAACTTTTTCGATTTAGGCCTTTGTTTTTGAAAGAAATTGAAATAACAGTTTTAGTTCATTTTTAGGGATATTTCCAAAGAATAGAAGTCAATGAGCTTTTATGCTAGAACAAATTCAAAAACGGCTTTGAAATCTTTGTAGAATTTCAAACAAACTAAAAGATTCGAATTTTCTATTTTTTTCTGTTTTCTTTTGATATGCGATTTTCGATCACTAACTAAAATATACCAAATTTTTTGATTTGAACTGTGATAAAAAAATTAAATGTATAAATTGGGAAACTGGGATCTGTTAGTTCGTTATTAATGTTCCAAGTATTTCAAACTGTCTTTTTTTCTAGCATGAAAACTCGCCGACTTATTTACTTTTTTAGATTGAAAATTATATTTACATGTAAAAAGCAAAAAAATTAATTGTGTGGTGAAGTGTAATATAATGGATATTTTTCACTTGAATACTGTGTTCATGTTGTATTATCTACAAATAATATCCATGCATAATTTCATATCAACGCTGTGAATTGCATGTTATGCATGTATAAATTATTTAAAAAAAGCATTTATTTTTCATTTCTTGACGAATGGTAAATTTTTATTTGTGAACTGATCCTTCTCATATACATCATTATATGTAATTTTTAAAATTAATCACATTATGGTTCATTCATTTTTTCGATTTTGGCCTTAGTTTTTCAGAAAATTGGAAAAATTTGTTTTTCATGTCATTTATCTTATTTTTCAAATGAATACTAGTCAATGAGTTTTCATACTACAACAAAATCAAAGACAGTTTTAGAATCCTTAAAATATTCCTAACAAACTAAAAGAACTATTTTTTTCATTTTCCTTTTTGTTTTTTTTTATGTGGGGTCAAAAAATTTTGATTTTTGGTCCCCTACACCTGCCTTGAGGGGGAGGGGGGGTTCGAGTGCCCGCAGCCCCATAAAATTTTAGGGCAAAATAGCCCACCCCCTAAGGATCCTTTTTTCACAAAAAAAATGGCCAATGGGGACGAAAATCTCTAGGGTGTCCCCCTTAAGCAACTTGAAAACTTCAAATTTTGTCTCACCTTCGTGACAAAGCTCACTTATGGCTGCAAGAATACAAAAACTAATTATGGATAATAAACAATAATGAATTCCTTCAGATAATATTAAAAAATTTGACATTTATTTCTTTTTTTCACCATTGCCTTACTATGAAAATGCTGTTAAGAGTATTTTGATTCACACTAAAAACTAGTCCAATAACTTTGCACGCATACTTATTGAAGTTGTACCTTGAAAATCATGGACGATGCTTTTCTTGAATGAGTGAAAAAATATACCAGAATTGATAGAAGCGTGATGGACGTGGCGGCTGTTTAAAATGCAGACGTCAAGTCTGAACGGCGCTCTAAAGTGAAAGCTTGGGTGTCAAAGCATCGAATCATTTTTCTACGATATGGATCTTAGTTTTTGTAAAAATCTGTTTCGTTTACAGTAAAATATTTGTTTGAATTGTTCATTATTTACACTGGCTGCTAATTTTACTTTCATTCAAAAATTTTGGTGTTGGTGCGGGAAATTTTCTATGTATGTTTAATACATTGGACGATAAAAAAATTTCAAATGCCACTTGGAGGTTATGGGATATTTCTCATCGTCGTACCTCCGGGTCGTGCGAGCGAAATTGGAACATAAACTGTGAGGGTTTGAAATTATGGGTAAAGATCGAAACATTGTGTGACAATATTTTAGTAATCAGTGTGACTTTTACATAGAAGTATAGTCGCACAAATGCAGACGACGCCAAGGAGTGCTAAAACTAAAGGAATGCAGGCATGATTTCCTGATTTGCTAACAGATGCCATCACGTTTCTCATCATCAAGTTCTTAATTCCAACACAACCACAACCAAGCGTTGTACAGCATGGTATTCAGAACATAGAATAGCACAGAATGCATGATTGCATAGCCCTATCATTCAAGAATAGTACTACCACAGGCTTTCACTGTCCTCAAAGGTTTGAAGTTTTACCTCCATATAGACTTGCTATTCCAAAATAGGGATTGTTGTAATTAGAGACTGTTTTGATGTTAGTTTTGGGTTATCTTTTTGAACCTCTGAAAAATGAGGGTAGAGAAGAATTTTTTATTATTATACGATTGATATATAAATTATAGCTTTAGGGTACGTTGATCATTAATTAATTATCAAGCTTCCTGGAGCACAGGGCCATTTTGAAAAGAACTCCCTTAATTCCCAATGATTCCCTGGATGCAAAAATAGAAATAGTGGTTTATTCATAAATACATACCTATCTGACTTTTTTGTACCACAGCGTCAGTGGAAAAAATGTCTAAGTAGTGGCGCACCTTCCAAATAATTATGTACTTCATCTATTGTATTATTGCAATACTTCGCTTTAGTAGTTTTTTCGCTAAATCGACTGATGGTATACATTGTGGTTTTAATAATTAAGAATATGAGATAGGTTCTAGAGATGGGACATCATTTGAGTTATATTTAACCTGCAACATCTGATTCTGCCTATTTTCTGTCTGTGAAATTGAACGGTCAATGTTAATTAATGTATGGTTATTCCGAGATAAGTAAATATTGTAACAATATTGACTACCAATTCCAGCTTAACATGAGTGAGATCAAATTCCCATAAAAATACCATAGACCTGTGCTGAATGCTCCACTCTGCCGTGGAGAAACACTCAAATACTTCTCCTGATCAACAAATGTAAAACAAATGGCAACAAATGCTACTGTTGTAAATACCCATACACACACAAATAATTCTTCACGAATTCCATCAATCCTCAAAGTCGATGACCTTATTTGCTCCACGACTGTGCTATAGTGCCGGCCTTGTGATCAAGACCAGGAGGTTGAAGATTTATATTTCTGACGATCAGCATCATGAGAAGTTTTGAGATAAAAATACTGCTTGCAAGATATCTCAAGCTGAGCGACGTTTTTTATTTTCATTTTTGGAAATGACTCGCCCAATTTCTACGATGAATAACTTTGTACAGAAAATTTAGTAAATTTCGGAGTGAAATACATCATTGAGACAGTAGAGATGATTAAAAGATAAGTGAAATAAATTCCTTATGCCTAATATTTCTCAATTATGAAAAAATTGGCTCAAAAATGAAACAAAAACGTACTGACACAAGAAGACCAGCAAATCAATAGCAATTTCTGCAGTATCACCCAATTCAACGTTGGCCAGGACTAGGACGAAGAAGAATTGGTGATCAATTTGTACAATACTTAATCATTACTCTAGTCTCACCCAACGCTTGCTTACACTAACATAATAAGCTTAAAAAGAGTAAAATAGCTAATATTATAAACAGTCGTTGAAGTGTACAATAGCTCTACTGATACTGCAGGTCTTCAGGCAGCACTTGAACCATTCTGAACTATGATACTAAAGAGAACTACACTATTTGTTTTCAATAACATTGCTTTATTATACGATACCACACTCTGCATTTTGTCTAGAATAGTCCTCTGTTTGTCACTCAGGAATAAGTTATAGAACTTTATGAGGAGAAATGTAATGGTCTTCACTAGCAAAGCCAGAAAATTACCTGAAGCCTGTCAAACACTTGAGTAATCCTCGGACCAGGTAAAATAATTTGTTCTCATTACATAGCATGCTAATCCCTTATCAAGAGAAGCTAGTGGCACTAAGAAAAAATAGGGCTTATATATAGTATGTGGGAAGCTATCAAAGGCAGTGTAAATGCTGGGGAGAGTTCTTCTGTGAATCGTAGAGCGTGTGCCAGCTAAGATAATGATGTATGTTCCTCTGCAGAATTGAATGGCATTCCGTGAGACAGAAGATATCCTCAGTTTCCTGCACAGGTGTGCGGGTTGGAGTAAATGAGAGCCGTCATGGGTGTTTCGTGCTTTGTCTACGTCATCAATGCGAGAGAGCAAATGCTGAAGACATTAACAAAGGTCTTCAACTCATTAAAGAAAACCATGGAACACACAGAGAAGGGAATGTATGAATGAAAGGGAAAGGAATGTACAGATGAGGTTCACAAAGAGTCTGGTCGAGCTGATGAGGTGGTACAGAATAACGAAAAAGGATATGGAAAGAAAGCTAGGTTACACAATGGCCACTGATAAGCGCATAAACTAAACATTTTGGGGCAAAAGAAATTCAGCATGAACAATTTTGGAGGTTCAGATTCAGTAGCGTGTCTGTAGTGAGAGGAAATTGTGTTACGAGCACAAATCTGAGTGGAACGAAGACGTAAGAAGAGCGCTTGGTAATAGAACTGTAACTCTGTAAGGAAAATGGAAGTCTATTACTCTACCCTGATGGGTGTTGAGATCGCTGATGGTCTTCACTCTAGAAAAGTCTTGGCGAGGCGAGCGAAAACTCCGCCTTCTGGCGGTTATGGCAACCCTGCGGTTGGCTGGCCCCACATTATGTAAGCGAAAACTGAAAAATCCAACAATTCAGTACAAAATTAACTCAACTGATAAAATAAAGTGTATTACATATAATGCAATCATACAAATGATCATATATCATATACGAGTATTAAATTGAAGCAGGCACAAAATGGTTTTGTGGCTGTAAAGGAAGACACAAACAAGAGCTAGGTGCATACAGTATGTCCCACAAAAACCCGAATTGAGTTTTTATTTTCCAGTATCAGTAATACAATCATAATCAGTAATACCTTTTTTATTGACTAATTTTGAAATAAATTAAATGTTAACGGTATTCTTATGATGGTATTACTGATACGAGAAAATCAAAACTCGGTTAGGGTTTTTGTGGGACACACTATATGTAGCTCTTCATGTCGCGGGAAAGGCTGGCATCCAAGATATCTATGACGACTTAATACATTCATATTTGAGAGCTGTAAGCTGTAATTCTAAAGAGATTATCATGGGAATTAATAATGATACGTACTACCTTTGAACCACAAAAAATGTGCTTAAAAAAAAGACGCACAGAGGCATGCTGTTTTGCGTACAATGCTGCCGTGGTTTCCTCCTGTATTGAAATTACCTTCTCACATTTATTGAGTTGAGGGACGGTATTGTCTCCAATATTATTTGAGCCTATTTTTCAAGTAAGTTTCTCTCCACATCCTGCAAGCCCGAGCAGTGTACAGGAATTGTTTCAATGTTCGTGATATTTTCTCGCCATAAAACAGATGTCAGCGCTCAACTTTGGTTATAACAGATTTTCTATTTCGTATCATTCCTACTTTATGTTATTTAGCTAATGCGAATAACGCTGTTCCGATTTCGATTGTATTAGAACCAAGCAATGGTCAAACAATAATGCTCCTAAAAATAAATAAAGTAAATCTTTTCGTTTTCCTCTTCGATTTCCTCTGCAAACGCACACGTAAAGTTCTTTTTCCTTATTTTGTCATGAAAATTTGATTAGATTAGATGTTAGTTGAAGCTTCCCTAACCTCTGTAAAAAAACGTTCCGAAGAGAGGAAGGAGAAAGGCACCATTTAGTATGGAGATAAGGGAACGCGGAATCTATGCAGAATAGGCATAGAAACAGTAAGTTGGGAGAGAAGTTTATGAAACAAGACTGAAGTTGAAAAAGAAAGAAGTAGGTGCTGAAAAACATAACAGCAGTGAACCGGAAAAAGGTGGTCCTTAACATTACAAAAATCATTTTATTTTAACAAACAGAAGGCCTACCTAATTCTCAGCTCGGGCCCTCACACATTTTCCCTCTGAGAGTGCTGATTCCCATAGATACAATAGTTGTATCCCACTGAACTGTGTCATAGTGGAAACGTTTTTGCTAAAATAAATCTAGTATAAATGTAACAAAGTTGATGTGAGTAAGTTATCATACATCAGTAACAAACCCTTCAACACAAACATTTAACTCAATGTACTCCAGCCTACCCCTCTCTCCTCTCGATTTCCCCTCCACCTCCTCGTTTAACCTCACCCTCTTCCCACTGAACTGCAGCCGCGTATATAAGGACTGACCTGCGCGCCTCTCGTATCTTTTCCCAGGCTCTCCATCAAGCAGACGTCATACACGCGCTCGCCATGTCTCTCGCCGGCACCTTCGTTCTCACCGACAACAGCAACATCGAGGCTTGGCTTAGAGCAGCCGGTGAGTTCACCACGATGCATGTCCATCCTCCGCTTATCAAATTTTGAATGAAAAAAGTGAAATAAGACGGTGTGGAATCATGCAACCTGCATGGGGCACCAGGGCAAAAT
The DNA here is from genome assembly GCA_014220935.1 of Platorchestia sp. MABIK. NCBI lineage: Eukaryota > Metazoa > Arthropoda > Malacostraca > Amphipoda > Talitridae > Platorchestia > Platorchestia sp. MABIK. The sequence continues at coordinate 129,060 of JACJUY010000338.1, forward strand.
TTTACTAATGAATAGTGGTTAACCCGAAATAGATTTCATAAGCTCCTGTTACTTTAAAGTCTATCCAGCTGAAAGCAGCACCCATTCGAAAAAATTATTTAATTGTCATGGAGCTTCTTTTGTGGTTACGGATGCATTTGTGAATTCATAGCTGGACACTTCAGTTCATAAGACATATTTTTTAATTCTTAGATGATTCAACTGTGTCTCACTTATGCTTTTGCAAAACAATAAATGTGTACATCATAACTGCGTTCATTGTTCTTCCTGGGTTTTTTCAGATTTTAGCTGTTCAAAAGCAGTCAACAGTGAATGTGTATAGCACCAGTTTATGCACCAGTTCTCAATAGCACCAGTTTACGCATATGTCTTTGCTACTTGATGCAAATACGCGTAATGAAATGAGCAATTATAACGCACTAGTACCCTCAGTTTAAAGCTCATCAGATCGAGTTTCGAAAGACAGAAATGCAGCCTCAACATGTTTGCTGATATGGTTGAATTTTTTTACCTTTAAATTTATTTCGGTTGATCCATTTTGATCAATCCATGTTGATTGATTTTCGTTAGCTGGCTGCAACGAAACTATTCAATTTTGGAAAAGCCCAAGCTTTCAAGTGGATTTACTCTAGCAATTATTAAAAGACATAAGTCTACCTTTAAATTTTCTATATCTGTTAAAATTGTCTAACTCCTGTTAAGTGAAGGGGAGAACTAAATCACAAACAAAAAAGAAACAAAATGAGAAAACATTGTCTACAAATGAAAGTAACAAGTGGAAACTTTTGCTACGGATGGTTCTAGTAAAAAAATCATGTACCCTCAAAAATATGTTGTGCATTTCTCGCAGATAACACAAAATAAATAATGAGTTGTAACGTTTCAAAATTTTTATAGAAGTGAATTAAACATTTGGTTTTTGACTACCCAGGCAAATGTGTAAAAGATTGAACTGATTTTTTAAATTTGTTGAAAAAATGGTTTCTCCAGATCACCAAAATGATCACAGACTTTTATGATTTTTAATTTAAAATGTAAAATGCATCTTTGAGAATCCATTTTGATTAATCTTCGTCAGCTGGCTGCAACAAAACTATTCAATTTTGGAAAGGCCCAAGCTTTCAAGTGGAATTACTCAAGCAATTATTAAACGACACAAGTCTATTACTGAAAGTCTTTCATGTTCAGGGACTAGTGCTGACGAAAACTATCCCAGATTTAAAAAAATGACATTATGAATAACAACCCTTTAATTTCATTCATCTATATGTTTATCTTTTTGTTATGAAAATTAAAAATATTGCTAGTTTTGAGAAAAATTTCCACTTCTACACCACCTGAACGCGTAAAGCCGTCTGTACAATTTAGACATTTCAGGAAGCGATTCCTCCCTCGGTAATGAAAGCAAAACCACATAAATGAAACTTGATGAAGAGGAAAGAAAGGTCACTGTCAAAAAGTCAGATTGACTTTAAAGGTTTTTAATATTGTATTCCAGTGTGCACAAACTTAGGACAGGTGTAACAACAAGATTGACCACACTAATTCAGATTTCCGTAAAGCCCAATAATTACAGTCGAACACGGGTACATATGTACTGTATATTTACCTCTTGATGGAGCCAGCACACAATTTTGGCTAAGTCCAAGCTGGTCTCCAGCCCATGTCAGGAGTCTCAGATAGCAGCAAAGTGAGTCTCCGACAGAGAGAAGGTTCGCCTGTGAGACCAGCATGACGACCCTCTTGACAGCGAACGGCAAATCGAATCTCCGACAACGGTGAGGTGCCACACTCTCAAAGACGGCAAAAGTGTGTCAACCTATTTTTCACTCCTTGAACTACCTCTCAACCTTAGAATGAAGATAATAGTGCTTATAAAATGTTCTGAAACTTGACCTAACAAAACTTACCACAAAAAAGCTTATCCTAACGCAACCTATCCCAACGGAACTGAACCAAGGAACCTTATGGAAAATACCCCAACGGAACTCAACCCAACTGACCTTAACCTAACAAAATATTACCCAAAGGAACTAATCCGAACACAACGGATAGAACCTCAAAACCTCGTTGAAAAACCTATCTTAACAGAATTTAACTAAACAGATCCTAACATGGCAGACTCTAACTTAAACAGCCTCCAACCTTACAGAATATTATCTAATGGAACTTAATCTAATGGAACCAAACATAACTTATCCTTCTCTACCCCATCGCTCTCTGGAGAAAGTCACGTCTTTCTAAAATTGATGAGGTTCGGTTGTTAATGTACAATAGTGTTCATTGAAGCGGTCAATATCTCCTGAATTGACGGTTAGCGACAGTTTTCACTGTCAAATTCGTAACAAAGGCGGGTAAATCCACTTTAATAGCCCCAAATAATGCACTATCACGATCGAAGGTGCGCCACTACTCAAATTTAAACCCACGTGACTACTGCAACAAGTGATGCATTTCCGTGGCAAGTTACAGCTAAGGCACTTCTCCAAAATCACTAAAAAACTAAAGAGACCTACCACAGCTCGTGTTTCACTTAAAAGACATGAAAGTGAAGAAAGAGTTCAAGAAAACTCGTCAAATGTCAGCCGCTTACCTCCACTGAGGTACATTAACAACACAGAAAAACTTCCATCTTCACTCATGCTACGAATGCACTCACAAGCCTAGAAACAAAAGAAATCCTCTGCACAAGTGTTTTACTCGAGTAAATATATTACGCCGCACTCCACTCAAATCATGAATGCTGGAATCAAAAGTGTGCAGAACTAGTTTTCAGTTTTTATCAGATATGTTGGCTGACTTTCATCGCTGTGAAATATTTGTTAACACTTAAAATTATTCTACTGCATGTTTTTCATCCATTTGGCGTAAGGTGATGACAGACATGAGGACGGAACTGGCATATTTTCGCTCTTCCTACATTTAATGATAGAAAATTAATTCATTAACTGTAAGGACAGAAATTCTTACGCTATTTACTCCACGAGCTACGGAACATAAAAAAACTTGCATTATCATACGGTTAAAAAAAATCACAGTAGGCTTTCAAGCCCAAAATATTCCCCGTACTTATCTTCAGTGTAGTAGACGTCAGTTTCTCCATTTAGTACGCGCGTGATGCACCTTTAAGAGTGATGGTACTTCTCGATATCAGCTATTCACATTTACTTTAGAGTGATTGATTTTAATTTGATTTCTCTACAAAACAAATATGCTACATAGCTTCCAGAGTCTTGGTGTTGACCATTGCACGTGAGGTTTAAAGCTACAAGATAACGAGCAGGATACACTTTTGTACCTTCAGAACTACGCCAAAATTTTCCAGGGTGGGTAACTACGAGCACAACACGTAGAACAAATTCAACGTTAAGGACGCAATTAAATTCAATCAACAGAAATAGTGAAATGTCGGTGTGAAGTCTGCAATCTGTCTCAGAAACGTTCGGAAACATGGTTTGTTTTTATTTGTACTTTACCAATACTGCTTGGATGAAAGTAGCATTACACAAAAGCTTATTCCGACATTCCAGTCCACCTTTACTGCAAAATAAAAAATTTTATTTCCACGCAATCATTACAACCGCATGGGATATATTCAACCCATCAAAGGAGAAATTGTGAAAACTTTCTTGAAAAATTTAAACTGAATGAAACATCCAACATGAATCGGCCTCAACTGTAAGTAATAGAAAACCGAGAACTATTCGTTTTATTAACAATTGGTGAAAACTGTTAAGCATGTACAAAATGCAGTCGAAGCAATCATACTTCGAAATCCTTTGAAGAAATTACTCGTAGATTAGAGTTTTATGCGTGAAATAAAGGTTACCCTATTTGAAAAGGCGATTTATACACAACTGATAATTTTTTGGCTACAGATATTGTAGGGCCAATTATTTGGTAAGTGTAAAAATACTTTCCATGCAGAAATAACAGTGATGAACAATGTATTTTTTCCGCGAATAATCGAGATCATATGCGAAATTTTTCCTAAAACCAATGATCAAAAAAGCATGCCAGTTCATAGTTATATGGTTATTTGAGGACCTCTATATATATATATATAAAGCTCAAATTTCAGCCAAATCGAAAACAATACTTTCATTAGCGTTCACACACCTCAACACTCGATTAGCGTTCACACACCTCAACACTCGATTACATCCAACAATTGACGCTGACAATATCGCGATACTGCAATTAAAACTTTGATTCAGGAAGAGATAGCATTTTTATTATAAATTTTCAATTTAAGTTTCATTTAGCAAAACATTTCTCATATATATCATGAATATTGAATATCAGGAAAATTTTCACCCTTAGCTAAGTACAATTGATAATCGAATTGTTTCGGATAATTTGTACATGGCACCGCATTTCTTAAGTAGCCAGGTTTCTTTGTGTGTGAAAGACTCTACTCTCTAATCCAGGTGCCAATGATGAGCAAGTGGTCAAAGCTATGAAAGTGAAGCCCACGCTGGTGATCGCAGAGACAGATTCAGGCCTGACCATCACGAGCAAGGCAGGCGACAAGGAGTTTACCAATAACATCACCTACGGGAAGGACTCTGACATGGATGTCGCCGGAGTCAAGTACACTGTAAGTGAGAAGTTACATTAACCCTTCAATGAAATGCACATTATCTATTCAATCCAAATTCTTGCCAACCCTTGAAGTTAATGCACTATATTTTCCTTACACTTGTGTCTAGGGATAACTTTGGGTTCTTTCTAGAGTGAGAGCAGCGAAGTGCGCACAGCCGCCTCACAACGGTTCGTGAGGATCAGTAGGACAATGATCATAAGCAATATTACTTTCGTACAAACAAGCATCATTGATGGAACTGTTAATGAACTTTCTATTAAAATTATTTTCAATTCGTCTACATGTACTGCATTCTGGACAAATATGAGTTCGTGTGAGTTTCCTCGTAATTCATTTTTTTTAATAATGTTTAATTGTATGCAGATCTAAACAATATTTGATCATGAACCAAGAAATTAGTGTACAAAAATAAATGCATCAACGACTATCATATACGTTTTGATTGCGCTTCGTACGGCAACATGTGTATTGCCTACATTACTCAAAGTATTAGTGAATAATTTCTCACTTTGTACAAAAATCTCTTAGAACTAATTTTATTCTATATGAATAACTAAAGCGGGCTTAAGTCAGTGAAAACAGGCATCACCTTTCCTTTCGAATGGAAAACTATTGAATTTTTCAAGTTAGTTCTAAACAAAATTTGTATTTCTGCATATTGCAGAAGAGAGAGGCAACCATATGATGTATTTGAGGAGATTCTGAGAAGAAACGGATCCACGAGAGTAAAAATCTTCCGCACTCGTATGGACTGACCTCGTATTCTGAACACTGGACACGATACGATCAAGTAGTGTGATAGACTGGGTTCACTAAGTAAGACTTACTCGTATGCTGCTGATCCCATTTTAGCATCGATTACCTAATTACAACACCACAGCGTGGGACGTGTTAGCTTCTGACTGATCCAAGTCCTGATGGTTAGTCCTAATTCTTTACAGATGTTATCAGATGTGCACTGATATTTGCGTAGGAATATTTCAAAAGAAAGTGTACTTTGGTCACCAAATCATTTGAAATCCATTAAGAACTCGCCAAAGATATTCCGCTAACACATATTTCCATTCTGTCGTGCAAGAGATGCAGAGAATTTAAAAGGTTTTTGAAATTTGCCCGTAGGTGCTACCTCCAGCCGCAGCAACACCGCAGCAGCGCGCCCCTGCTGCACTCATGCCTCCATCACAAATTTGCCTAGTGAAACTGATTTTAGAATATTAATTCTTGCTTCTTGGTCGAATTTTTACCGAGCGGTAGTGCGGTTCTTCTTTTATTCAGTGAGGATTGATTTGAATGTTGTTGCCTAGACAAAAAGTGATCATATCAACTTATGGTTTAATTTTAATATATTCATGAACAATCCAAATTACATATCGTATCAATAGCTATGTAGCTGATCCTCCTTCAGTGATGACTTTCTTACACAAAAAAATAATGATTTAAACCTTATATGATGTATTATAGGCGTAGGTCTTCATGAAAATCATTCATATTTTCATTTATTTCATGTCTTTTGCGTTTTGTGGAACATTAAGTTTTTTTCAACGTTGAACCTATTTGTTCACATGCAAATTTAGAAATTTATTATTTTTAATATATTGCCGATAGTGGCCACGGACAGTTGTCATCAATACACTCCATGTTGAGCTCGACAGCTTGCTTTGTAATGGCTGCTGATAAAACTCAGGAAATTCCCACATTTTGCTTGTACACTTTTCATTCGAATTCTATTTATTGTTGTACGCCTCAACTGAAATAAATTCGTTTGTGGTAGCTTGTATCCCTCATTAAACAGCGACCGATGACCTGACTATTGACTGGATAATACTACCACCAGATGAACGTGTCCAAGACTGCAACAGGCTATGAGGGCACCTTCTCAACGAAGAACAAAACTGGCAAGGTCTCCTGCTCGATCAGCGGATCTACTCTCACCAGGGTACGTACGCAAGATGAGCAATCGATAGTGCTACATTCTGATGAGCTCCTATATCCATTAGTTGTCGTGCTTTTATCGCTGATTATTCCATAATTATTTTTAGACATAAATAAAAATGTTTGTTAAGCCAGTTGTGTTAGCTTTACAACGAAATAACAAACAAAATACTGTACCTATGCGTTTCATTAAAAGCGTGGATCATCTTACGTAGCGGTAAGCAAGGACAAAAGACTCACTCCTAATATCTTATGCTTTCTGAGCCTAATCTAAAGCGCTGACCATGTCAGTAAATAACAATGTCAAGCACAAAGACATGATCCTCAACATTGTCCCATGGAGAGAGCATGTCTTCTCAGCACTCCACAACGGCGCGAGGCTTTCATCAGTGTTTATAGCTCCACTCCACTGAAAATTTGATCTTGAACGAATCAAAATAGTCTTACGTATGAAATTTTTCTTTTAAAAAGTGATTCATCAAGAGAAATGTTAGAAGTACTGTTGAAATAGAAAAAGTACTGCGTATTACAACGACGTAAAAGAAAAAAACATTTGGGTATCATTTAGAGGGAGGGTTATGAATTTTTAGGAAATGTATAGGTACTGAGGCTGCGTAAATCTATTCAGGATGAGGAACAAAGGATGTTGAAATGGTTCATAGCGACAGGGACGCTACAGTTGTTAGAGTGGGATCTATTGGAGGACAGCAGAATGGAATTAAGAGGATTATTTATAAGGATTAGGTACAATGCTCAAAGTTTACGCAATCCCAATTTTACTGCATAGAAGCATGATCAGAAGGAGTTCAGCCAGCGCAAAAGTAGAAATTTAAGCTACTCATTTCCCGTATACACAGTGCGGAGTCCATGTTTCAAAACTGCCCTAAACAAATGAACCAACAACCCAATCTACAATCTACATTTGTATGGCACTAACTTTCTTCTTCTTTTCAGACTTTCTTTAACCTTTTTAGATACTTTTCTGTTAACAAGATGTCGAATTAAACATTAGTATTCCTAATATTGCTACAGGAAGTCTAACATTCATGCACTCATTTTAAGACCCACAATATCTTGTTTTCTAGTAGTGAACACAAATAATGTTTTTGCCCCTCTATCCCTCACCAGGTTTAAAGGTCGCTATCCAGTAATTACAAGTTTCACTGTGCAGAGTTTCACACTGGATGACGTGACAGGGAAGCGCATCTTCACGAAGCAGTAACTGACCTGTCGTCTCAGCCAGCCCGTGCCTCTCATCTCCCAGGTGCTCTTCGCAAGCAACACATTGAGGGCTTAAACCCAGAAATCGATTAAATTTCTGGACATTTACCAGCTGGTTTGTTATTTTCGCAATAAATTTTCCTATTCATCAAGGTTTTTTTACAACTCAATATAAGACCACTTGAATACATCTAATGCAATAAAACTTGCGCAGTGCTGACCATTGCAATAGAAATAACTCTCAGGCATCTGTAAAAATGAGCTTGCATAGCTAGGGGTGCTGAAGAAAGCACTAGCAGAGCTGACTGGCATTTCTAGTGGAGAACGTCACACTTCTCACCAATCGCATTTGCATCAAATTCATAACTGATGAATTCCTGAATTTCTCACAAAAATAACATTCCAGACAGAACAGCATAGAAATATCATAGAACACTGTCATTCAAGCTTAGTATTATAGTTGTCATTCATTGTCTTGGAAGGTTGAAATACTGCCTCAAGACTTGCAATTTCTTCTATGAGATTGGGGAGTGGCACTCCAGAGATTTTGTGTAATTTTGTTTGATGATTCATATATTAGGGTATCGAAGTTTGTGTCCGCTAACTTGAAATTTTAATGAATTCGGCAGCACACGTGGCCTTTGCACTTGTAGAGAAATTCCCTTCCCGAAGCCAAGCTAAAACTAAAGAAGGTATCTTCATAGGTCCCTAAATTCGAAGCATTGTACTTTTTGAAACTATCACACGTTCGAAGAGAAAACAGAAGCTTACCTCTGAGCGATTCAAGAAAGTTTGTGCTAACGTCCTGGAGAGACACCGTTCAGATGACTATGTGCGAGTTGTTAATGATCTGCTGGGTCATAATCATGAAATGGGATGTAACGTGTCTCTAAATGTTCATGTGATCCACTCTCATTTGATTTCTTGCGGTGGATCATGGTGATGTGAGTGACGAACATGGCGAGAGATTCCATCAGGATATTTCAGTGATGGAGCAACGATTCAAAAGAAAGTGGAATCTTGGAAAAAGAGAAGATCCCACTCCACTGAAGAGGCCTAAAGGAAAAATGTTGTTTGAAATGACAGGTGTTGTTTTTTCACCTATAATCAATAGTAATAACATATGGTTTAAGGCACAGAAAAATGGTGCCTAATCTAATCTGCAAAAAAAGGTCAGATTCTGGATTAAAACATTTTTTACTCTGAAGCAGGTCTTACATAACATGTAATTTTTTAACCTGAAATTTGTTGCGCAGCAATTCAAAATTTAGGACCATTTTACGTGATCAAATTGCTGCCAGTTTATTTCACCGCTTTTGCTTCATTTTGGGGCGAAATGTCATTTTGTGCGCATTAGTGGTGAGTTATGATACAAGAAAAAAACAATTTTTTCGGTCGTTTCTCATTGTTCTTCAAAGCTTTGAAGATGCTTCTTGTATAATATGTCAGCTGTTTATATCAGCTGGTCTCCGTGAAAATGCTGGTGCCCGAGCATTCAATTTTATACGAAATGGATGCCTCAGTTTAGTGCAGACGGAGCTTATAAAGAATTAGATACATTCATATGATTCAATTATCTGATAGATTGTCATTAACTACGGATGTTTCATCTAGTAGAAAACTACGAAGAAAATTATGGGATGGAAATTAAAATTTCATGGCTGACATCAGCATTTTAGAGGTTTTATTCAACTTATCCAATAACTGGTGGTGGTAATCAAATACCATCGTATTTAAGTATAATGGTATTTTGTAGCTAATTTGTGAAAAAGAGTTTGATGATAATTTCAATACATTAAATTGATTGTAAGCAATCAGCAACCGAAAGTGTCTGCCAGAATTGCTTGTTACAGAATAAACTTTTAATTATGTACTAAGTCTCTTCTAAAACCAGCATCATGTTTTCTACCATAGGAATAACAAAACACAGCAGCAGTTAGAAGAGCATGGAAAAGTGCTACCGCTGAATGCTTAGGTACTATGCAGCACGTGCAGAAAATAACCATCTAGAAGGTTCACCATTGGATGAAAATTGTTTTTAATGAAATTATTACAGTAAAATGGCAGTAAAGTATGCATTATCAAAATAAGTTCCTATTTGCACACCTGTATTATATTTCCTCTATAAATTATAAATTATATTATTCTAGTTTGTAGAAAATTCAAACTTTAGGTGTCAAATATGACTCTTCAATCAATAATGCCGCGCTATGAATGATTACATTCCCTACAACTTTTGATGATCTCTGGAAGAAATAGCAAGCGCATCTTTTCATGCAGTAAAATTAGTAAATTACAAAGGGAACCCAAAATCAACATCATAAAAAGTCTCTGAAATGTTCAATCCAAAAAAAAGGATGATGAATCTTCAGGCAATGCTTCAACTTTCCTCGAAAACTCTAATGATGTTCTTGAATGATCGTATTTCATAATAACAATTCATTTTGAGCCATTCTATGTACATGTCTTGCAGCCTATCTTGTTAAGCATTTAGAAGCTATTCAATTATGATCTGAATGAAAATGAGAACTTTATGGAAAGCTATTTGATGGTCTCCGAAATAATGCCAGAAAGTAAGCTGCTCATGGCTTTCATTCATCAAAAGTCTGAAGCAAGAAAAAAATTTACGTTCATGATGACGAAGTACTAATTTTGGATGCAAAACTCTTTGCCTCTTCCTATCTCGTGATTTAGATATCACAGGTTCAGATAGATCATTTGGTAGATGCACGCATACGTAGGCACATGTGCGTCATTTATTGGAACATGCCAGTGATCGACAGCTCTCAATGCATGCTTTACTAAAATCAATCAAGTCTGGTACATATCATCTTGTTCTTTGGTTTTCAAATGCCTTATAACTAACACCAGGACGCAATGACGGTTACCCCCGGTCAGGCCAGTGCCCGTTTCAGGCACCTGGGTAGAGTGGGAAATTGCGCTTGAGTTTTTCCTTTACCCAACGAGGAGAAATCACCGCGCAGCGCTGGGATTCGAACTGCCGACCCCTTCTCTGACTCGGCCACGGTGACCTAAGGATGGGGAATAAAGGATGAATAGAATCAAGAATAAAGTGTGAATAAAGGATGGGGAAACTTGACAGTCTCTGTCGCCCTTCAACACATGCGTGCATGCAGTTCCGTGTCTCCCACGTGCTTTAATTCTGATTTGGCTTTTAATGAATTGGCTCTCATTGAAGAGTTGCCGAGAGATCAACAGTCAAGTTGAAATGTACAGAAAAAATATTTTCATAAAAGTCATAAAGAACATTGTCTCGAAATTTTGTTTCAAGTATTTAAATTGATTGTAAATGCTGCAAATACTTGAAAGAATAATTTTGCCCGCTTATGTCAATAATATTAATATCGTAACAGAATTAAAACAAATCTTAGCCTATTCTTAGTTAAACATTAACACCAGTATCATGAATCATGGGGGAAAATTTTAGGACGCTCAAAAATGAATCTTAAATATATTGTTAATACCTTCAGAAAAAATTATTAATCTTTCACGGTCCTTTGATAATTGGAATGAATTCTACGTTCGAATAGCAGTGCGTTAAGAAGCTGAATAAGAATAAATTTTTTGAAGCATGCAGGCCAGAGTGACAATTTCAATGAAAGCAACACTAAGGAATGGTATGTGTGCCAGAAAATAATACTCTTCTCAAACGTTGCATTATTTTCTAGTTGCGCTTTTCATACCTCACAGTAGATTCAAATGGGCAAAGGCTGAAGAAAGAATCAGTGTATGGAACAAAGATAGCTTGACATCCAGCATTTCAAGGGAAAAATAAAGATTATTTCCTAACGATAGCCGCTGCACGTCGTCAATTATGCGCGAATACTGTTCCAAAAAGTTAACACTGAGCTTTTGAACTGCGTACTTACTGTTGCGGCCGAGTTTTAGAGACAGATCCTCGATATTCTAGCTCACAGTACTTAATTAAACACCTGAAATAGGTTATGCACTAGGTTAATAACGCAAAAAATCAAGCTAGAATCAAGCACTCAATCCTCAACCAGCGCGAGAATTTTTTTTGACGCACATCTCAATGACACAACCGATTTTTTTTCTTTCAAATCTACATCAGGGAATTTTAAATAGTTTTAGTCATGAGAATTGTCCAAGTCATGAGAACTGTCCAAGTCATGAGAACTGTCCAGGTCATGAGAACTGTTTTTCGTAAAAATTTGTTGTCTAATTCAATAAAAAATGTAAGACACATTTAAGCTGTTAGATATTACAGTAAAACTCATCACGTCAACACTATAACAACTATGAGCTTTCAAGTATTAGCTTGCAAGTGCTCGTAACTAGCCGTCAATTGCGACTTACCTTGTTAATGCTGTACAGTGCTGGCAGCAACACGCATGTAAAGGGGCTTTCAAATTAATCCGTACAAAATTTAAAAATTTGCAATTCAGATCCTTAAAGTTTTGCAACACTAAAATGACTCAGTTTTGCTTATTCATGTACGAAACCAGTAATTAACATTGAGAGATCGTTGCATAAATACTACGCAATGAAGCAGTCAAAACGATTAGATATCAGTGAACTTCGTCGCGTTGGCTGGTGCATAGCCTTTATTGCAAAATTCCTCCAGTACCCTAAGGAAAAAGTTTAGGACATTTGCAAGCGTTGTGATGAATTTGGCCTAAATTGCAAACCCACTCGCCGAGCACAGGAGAAATTTTTAGCTGGCTTCATAACATAAGACACGGCAAATTCGACCGTATATCATCATCGACATTGGCTAAGAAGAGGTTTGTCAGTATCACGACAAATTATTCATACGGCGATCAAAGATCTTGGCCTAAACTCTTATGCACAGAGTAGGGAAGGAAGCATCCCCTAATTAGTACTATGAAGGAAGTTCGTTCGGAGAGGCACAAGAAAGTTTTGAACTGGCTGAAGACGAACGGATCAACCATCGGGTTCGTTTCTGATGAATGTATTTTTACGGTTGAGACGGCTGGTAATTAACAAACGTAGCGTTTGCTATATTTTCTGACTGAGCACTGACGTTCAACCCCCGATGACCACTACGAAGAAACCAGCTAGTGTCATATGATCCTCTCCGTGGTTTCGAGTGAGGATAACATTTTACGCACTTATTCGCTTCAAGAAATCTTTCCATGAATGAAAGCCAAAATTTCAAAGAAGTATTTCATGTTCCAACATGACTCTGTTCCTTTCCATACGGCGAACAAGATTCTGGCAGAAAGTTATTTGGCCTTTAACTCGCCTGACCCTTTTTCGTTAGATTAACATTTTTCGTTGCAAATTAAACCAAAGTTTGTGCGAAGCCCAATAACAGTGTTACAGTGTTAAGGGCATTAACACGGCCGTTGAGCCGCGAAACACTTGAGGTCATCCGCGCGGTGTCCAGCTTTCGAAGGGGTGTAGAAGCCTTCACCGCGACTGAAGACGGTCATTTCGAATAAAACTTTCGCTCTCCTGGTCTGCAAAATAAACTGTAAAAATTTCAATGTATTATATTACTTTTCTCTTAGTTGTAAGGATTTCACCATAGAGAGGGAAATTGAACGGATTTATCTGAAGGACCGTCCCTATACCATGTCATGCACTGACTTTTCTGTCTGAGAGAAGCAGTTCAGCTCAAGCTCCCAAGCTGTCAGATATGGCTTAAAAAGAGTGTTCACTCAGGCGTACGCAGCAATGTACGTACAACTTTGAATTTATAAGCAGTCAAATAATTACAGCTATAAGTGACACCTATGGCAATATTTTAGCTACTACATGGATGCATGCTTGTATGTCCAATTGCAGAAGTAATTAGCAAGTTTCAGAGCGGTACTACTGTCATCGATTCAGTACGTGAAAACTGTTTAGGCTTTCAGAATAAAACAAATACGAGTAGATTTACTGCAAGCATAACATTAAGAAGACACAAATTCTCCTGCGCGCCAACTGAACGAATTTTGTTTTTGTTGACATAAAATTTCTTTCCATACTCGATATTCCCAATTTGATTATTTTCTTAACTTACCAGTTCAAATGTTTATTAGAATATATGCATACAAGTACGTAAAAAAGAGCCTTAATCTGGATGCAGACATACAGTCAAGCATTACTGAAGCAGAGTGGAACTCAGTAGCAAAGGCTGCTAAAACAAAGTATGACAAATGCCTATTTATCGAAATCTTCAAATGATTTTCATTTGAGCATCCTGAAGAACGATTTTATTATGAATGAGCTGGGTTAAATGGAGCGTTCCAATTGAAACGTAGAATTTCTGGTTAACGACTGTGTCAGACAAAAGCTTAAAAAATTACAATTTCAATCACATCTTTCACATTTGTATTAGTAAATGTTATTTAGTTTGGTTACAAGCTCTTACATGCTCTGTTGCTATGATTTCATTTTATGTGCATCTTCTAATCTGTAAATTTGTGAGGGATTTTGCCAGAGCATTAGTTCGTAATACCTAATTGGGGGTAAAACGCTTCGAAAAACCCCTCTTCTTTATGGGCAATTAAGTTTAATTAATGGTATGCATAATCAAGGATAAAAATTCACGAAAGATTATGATATGTAATAGAAACAAAAAGTTCTACATGATCACAAAATTAGTAATAACTACCGAAAGGGAATAAGCTAATAAAACTGAGCTGTTTTGTCTAACAAGTTTAGTTCACGTGGGACCTGCACTCGAACAAAGATGGGAATTGAAGCTTGGGATTAAACGCATGGGATGTAACTTTGGCATTCATTTATGAGCATATAAGCTAACACAGATTCAGAATGGGAGCACACTGATCGCGAGGCAGATGGGTAGCGCAATACCTCTACGGAGTAATATTTCGCCAATGAAGAAATATCAACTGAAAGCATTTGATCCATCTTCCGACAGACGTCGTACACGTACTGCAATGCAGGTCATCAATAAATTCAACTCATTTAGCAGTAACAGCTTAAATCATAAAATCATTGAAAGTCAATACTAGTGTTACCATTAAGCTGTTCAACGTAATGACGCTTGGTAGATTTACATGTCAATATTCTTTGTTTAATTTAAAACAAAACATGGGTGTTAATTGTACATTTTTAAACCCCGAGATTACTTTAATCGCTCGCTTTTACTTTTGCTCTAAATATTCATGGTAGTAGGTCAAGAAAGATTTCTATTTGACCCAGATATTAACTTCGAATTTTTGTTATGTAGTCAGCTCAAGGCTTCGCTTTTCATATTTTCTTATCAATTTATTCTCTAAGCACAGCGCATTTCTAAACTGACGACTCAGCCTGAGATAAAAGCTCTGATAAGGGAGATAGAGTTATGATCCTGGGCTCCAAAGATAAGTTAAATAAAACGACACTCTATGTTTTGTGTTACCAACGGCTCCAGCTTATGAACTCATGGCTCTAAAAGCTATTCACATACGTAAACATATTCATTTTGAAGAATTAGTGATTGGCCTTTAACCTCTTTTCCATGTGTAGAATTTTAGACGATGGCACTGCATGCACATTAGTTCACGTTTGTTTCGTACCCTATGTAATTTTTTTTTATTTAGTCTTCTTTGACACGACAAAGAAAGTGGTGGCACTAAGGTCGGTATGACGGTGTGCGTAAGAACAGATCAACTGAATGTACTAAAAGCGCTGAAGAAACCAAATCTGGGGGCTGGCAAAGGATAAGAAGAATCTGTATACTCCATCAATATCCTCATAGGAATCCGGAACGCCCCAAACCACTGTCGAGGAAGTAATCTTAACTTACGAATAATATTCAAAATTTAATCTAATATTCTAAATCTGCTGTTGTACACCGGGTGATCTTGAATTGAGCAATGCAACCCAATTAATGGGAAAAGTTGAATCTTGATCTAGGCAAAGTGATATCTAGAGCAAGGTAAATCAACACATTGCTATTAGTGTTTGCTGTTTTATAATAAAGACACAGGGCGAATTAGCATGTATTTAGTATTAATAACGCAGAGCCGATTAGAAACTAATTACGAATAAAGATGCGGAACGAATTAACTAATAGTCAGTGTTGATAACGCAGAATGGACTAGCAGGCACTTAAACTTTCTTTTCTATTCCTCTGAAGGGGACGAGACCACCACAAGGTGTATGACAGTCATGAAAATAGCAGTACAACTAACAAAATGTCCTCGCCACGTACTAGACATTCAGAGCCTAGGAGCTAGACGAACGAGTATTAATGGAGGGTGGTATAGTAGTAGAATGAGCCAGCCATGCGGTCATAGTAGGATCCACCTCATCAGTATATCAGGCAATGACTGACGTGTAGGCGTTGCTACGAGCTGAGAACTGCCTGAAGTTAGAATGCTGGATACGGCGTGTGCTGTCGGAGCTCTGCTGTCTGAACTGATCTTCCCAAAATCTTCGGCAAAAACACAAAATGGTCAGTGCCATTGTATTTTCACTTCACTGAATTGAATTTTAATTGATTAGTCACTTGAATGATGTTTAGCATAATTGAGTTTAAGTTGTTGCTCATTGAAATTACTTCAATGAATTTCCTTCTTTATGTGAAAGCATATCTTCAAGTTATGAAACAACTTGTTCCGTGATCCAGCATCACACACATACCTTATCTACGTTTCTACATGTCCTCCAAAATTGGCTACGACAGACTCCTCTTCTTCAGATCCGAACATAGATGCATCGCTTGTGAGAGTCAGATGAATTTCAGAAATGGACCTGAAATTTATCAATCAAATGTACCAACAGACTGACTTCATGCCTGCAAAGACGGCACCGTCTCATTGAGTAGTCATTCCTTGAATGATTCTGAAGGAAAGTACCTCTGAACATGTTCTGCTCGTTTGAATCCTATTTACTTCTTCACGATCATTGAGTAGGAGGTGTAGTGTAATTGAAGGTTTTTGCTCCCATGTTAATAGTTTTTCTGGAATTTTTCAGCAGACTTTCGATACCCATTAAATAAAAGCTCTAGCAAAATAATAGTAACAGGCAATGGTAACACGTTAACATTGTTATTTTCAAGTTAGTTCTACAGAGATTTTATTAAGAGCAATGGATCATTCATTATCTTGCTTAAAAATTCCACGAGGTCCCCGATTGTTTGCCTCAGTCCATCGTTCCACATACTCATTGAGATTTGACTCATTTATCTTGTTACATGATTTAATTTATCTTGACAGAATATCCAGTACCATTAGCTAAGAAGTTGCACCAGATTATCAAATTACCTCTACCAAGTAATAATGCTGGATCAGTGTTTTTTCGTTCGAAAGCTTCAGCTTTCTTTAGACTAGCAAAACCAACACCTCTAAAAGTGTTCGAAAACCTTGGTCTTTGCCACGCATGACCAAAATACGAACAACAAGTAAATTTTATCGTATTGAAATGCGATGACAAAAAACAAAGAAAATTTAACATGTCTTTTCTGAAGTATGGGTTTTGTTAGCGACCTCCGAGTTTCTCTTTCTTCAATTTCGTGAGAAATGATGATTCGGAGGTTTCTTTTCTAGAGCAGTTTGAAATATTCTATAAAAACGTGATTATTTTTTCGAGTTCGAATGAAATGCACACAATTATGTTTCCACTTAGTTGTGAAACTTTTTGCTTTTTCCTCTTCCTTCGCTATTTTCATTGGATGACCTTTATATTTTCCTTATCATTTGAACATTTGCTGCAAAAACAGTAAGTTGTCTTAATATTGCTTTGTAACCTGTAGTATTCTTGTTTTCATAAATGATTCGAGAACACGCTGATTCGAGCTGAGCTACTATTTTCTCCACTGTGCTTACTTTACGATGGATAAATTTTGAATTTGAGATTAAATATTCCCACTCTTAAATTGAGCCTTAACTAATTTTTTAGAGCTATTTAAACATTTTCAGCAATAATAGGATGAACTTAAAAACTTGTCAATAATTATAATTAACAACAAGAGTTTGCAACATGTGTTATCGAGAGAATTGTGAATAAATATGAATTTACTAATTTCTTACTGCGGGAAAAAATGTCTAAGCTGCTTAATAATTAAACAACTAAGCATTGGAGGAAATGTCAGAAGCTGCTCAAAAATTTGGGCGGTATGAATAATGTCGGGCGTCACCGTAAATCCTCAAATCCTCTGTATACGCGTGCGTGACAGTTGCATGTCAGTCGTCTCATGAAGGCAGCACTGCACTTAGAGCATTTGTGTTTTGTTCTCAGCACAGAGATGTCTTGATTTTTTGCCCGGGCAAAATTTTATTAAAACCCACCAACTGTTCAAGCATAGAATAATGGCTCAATAAGGAATACGTTTTTAATGATGATAATTTTCATTTTTGTTAGATTCAGCCTACACAACATCCGGACTTTGAATTTCAGAAACTTTGCACGTTCAAAGTCATCCATATTTTACATCAAGTTTTAATATTGCTATTACATCTGAATGTAGTGTTCTTAGACGGATCTTAAGAAAACTGAAGATTGATCCGCGTCAAATCCGAACTTCGGTTTTTTGGTTTGCAGCAGATTGTTCTCGGTGACACTGACTCATTTTTTCTGATGACTACACAGACTTCCTGAGATTACCTTAAATCCTGTGCTGTCCAGGTGACGTATAGATAAATGATAGTCGAAAGATGCACAACTGATCAGCGATTTTTCCAGTCAATTTAACAACTTAATGACGCTAGTTTTGGTCAGATATTCTTGACTA
Source organism: Platorchestia sp. MABIK (assembly GCA_014220935.1). NCBI lineage: Eukaryota > Metazoa > Arthropoda > Malacostraca > Amphipoda > Talitridae > Platorchestia > Platorchestia sp. MABIK. Next base: position 147,494 of record JACJUY010000338.1, read on the forward strand.
GCAAATTTAATTTTGACAGCGAGTCAAAATTTGTGGTTACCAGATGTTCCGGCTAAGCAGTTGCAACTTCTATGCTCCGCTCTGGTACATCTCTGAATAATTATATTAAATGCTAAAGGAAATGCCAAAAAAATTCAGTGATTTATCGACGATGAACTCTATTTTTTCTGTATTTCAGTTTTATCTAATATTCCGTATTTTCTCATTCTAAAGGGATTGTGAGTTTTTGGTTAGCGCCTATTTCAATTTTATTTTTGTTCAACGTATCAACAGTGTTGAAGATTTATGCCTACACAAACACATGACAATCCGTACATACCTACATCAAGCTCATCACAACCGTGTTAATTCGTCTCACATAAACGATCCCTGTAAATAAAGCTGAGAAAATTTTATCCGGCGTCTCATAATGTAGCGGTCTGAGCCGTATCGCGCCTCGGAGGAATTTTCACCTCTTCTCATAATCTTTCAAAATTAAATGCAACTAAAGCTTCGAGCGTGACTACCAATATAAAGTGTAATATCTGAAGGAAATAAAAATCTTTAAAAAAATGAATCAAAGCCAGTGATGTAAACTTTCTGCTTGAAACCCTTGACTGTAACTACCCAAGACCTTCCCATCTTGCTATCTGCATTTTGTTCCCTATCTGACTGAGCCGATGATAACATTTATAAGCCATAAACATTTATGACAACTCCAAACATTTCTCTTATACGTACTTTCACTCAACAACAAGTTTTATCCGGAAATTTCGTGAATCAATTGTTACAATTGAGGAATCTAGACGGAATGAACAATTCATCTTCATTAATTTTACAAAATTTCGGTCAAATAACTTACCATTTATCTTCGATGATGCGAATTTATTTCACCTTTAGAAGCAATTTAAGAATGCTAACATTAGGGAGGAAAATTAATTATCATTCATAGCGCACCCCACCTGAATGTGCTTTGCCACCAACTGTGCGGCTCCCCAAGCCATGGCGTGACCACCACGTGGATAAGCTGCAGCCTCAGCATGCAGCGGTCACCCTGCGTACGAACGTCCGGAGAACTCGGCACCAAACTTTAGGTATTGTCTTTTTCATTCGAAAAAGCTTTCTTGACACTTGGAAATAACAAAGACACATGAACGGTTTTAATGTGATTAAGATAAAAAAGAATTTCAGAAGCGCACAGTAATAATGTCCGAAGACAAGAAAGTTAGTTAAGTTGAAAATTTCTGTCATTGATAAAATTTAGTTCAAGCAATGAATCATTTTGTCCATGTGCGCCAACATTAAATTAATGCTCTGCTTGTAAAATTCATCAAAATACCATAAACTTCGTGGTAGATTTAATGCTTTTTCATCACCGTTTCATCACAAAAATGATTTGAAAAGATAGCTGCAAATGGGAACGTATTAGCAAATGTAAAATATGGCGTAGGAGCTTAAACTTTCCGTTTTCAGTTTCTTTAGTGAACTCGAGCTGGAGTAACTTGATCATTTTTCATTAATGCAGTCACGTGTGATTATTACCTTGTATTTTATGTTAAGAGATAAAACACCTAGCTTTCAAGAGACGTTTTCGAGCGTCTCTTTTCAATGAAGGAAATGAGTTTTTTTTTTTGCCTAGATTGCTTTGATGGAAAAAGTTTTAGTGCATCTCGTACGTAATTACAATGGGGTACCTGGTAGTGCTTTTCTAAACTCAAATTAATTTCTATCCCTACTTTTCTTGCATATTAGCTCCTTATTCTTGTTCACCTGCTCGTAACTTAACACTTTAGGAAATATCTCACTTAGAGTGCAGTTTTTGAAACGATGCTATATTGAGTTCAAAACATTCATGAACTTTTGTTCAGTTGAATTGAACTGTTCGCTATTATTTTATCCGCAGGTTTACGTTGATTCGAACTGGTTCAATTCGACCCATTAATGAATAACGCATTCCGTGACTACACATGATTCATCACAAAAGAAAATAGACATGAATTTCTTCACCATCCCTATATGTTCAGTAACATTCGGTGGCCTTGAATCGCTTTTGCCATGAGATGCTCATAAACTACACTGCTATAAATCTTTAAAGTGTGATGGGTTTCCCACAGCCAAGAAATTGATTATCACCTATTGCTCATTTCACTGCTGAACTCAGCTCCAGGTAAATTAATCCGACTCCCCCCGTCTCCCTCACTTCCCCTCCGTTGTAAACTGCGGCTCACTTATATAAAGGGCCAGTGGCGGGACTTGCATCATTGTATTCCAGGCATCTTCAGCAAACAGACACTCAACACCAGCCTCCTCACCATGTCTCGCAGCGGCACCTTCGTACACGCTTCTCACCAAAACTTAGAGGCCTGGCTCAAGGCAGTAGGTGAGTTAGCTCCAAAATAACTTGTTTTCTAGTTTAAGTGTTTTCCTCGTACAATTTTCCTAGTACATGTCTATAATGCACATCCCCATACATGATCGTCAGAGAGTCTGCAGTTCACGTATGATTCTCGGGGCTTGTAAATGTTTTCGGGTGCTACTGTGGTAAAAAAAATGCAATTGTTTTATAATTAATGCTGTTAGATTTTAGCCCTCACCACATGATGAAAAATTGACCCCAACGTCAACCTCTACTAGGGTGCAAGTTACACTACTTCTCCTGAAGGCAAAATCAATCAGCGCTGAAATTAAGAACAGATGGCAACATTACTTTAGAATTATGAGAACAATCATTACCTCTTACTCCTTTTATCATTGTTACTATTTATATTGCTAAAACTAGGTACACCGGCCGATAACTTTGTTTTCTTCATACGACATTAGATCAATTTATGCTCATTAAATATTCTTTTTTGTCTCAAAAGTTCCTGGAGAATGAATGCTCGTCCTACCATTCATATTGTATTTCAAAACTCAGGAGTTGTATAAAAAATTTTAGTACCCCTAACCAAGGTAATCGTGCATATTACTTCAACTTGGTAACCTTATATTCAATTTACGCTAGGCTTCATGACACGCGATTTTAGCAATAAATGAATACGTTCCGTGCTCCAGGAGCGAGCGATGATGTGATCAGCAAGGCACTGGCAGCCAAGCCAACTCTGGTGATCACGGAGACGGAGTCAGGTCTCTCCATCACCAGCAAGGGCGGCGACAAGGAGTTCACCAACACCGTCACCTACGGGCAAGAGTCTCCCATGGAAATCGCTGGGATTCAGTACACTGTGAGTGAAATTACCTTTTATTTTTATCATTTATTTGGGATGAAAAATTTTTTCCAATACTTCAAAGAAAGAAATAGAAGTACTGTTTCCCTCAAATTAACATTCGAGCCAATGACTGCGCGACTCAGCCTCCGGGAAATGATGCAAAAAGTTGCCTGCACCATCGCTTCACCGAAGATTATTACAATTGCTACGGCACTTCGTGGTACACATCATTGATATCTAGTGACTGTGACTATTTCCGGCTTACATGAAACTTATCGTAGACTTAAAACTCAATCTGTTTCTGATTATTTTCAAGATTTTTAAAAACCTCCCTGATTGTGACACATATTGTAAGCAACTTTCCCAAGTTCCTTTCTTGCGTATAACATAGTCCACGTTTCTCCAGCTCCTGTAAGAAAACTGGGCGTTGTTTTGCAAGTTAAAATTTGTTCATTTCAGTATAAATGTAGAACAAATATTCTAAATTACATTTAGTTAGAGTTATTGAAACTCAGAGTGTAAGCAGTGAGGAAGCACCATAATTTTCATCCGGCAGAGTTTCGGTATTGATCGGAGTAACTGGAAGAGACACATATATGTCAAATTTCTACAAAATGATCTGATTCTGAACCGCGACACTGCGCAAATAAGTTTGAGATAAATGACGGCCGAGGTCCCTACCCATGCATACTTCGTATTGTCATTATCTTAAAGTTCTACATGACGTCGTTAAAAAAAATAGTCACGTAAGTCGAATGCTATAAATTTCACTTATATTCTTGGAGACAATGAATTCTTGTTTTATTTTGCAGACTTTAATGCGTGTATTTTTATGTTTTTGGTCAACTAATTCGATCCGTTTCGTCACACTTCCAGTTTCTTAGTTTTATTTTCACTAGTGCACCAATTTTTAATTTACCGTGACGCCTAAATTAATTATTTCTAAAAAAAATGCTTAATGGTCAATCATAACACTAAGATTGAGTAAAACTTTAGGTTGAAAGTCTCCGTATCTTGAAAAATTAATCACACGGTTTGTAATATTAACATGAAAAAATACTGGTGTTGCAGGACGTTTTAACGCTTTTCAGAAATATAGTAAAGAAGAAAATGAGAGCTTTGTTCACCCCAACATACATTTTCACAAATGCCATCAAACAACTTAGTATGATAATTCAACTGTGCTCGGTAAAATATTTGTTTCTTGATCATTTGTTTGCTATGCACATCATTGACGTCCACTGCTTTCCCAACCTCAGACGAAAACTTTTTAGGTACGTGGGAAGAGGAGAAATGGAAATATGGACTGTACTCTATTCAATGCAGGAGTAATAATTTGATTACTAAGCACTGATGGAAGACGGAATTTATATTCAGAATTATGTTACACGTGGCCAATCATGTCGAATGAATTGTTCAGCATGATGTTTCTACGTTATTTCAGAAACTGTTTTTTTCTATTGTAAAATTCTACCGTGCGTCGTAGGTTCAATGTGCATCATGAGATGCTTCTCAGTCGTTAAATCTTACCTCTAAAATGAGTCAGCCCATGCTTTTAAGAGATACTTGCATCATAAGAGTCACTTCTATCATGGTTGTTACAACACATACTTCCGTGGCTGCAGAGTATCACACCAATTTCATGTCCTGTTTCTCTCTGTTCAGTTCGACGTAAATTTTGTTGATCACAACCATCATTGCTATTGGTGGTTTGGTTTGCAATTTTTATAACTCAACCATCTCAACCCTAAAATGGTGAATCATTTTTGTGCATCACCACCTCTAAGCTGTGGTATATCATTTTCCATTCTCAAAATTTAAAATAGATTGCGTAAATATTAACGTATTAGAATAGACGGCAAAAAATATTGAACTTAAGATATTTCACAATAGTTGAAACTTTTAAATGCTTACTAATTACAGCACAAGATGTGAGAAAAATTGAAACTATCAACGCGTATGAGCATAGAAACAATTTTACCACATCCCACTGAAGGTTTATGAGACCTTATGGAACGTTCTATGGTTAATTAGCCTTTGAAATGCACCGACGTGACAGATCAATTTCTTATTTATTATTTAAAGGCTGATTGCTTTTGATAAGGACCTACACTAATGAGATAAATCAAATCACCAGATGAACGTGTCCAAGACACCTTCAGGCTACGCCGGCACCATCTCCGGCAAGGGAAAGACCGGCCAGACCACCTGTGAACTCAGCGGATCTACGCTTACAAGGGTTAGTTCACACCAAGCCCATAGAGTGCTTTGTTTCATGTTGAACTTGCATTTGTCCGGGTTGAGTGTATTGTCCGTGCTGAATGTATTTTTACATGTACGAGTATTTGTCCCTGTTGAATGAATAGTCCATTAAAATATTTATTCAAGAGTAGCACGTTTCAACGCTAGTGAAGCGTTAAAATGACAGGCTTACAATGTTAGGCATGATCAGGCATTTCTAACCAAATGTCAAAGTCTGCTATAACCCACTGGCCTAATTGCAGCTGCAGAGTACGCTTTTACATACTTACATGAACAATAACCACCAAAAATTAGTCGTGTTCACATTAATCTGAACTCAGGAATTCAAGAACTTGTATACTAGACACAGAGAAGTTACGGCAAGGTTTGCCATAGTTTTTCAAGTCTGTCAATGGAGTTGATAAAAGGTTGTCTTTTTGGTGGATAATAAATAGATTAGTCTATCTTTTTACAGCCAGTCATCTATTGAAAAGCGCAAAGATGTTCCAGTACACTGTTGAAAAAGCCACATTTTTCCATGGCATGTGAAAATTAGTGCATCAGAGTATAGAAAAATTGATTTATTATTAGTTCTTTTTTTCTGGAATTCTTTCAATTTGAGCATTACTATGTAATCCTTCTAATGCGAATCTCTTTAAAATGTTATTTTATGCCATTATGCAATTCGTTGAAATTAAACTGAGCCCAAATCATTCGAAGTAAATGTTTGTAACATTTCATTCCGCTATTTTTTATTTGTTATATCAGAGTGGTAACTCAAAAGTTAATATGAAGTTGGTGTTCCGTGTGTAGTTCAGTTTCTCGTTTGTGTTAAACGAAAAATAAACAAATATTATTGGTCAAATATCAGATCGCAAAATTCGTCAGTTTTCAGAATGAAAAATCGAAATAATTACGAAGGTGAAATAGCTTCACGTTCTAATCTTCATTCGTTAAATTTTATGAATTTTTGTTCAATTTGAATGAGATGAATGATTATTTCATTTTACAGACACTCACCCTCGGAGACGTGACTGCCACCCACACCTACACAAAGCAGTAACAGACGCGTTCCTCGGCCTCGTTGACTCTTTAAAACTTGGATTTTGATTCTGGCTTCCATTCAAAACTACACATGTTAGTAGCCAAGCTTTGTGAAAATTAAATAAGACCAATGTAATATATTAATTGCAAATTCTTATGTATTCTCATTATCCTTCTCAATACATTACTCGCAAGATATGGATATATATAAGTGGTTTGCTTTCTGCATATTCGAATTATAAATAAAAGTGCCAAGATACACGTCTTAAATCTCATTTTTGATTTAGGAAAGTCATGGAATAAAAAATTTCTGAACGTTTCGACCTCCAGTGTCATTATAATTATCAACCTGAAAACAAGTAGAAAAAACTAGTCAAAACTCAAATTTACACCAATCACGAAAGAAG
>JACJUY010000338.1:157695-188515 GCA_014220935.1 Platorchestia sp. MABIK
AGTTTTTATGCTAGAAAAAACCAAAGACAGTTTTAGAATCCTTGAACCATTGTAAACAAAGATACTCGAACCAATTTTCAATTTGAAACTTTTAGTTTTTATATGCGATGTTTGATCACTAATGGCAAATAAATTTTTTAACTTATTTTTGTCACATTCAAAAAAAGGAAAAATTCAAATGGAAAATTGATCAGCGTAACTTTGTTTGCAATGTTTCAAGGATTCTAAAACTGTCTTTGGTTTTGTTCTAGCATAAAAACTCACTAACTTCTAATCTTTTGAAAGTTGAAAATTAGGGTTGTTGGTAATGGGACATAAATAAATTTTTATCTGAACTGTAATATAATGGAAAATTTATGTAATTGAATCCTGTTTTCATTTTTATTTCGATAATCTCCATGCATAACATTATATTCACACTGGGAATTGATTATTTATAAAAAAAATAGAGAAAAAATATCTTATATCATAAAAATTGGGAAACTTTATATATGTAGTCTGATTCTTTTAAAATTTGACTAATAGATGTAATTTTATAAATAAACACAATTTCTTCTTTCATTTTTTCGATTCAGGCCATAGTTTTTGAAAAAATTTGACAAATTGAGTTTTTAGTTCATTTTTACTGATATTTCAAAATAATAGAACTCATTGAGTTTTTATGCTAGAACAAAACCAAAGACAGTTTCAGAATTCTTGAAGCATTGTAAACAAAGTTATTGTAGCAAAGTTTCCATTTCCAGTTTTTTTTTTCTTTTCATATGGGGTCTCATGTGGGGTCGAAAATTCAGGATTTTTGGTCCCCTTACACCCCTCTGGGGGGGAACTAGTGTCCGTAGAGCCATTATATTTTAGGACCGAATAGTCCACTACCTAAGGGTTCTTTTTCAACAAAAACATATAAATGCTCATCGGACAGACAGGGGTCTGGCAGGGGCCTAGGTTGACCCCCTTAAGAACAATTATACGATTTTCGTTCCCATTTTTGGGATGACTTTCGGTTCGTGAATCATGTTTTTGTAGAAATATCACGTTCTTAGAATAGACGTTTAAAATTAGATCTGTCAACCATTAACATTTTGTTCTAAGTGTCATACATTTCTGCAACAAAACTAAACGATTTACTTCCAGAAAATCGTGTCTGTTACGCTCATATTTTTCATAAATATTGGCATCCATGCTTGTCCCATTTGAAGACCATAGAAGAAATATTTTACTGTTCGAGTTTCATAAAGATGTTTCTAAAGAATTTTGTGGTTCTTTGGGTGCGTATAGAGTGCAATAAAAGAAATTTTTGCCTCACTGTGTGTCTCATTGCTGTTCAGGTGTCTCATAGGCAGCCAGATCATCTCAAAGAAAGAGCAGATGTTTCATCGGAAGTGCGACCTCTTGATGAGTGCTAAGTGTCTCAAAGTGCTGCCTGTGTTGTACTGGCAATGATAATGTAGTGGCATAGTCACCCCTCAACTCTGAGTCTAGTCATTCAAGTGTCCAGTATATGTAAGATGTACCAATTTAATTTTTGTTACAAACGTTCCGAATTCCACTTCTAGTTTCAGCCTTAGAGATGAAAGTAGAAGCTAATGTAAAACCGCTACCGCACTCAGCCGAATGGAACGAAAAGGCGCAGGTAGTATCAGCAGGTCTTGCAACTAATGACCACAGCAGCTTCTGCTGCTGCTCTCCAGAACATTCTAGAACGTTTCTGGTCAACAGTGAAACTGCTGGCTACGGGAGCGTCAATCATGCAAGGCAGTGCAATGCTACGCATAATAATCGTAGAGTTTTCTAAGAGACACCAGTTATAAATGCATCAAACTGAAGCCCAAGTGTAACGAAATGGATTATAATGCAGAATTTATTTGTTAGGTAAATTAGGTAAAGCTACGACGTGAACAGACGCAATCAATTCAAGTTGATTTTTTCATTTTAATGGTTCGTCAGTATTTCATTCTTAGCTCTGAGAGTCGAAGTATATAAACCTGGGAATACTTGGAATTTATTTTTGTGTACACGCAGATCTGATTCTTTTTGCATGCTGGAGGACGCTGCAGCAAATATCTGATACTTTTTATGTCTTATTATTTTATTACAGAATAATTTTATTTAAAATTGTTAACCTCTTTGTTTGAATTAACTTAAAAAGTACTTGGTACTTTTTATGGAGTGACCATATGCAATAGTTCATCAAATGATGTGATGTCCATTCAAAGATGGTTCTTCAAATATTCTGGCTCATTTGCACGTAATTCCTTGAGCAGTGTGTCGGTTCCGAATATTCTGCCACGTTCCCTGAGCCAGTTTTTGGCCCATGTCTTACGTTTGAGCGGGAATTTTCTGGTAAATGAAAATACCAAGCTATAACGCTACAGTGGTAATTTCTTCGTCGACCATCACGTAAGGCGTTTGCAGTGCAAATGACTGATTTTGATCAAATATACTGATGAAAAGATTGACGCCGTTTGTGGGCAACAAAAAATCTCATCAATTTATTGAGTCAATGATATTGACAATTAAATTTATCGTCTATGGGCTGCATTAGCATACATGCCAGTCGTTATTTAAAATTGGCCTTACGCAGTGCGAGTTTATATGCAACATGGAAGAAGTTAAATTACCAGATAGTTTTGAATTCGTGCGTCTACCGGCGAGGGGTAAGGGAAATTAAAAATCAGTAAAAAGAAAAAAGGAACTTATCATTAAATGTCTCTAGAAATGTACCATATGCCAAAATTCATCAATTCTCATAAATGTTTTGAAAAATTTATCTCTCTTATGCTTCTTAGAAGTATTTGTTTACTGGTTGGCTCAATAATAAAGCAATCGGAACTAAATTATAATAAACAAGGAAAGTTACGATAAATAAGAATAAATAAATAATGAATAAGGATTAGATAAATAAATAATGAAACTATGTATCACATGTTCAATTTAATATTACTGTATGTAATTACTTGAATTAATAATGTACTTTTCATTCCTTATTTAGGAAGCTTCGACAATGACATTTAATATCGTCTAATATATTCTAGTTGTCACGAAAAAACAGAAAAACTTAGCTAACTCTGTAAAATTAAATAGTGTGGCCACAAACATTAATATTTATTCAAAACTATCTCATCATCACGAGCGCAACTGAAAAGAATTTGGTATTTACAGAGGCTGTACACAATTTCCTGACGCGAACGAAAAAGGTGCAATTTTGTGATGAAATCCAAATCATTTATTACTTGGTGTGTTGGCGTCAAGCTTTATCACCAATGGGAACATAGAGGTTCCTTTATTTGCACTTTAAACGAGAGGGAAGTGACAATTAAACATACTGATATGAGCACATAAAATTTTTTAGTGACATTTTCTAAGTAAAGCAATCAAATTCATTTGGCGTAAATATTCATAAAAGCAACTTACAAAACGCTGGAGCACTGAAATATTTTTTTTAATTGACATTATGAAGCACTTGGTAAATGCTCGAATTAACCAATTTATAATGGATAAGATTTCCATTGTTAACACTACATTGTGACAAACGAACAATACATTAGACATGGCAGTATTGCAGTAACTGTCCTGTTATTTGGTCGAACTCATTGTATAATATGTATCGTTTGAAACGGCTGTGACTTTTAAGTGTAAAATGAAACACTGAGCATTTTATTCCATTATGAAACGAAAATTAAATTGCAGAGCTGTACAATAATAAATGTTCGCACTAGAGTTATGTCACACAGCGACGTGTGGCAGCTGCTGAAGTAAGCATGGTGGTGATTTGATTTTTAGTGGTGGTGACGAGCCGTACACGTACACGGACTCGCACAGGCACACAAAATGTGCGAGGTTGACGTGGGTGCCACCCGGATGGCAGACACTCTTACAAATCTTCAAGAAGCCGAGGAATGGTTGTGTTCCTACTCAGACCAAGTTGAACATCCCATTTAGGCGATTTTTGAGAAATAACTAAGAAACAACAGAGTAAGGAGGGGGTCACTGAGTACGTTACACGCATTGAAATGTCATACAAAGCGAATTACCCAGGACATCCGGAATTAATGACAGTTGATCTAATTTGGATTGGATTGAGGCCTGAAATCACAAGGATGTTCCGAAGTGACGTACGGCCCACCACGGTTCAATAATTGTGAGAAATAGAGGTGGAAGTGGAAAACGACGACTTTTTACAGTACCACGGCAGACAGCAGAAAGAAAGGAACCTGAGAGGCCTGAGCGAAGTGAACGAAGACCATGCATTATGATGTTGCGGATGTCGGGCACACAATGCGTTACTCGCCATATCACAGAAGAGGCTATAATGAAGCACAGCACTGGAGAGGAAGAGGCAGATCGAGGAATAATTTTCACCAGAATTACCACGTAAGTGCCCAACAGCTGCATCAAGAAGTGCAACCTGTACCTGACGTGGATTTAACGCCTTACAGAACCGTGCCGCCGCCGTGCATCAATTGCGGTAGAGTAGGACAGACTTAGCAGAGCTTACTGTAGAATGCAACATTTTCCTGGCCCTCCAAAAAACGGGCCAGGAAGTCGTTAGCACCACTAATCAACTTCAGCATAATACTCCATGTAAATGGAACTCCTGTTACCCCATTTCTTGACATGGGAGCAAAAATAAGCCTGGTGAAGGAACGCATAGTTGCGGGCATCAAGAATGCAAATGTGAGGGGAACTTTTAAAAACAATTGGAGAGGAACCTGTACCAGTGCTGGGAAAGATCAACGTGCCTAAAAAGGCTGACGGCCAGAAGATATTGCAAAGGTGTTTTGTGGTGCCAGAAAATGCATTTCCAGGAGATCTGCTGATAGGAGTGGAAGTAATGAATGAAGTCGATGCAAAGATAGATTTCGGAAAACGTAGGGCGTCGTTGTTCGGCACGTATGTGAATATGTTTTCAGTACCAGGGCAAAAGTCCTCAAAAATTTTGTGTGTGATACGGAAGGGAGAATTGGTGACTCTTGCAGAAGACATTACATTGAAACATCGTACGCAAACAATGGTTAAGTGCCGGAAAAAAGAAGTAATTTCTAAAAGAAGTAATTTTTGAACCTAGAATTAAGTGGGCACCGTACGTTGGAGCCACCGCAGCAACGGTGCACAATGGGAATGAGCTAATGCCCGTGCTCAACCCTTTTACAGGAGAAATCGTTCTGTCTGAATGAGCAATAATTGCAACATGCCATGGAGTCACAGAGGAAAATTCCTCGACGGAAGTAAACATCGCTGCGAACAATGAGGCAGAAAATTTCCGCAGAGAAAAGCGGTTCCAGCAAATTGATGAACTTGAACTCTGTCACTTAGACAACGAATAACAGGAGCAAGTCAGAAATCTGCTCAAGGAGTTTCACCAAACTATCAGTGCAGATGAAATGGGCATTGGTCACGTCAAAGGTGAGATGAATAAAATTTTGTTAAATGATTACAAGCCTATAAAAACACGAGGGTGGCGAATTCCGTACACCAGTCAAGAAATTATTGATTAAAGGTTTCGGAAATGGTCAAGAGTAGCATTGTGCAAGAAAGTACCAGCGTATGGAAAATCTCTAGTGCTTGTGAGTACTCCTGGAGAGGGTCATAGAGTGTGTCTTGATCTACGAGCCGTCAACATGCGTGTAATGAACGAACATTATCCCATTCCGAATATTGTGTAGACGTCGGAAGAAGTGGCTGGCAAAAAATTTTACTCCATTGTCGATGCTAAATCAGCCTTCCTTCAAATCGAGTTGGATGAGGAGAGGAAGCAATACACAGCGTTTCAAACTAAGCAAGGAAATTTTGAGTTCACCAGGCTCCCGATGGGACTAAAGTCTTCAACGTCAGTATATCAGAGAGTGATTTGCCACGTTCTCAAAAAACAGCTTGGAAAATTTGCTGCCATTTATTTGGACGATGTGTGTCAGTTCCATGACATTCGAGACTCATCTGGAGAATTTACGAGAAGTGTTGCACGATTTCAGAGTGCCGGAGTAAAAATTGGCTTAGAAAAGTGTAAATTTGCTCAAAAACGAGTGAAATATCTAGGATGTTACATCAGACTTGAGGGCTTAATCCCAAACCTAAAAAATGTTGAAGCGATGCAAAATGTCCCAAGACCTACAACAGCCCGAAAGGTCCGCTCGTTCGGGGTCGCACTCAACTTTTATCGCCAGTCCATACCGAACTTCGCGACCACAGCTGCTTCCCTAAACGCACTAACCAAGAAAGGTGAAAGATTTAAATGGAGTGAACAACACGAACAGGCCTTCGGCAAACTTAAACAACTGATGATTGCAGCTCCGGTCTGACTGAAAAAAAACTTTTCCAGACAAAACTTTTCATTTGAGCTGTAACGCATCGAATGACGGATGTGGTGCAGTGCTTAGTCAAAAGGTAGTAGGCAAGGAACAGCCAATTGGATATTTTAGTAAGATTCAACGATGCAAAGAGACGTTCCTCAATCATTGAACGTGAAGGATTAGCACTCGTGGCTGCGGCAAATCACTTCTCACCTTATCTGAATGGCAACAAGTTCGTCGAAATAACTGATCACACGGCCCTCAAATATTTGTTCAAAGGTAAAAACACTAAGAACAACAGAATTATGTGGGCCATGACGCTTTCACAGTATGACTTTGATGTTGTGTTTTGGCCCAGAGCTCAGAACGTAGTACCGGGTGCGCTGTCAAGGAACATTGCAGATGAAGATGAAGAGGGGGAGGAAAAAGAAACCCCTAAAACTGTGCTCTTCACCTTGATGTTTGATGGTGCACTCAGTGTGCAACAGGCGGAATTCAGCTCGCAGAAAGGAAATGTAAGAACAGAGCAGTTAACAGTTTCTGTGCGGGTTTCTGTACTGAATTACCATTACACTGTAAAAAAAAAAGTGTCATATCAACGGAAAATTGTCTGGCGGCTTTTTCGCCAGAGAGTTTTTTTCCCTCTGTTAGTCCGCCAGATGCATTAATTGCTTCCGTCGTCGTTACAGACATCTGTTGAGTTAACGGACTGCATAGACGCACCGTTAGTACAACGGAACTCTTGTTCTATCTCTGTTCAATTTACAGGAATGTTTTGAACGATCTGTATTTCAGACAGGGAACGTCTACATGTCCGTTGTTAGAACGGGTGAGGCCGGCATTGTGCCGGACGAAATACATGTTGCCGTCTCTTTTCTACAAACTATAAGAGCTTTTGTTGAATCTACAGAAACATAAAGAAGCCTCATGGTGAGTGACAGTTTCAAGAAATTCTGTCACAACGACAGAGGAACCGGAAATTGGACGGTACTCTGATGCATCTACTACTTGCAAATACATTATGGTGCCCAGTGAATATTATATGCGATGTACTTTTGTCCGTTTAGATACATAGAAGTATAGCTGCAAGGCTATGTGTGCGGACCGCAGGGAACGGTGCAGTAAAAAAACTAGTCATAACTTCCTATTAACGCGGGAAGTTACCTAGTCTTCATTTTTATAAATCGCATAGCCGCTAACGATTCAGGCTGCTTGATGAAAATTTTAAATTCACCCGTAAATTTAATTCGATTCACATGGATACTTCTTAGGTTGGTCAAAAACGAATTACGTCGAAAGTATACTGAAAAATAATTTGGTATACAAAGGGTTTTCACACACCGTGTGACACACCTGGAAACGAATGATGAAAGACATGTATAACAAGACAAGAAACTCTGAAAGAAAACGGTAAGCATCGAGAGCTGAAACTTTGGAAACTGTTTTCTGCGAAAAAGCCTTACCCATAGCTCAACTCACTTCTATCCTCGCAGGAGCATTATGAATAAAATATGCTACACCGTTCGGTACTTCTATCAAGTATGAAATTATTTTCCAATTGAAAACAATAAAATATTATTATGTCAACAAAGAAGTTATCATACACAAGCAATATTAATGAAACATACAGAAAAATCTATCGATGTGCCCAGTAAAAGACTATACCTCGACCGTGCTAAGAACGAAAAAACACCTAAGTTAAATAAACTTTAAGATGGTTTTAGTTAATAGTTTCAAAATAGGCTCATTTTTTCGTTTCACAGACATTCTTCCTACCGCGATGCAGGCCTCCCTAATTTACAAATTTAGTTGTGCACGATGTGAGTCTGAGTACGTCGGCTTGACGTCGCGTACTCTAGGCTGTAGGGTGGCCGAGCATCGAGGTAGGAGTAACCGCACAGGGAATATTTTAGCTAGTCCTTCACATTCAGCTATTAGGGATCATCCAGAGAATTGCAATAGCCCGTTTGACATCAGTAATTTTAAAATTCTCACTAGATCTAAATTTGCCTCCGATTCAAGGATTTTAGAGTCTCTCTTCATTTTAAGAAATAAGCCGATTATAAACAACCAACTTAGTTCTTTTCCGTTGTCAATAGTTAACAGGTAGTTTTTTTAGGTTAGTTTTTTGTTATGCTTGTTTGTTCAATTTATCAACTTTCAAATTCATTTCATGCTTTTTTCAGGTAAATTTGTTTTACTGAAGATGAGCGAATGCTCGAAACGTTCAATTTTATTGTTTTACTTGCAATTTTTAATTCGAGTAAATGTTTTATACGGTATTTTTAGTTCTCTCCTTTTTACTTAAGTTAAATCTAATATAGTATTTGAAACTGAGTATCCAGAGTAGTATTATTCGAGAGATATAGCGATACTCTGCAAACAAAAAAAATATGAATTGCCGCTGTAAGTGGTGATGCGGTCCGCTTCATCAAAATACTAGCCAAACATTTCAGAGTTCAAAGAAAAATATTAGGATACCAGAAAACATTGCCTTTGTACATAATACTGACGAAATTTAGGCAGTATTTCTTAGAGACAGGAAAAAAGCAAAACCTACCCAAAAGTACGAAATTACAGACAAATCAACTCATTGCTATGCACGAATAACGCTATACATAAATTACCTGGAGGGTACAAACTTTCTAATACTTATCCTTGATTCATTCTATGATATATCTGTACAGAAAAATAAAATGAGTTTAATAAAGCGATGAACTCGTTAATGAAATGAAAGTATACGGTTCAGAACAAACCTATTCTGACGTCAGTTAAGTACTATTGAATCTCAAATGGCGCCGTGTCTCATGCAAACAAGTTAACAATCAGTCCCGTCGAATGTTCATCAATGGATGAAGAAAGTAAACTTCAGATGCTAATGCTCAAGATATAGTCTAAAATAACTTCAGCATTGATACTTCTAAGCTTGAGAATAAAAAGCAAGGCGAAAATGGTTACACGTAAAGTCCTTTTTATTAAGAATGTTGAAATCAAACTGATCGTTTCGGATTAACAGTCCATCTCCAGCAGAATCTCTGTAAAACGAAATCAAAAGAGGAAGAATTAATTCAATAATAAAGTATTTATAGAAAGTTTAAACTTTGAAAAAACACGAACATAGAAAAAAAACATTAAGGAAAAACTGAGTAACTGAATTGTGTGTTGGCAACATGATGCGGAAAAGCACTTTGGGTGTCATTCAGAGTAGGTTTCATTTGTAAAAAGGTAAAGATTCGAGAATGCGCAGATCTGTTCTGTAAGAGGTACCGGCCAAGATATAAAAGTCGTTTAGGGAGACCGGAACATACTCTTCTGCATGAGATCTAACAAAGAACAGTGGGGGACCCAAGAGGAAGCCCAGTTCTGCAACTTAGCCCAGTGTGCTTGGAAGCTTAAGTCAGCAGGGTATGGCAGGTAGAACCAACGTACCGCGACTCACAACGTGAACAATTGTATTGGCACTCCAAAGACGAGCACGGCGAGGGTAGCAGTTTTTTTTTTAACTGAATAGAGAACCAATGGTAAAATTATTCACTAGAACCATTTGAATTTCAAGTTATGGGAAAAACATATAAAAAACATATTAGACTCAACATCCTTAGTTTCAATGACTGATGGCCAAAATACGGCAACTTCACAAAGAAAGTCTGTTAAGCACGAGACTGAACATGTTGAGAGTTATAAATTTTTGACAAAAAATTATGATAACAGATTGAGAGTTATCATAAATTTTTGCAAAAATTTGAAACTCTCAATCTGTTCAGTCTTGTGCTCAACAAGCTTTCTTTGTGAAGTTGCCGTATTTTGGCCATCAACCATTGAAACTAAGCGAGGATGTTAATTCCCTCGTTGATAAGCTTTCCCAAAACTTAAAATTCAAATGATTCTTCTAGTGAATAATTTTACAATAATTATTGGTTCTCTATTCCGTTTCAAAAACAAACTGCCACCCTCACTTCGCTCGTCTCTGGTTATAGATTATAAGTTAGTTTAAGACTCTCTAACCGCTACAAAAAAGAAGAGCGTATCGAAAAAAGGGAGGCACCATTAAGTATGGATATTAGGGAATGCGGAATTTATGCAGAAGAGGCATAGAAACAGTAAGTTGGGAAACAAGTTCATGAAACAAGTTAAATGTGAAGACGAAAATAGTAGGCGCAGAAAACCAAGACAGCAGTGAACCGAAATAGGTGGTTCTTAACATAGGAAAAAATCTTCTATTTCAACAAAAAGAAGGCCTACCTAACTTTCAGCTCGGGCCCTCACACATTTTCCCCTGGGAGGGCTAATTCCCACAGATACAATAGTTGTATCCCCCTGAGGGGGTTCGTCTCTGCTATACCAATACTTTCACGTTGGGAATCGCTGTACGTTGGTTCTACCTGTCACACCCTAATGACTAGAGTTTCCGAGCACACTGCGCTAAGTTGCAGAACTGGTCTTCCTCTTGGGTCTCCCCCACTGTCCTCTGTTCGATCTCATGCAGAAGAGTGCTATTTTCCGGTCTTCCTAAACGACATTTATTTCTTGGCCGGTACCTCTTACAGAACAAATCTGCTCATTCTCGAATCTTTGCCTTTTCACAAATGAAACCTACTCTGAATGACACCCAAAGTTCTTTTCCGCTTCATGTTGCCAACACATAATTCAGTCACTCAGTTTTCCCTTCACCTTTAATTTTTATATCTTTGTTCGTGTTTTTTCAATGTTTAAACTATATATAAATACTTCATTAGTGAATTCATTCTTCCTTTTTTTTCGTTTTACAGAGATTATGCAGAAGATGGACTGTTAATCTGAAACGTTCAGTTTGATATAATCATTTTTAATAAAAATGACTTTACAAGTGGCGATTTTCGCCCTGCTTTTTACGGTCAAGATAGTCACAATAACCTTATAACAAATAACAATGTTATATCAATAACATTACGTTTGAATGATTTGATGTAATGACTGACACAAAAGTTGCGAGAGTTTAGTTTAAACAAAAGCGTAGTCATTTGGTGTTATTTGGCAAAATAATTTAACGCCTAGACAATGAGAAAGCATGAAGGAAACCTGATACAGAGAATGTTCACGTACAGCTGAAGACTCAAACATACCGCAGATCTATGCAAGCCCATCTGAGTCATCTACAATGGAATTGAGAAACTATTTGAAAAGTCGGATGCTGATTTACCCAAATCGTCATCTAAACAATGTAGCAGCTAACACGAGCACAGCAGAACTTACTCAACCTTCCGTCAAAAAGTTGAACCATCTTTTATTATTTGAAGAACCTTAGCTTGAAAACCAGTTGGAAGCGAAATTCCTACAAGCATGCAAAACAAAACTAAAACGCAGGAACGCAAAAAGCACAAAATTTCAGGGGTATGCTTCATAAAACTAGCTGTACCAATGACATTATTCAAGACAAGTATGCAACAGAAGGCGCACTGGCCATGTTATGATTACTATTATTATATAAGAAAGTTTTAGCCTCCCTTAATCACGACAAAGATGTTCCAAAAGAGGAAGGAGGAAGGCACCATTTAGTTTGAAGTTGAGGGAACGTGGAATCTATGCACAAGGTGCACAGAAACAGTAAGCTAAGAAAGAAGTTCATGAAACATGAAAAAGTTGAATAAGAAAGTAGTAGGTGCTGAAAAACAGGACAGCAGTCAACCGAAAAAAGATGGTCCGTAACAAAACAAAAACCTATTCTATTTCAACAAAAAGGAAGCCTACCTTACGTTTATCTCGGACCCTCGTGCAGTCCCCCTGGGAGCGCTAATTCAAATAGATACCATAGTTGTATCCCCCTGAGGGGAAAAAGGATTAAAAGAAGAGTAGGAAAAGAAAAGCATCAAGATTGAAGGTAAGGTGGTGAAAAGGACAAATATGGTCACGAAGTTATCAACCCATTGCAACGAGTAGTAGTAGTATTGGCATTGATTTGCTAGCGCTTCAGTAATTCGTGCTGTATCAAAAACACAAAATTCACATCATTTCAGCAAAAGCATATTATACAATCGTTCACAACGAGAAAGGAAGGCCAACTTGTCCTAAAATCAGGGCCTACACAGACTATTAATAACTCGAAGTGGAAAGCATACATGAGGCTTTCCCATTGGCGGGAGAGAGAGGGGGGCAGTGATGAAAAAAGAGATTAAAATAAATTACCTGCTTCACATACCCCGCATTCTAGTCATGATATAAAAAATTGCTCTCTTTCTAGGTATTCAATAGTATCGTGATTATGAGTTGTTCAATTTTTTAATAGACGCGTACTAATTTATGAATGAACTGGGAACCTCGGCTGTGGGCAATCTTAATTGAAAAAAACAATATAATGTTCAGAATATAAAAACTTTAACTTGTCAGAAAATTGAATTAGCTGTCACTTGAACTGAACATCACATTTAATTGTTTGTCACTAAAAGATGGAGACATCAATCACACTTGGAGGATAGATCAGCAAGCAAGGGTAGCAGGGTCGAGGCCAAGAGACTCTTCCGCGCTGAGGCACGCGACCTACGACAGGACATATCGGATGCATCCTGCAGTGGCGTTTTCTTCTATTCGTGAATTTTATCTTGAAGCCTCGTTCGGGGTTGATTTTCAGCAGGTATCTGGAATGGTTGAAAATACATTAGTGTTTGTAAGTTGGTGTGAAGTCATTTTCATACTACTGAAAATAAACGAGCTAACAGAAATTAACTACGTGAAACTCTCAGCTTGACCTCAAGTAAATGTTTGGCAAAGGAATGCGCAGGAACATGTAAGAACGTACCTCTCTGATTTTAAAATGTTAAGTACCAATATGCATATATATGCATGCATATACACATTCATGTTGACATATACATATGAACACCTATACAAATTAGTGAGATTATTAGTCTTGATTCAGTTAGTTTTAACCATTTGAAAATGCTATAGCACAAAAGTAATTTGTAGACATTCTTCCAGCATGATGTATTTTATGAAAATCATTTTGAAAAATGATCATATTTTAAACCATTGATATTCCACTAAGAACAAGCGTTTGTTCATCAATTTTACACCTGTAAATTAATTTCTCCCATCTTGATTCCCAAGTTCCTTTACTGCATCAGAGGAAAAACCCTTAAATGACACCACAGTGAGAATGTTGCAGCAGCGCTGCTGGTTGCATACATCCAAATTTACATTGACAATAGTAAACATCCTAATATGAAGTGAATAACAAGCTGTCTTTTTTGGATTGCTTGGTGCAACGGGTAAACAACAAATTTGAAACACCAGTCTAATAATGAGTGCTTTTACTGGCAAGGAAATGAGTTTTTTAGCTACTGTTCTTTGTTTTTGCAACTAGAAAAATTCAACAAATGAATGCACCGTTTTTTGCATTTATTACAACAACAAAAGCTCCATCACTTTTCAAGACAGAAACTTGATCCAGATTTGCTTAAACACAAAAATAAACAATATGTAACGAATGGAAACAAAATTATCAATATTGAATTGAAAAAAGGAACATACTCAAAATCAAAATTTTTGAATGAACACAAATTTCTGGCAACACTCAAGTTTAGAGTAGAACTTCAAATTCTGATCTCTATTTGTGTGAACTGATCATTTCTGCAACAAATGAGAGTAGAATCAAGTTCCTACAAAAAGTGACAGAGCTTTTGTTGATCATATGGTCAATCTATACTATAATAAGGGCCATTAGTACTCACACCATTTCAAAACACAGGCATTTGAGATACCAGAAACAAGTTTTTTTTTTCCCTTCACATGTAAATTAATCACAAAAAAATACCCAAAATTTCAAGTAAATCACTCCATTACCTAGCTGCTAACCTCTGCATCTTGTGAACTATTGCACAGATCTTCATGAATTTTTCACAGCTGAATTTATTTCCACCAATAAAATCAATACGGCAACAACAGCGTCTCTTCTATTTCATAAACTGCATCATTTTTTTTTATCATTCTATTCTTTTCCGAAGAAGTAGAGAAATTTAAAAATTCAAAAAAAAGTAGCGCAACATGTGTGCTCTATTTTAAAGCAATATATCATAGCTCAATATTATTAGGTATATCGTTCACGAGAAACCATAGTTTCTCAGAGGGAAGATTATTTTAGTGAAGCACCAGATGAACTAATGAATTATGGGTTACGGCAGTTCCAGTCACTGCCTGTTCAGCAGTTTCAGTCACAGCCGAAAGTTTGAGAACCCTTGCTCTAAGGTATATTTGCTTTAAGTGTAAATGAAGTCGTGTGATCAAATTTGTCCGTTGAGCATTTACAAATGATTAACAGAACTTCTTTATGTATATGTCAGGCTATAAAAACAGCTCGTGCTTCATTTCACTTTTTCAACATTGAAACTTTTACGTGCGTAAATTAAAGACCCGCATAAACTGGTTCGATAATACAGTATGTGATGCCAAAACTGTATGCCATGCATTATTAGACTGTGTCATGTATAAATAAATGTAAAAATGGGAATAAAAATGCTGCATGTTATCATGTTTTTCTTTTCAAATGCATGTAGATTTTAATGAACACTTTACAGTGTTTTGCACTTATTCGTACGTATGTTTACGTGTTTGTACTTACGTATATTTACACACACACACACAAGGGACTGGACAATATATGCATGCATGTACGAACGTATAAACGCACAAGAGCCTAATTGCGTTATGTTCCTCACATCCATGGAGAGTAAAAATTTACACGTTTAAGTACGGTTATTTGCCAATTTAAACACGGGTTATCCAATCCTTGGGCAGAATACGTCATATTGTATACCATCTTAACGCTGTGTTGTCTGCATCGTAAATGAGAGGGAATGGGCGCATGTTTTGAATAAATTTGCACAGGCCTTTTATTAACGTTTCGGTTTCTGGCCATCATACATTTCTAGTTGGCAAATTGATGTATTTGAAACTTAAAACTCTTTACACAGAGCCAATATTGTAAATTCTATTCTGAGAGAATAATGAATTTTCTAAATGCAGCTGTTCCGCCACAGTTGTCAATATGTTATCTCATATTGTTATTGTTATCGCAAACGCAAATCGGTAATGTGTAGGTTAAGCAGAAAATAAAAAGACAACAGAAAGACATACTACAACATTAACAGCAATTGTGACAGATATTTGATCATGTTTTCACTGTTACGGCCCATTGAAACAATGGAAATTTAATCAAATTCCGAATAATCCCCTGAAGAGTCATTCAAATCTGTAATATTCAGTTTATCTGGGACAACCACGCCTAAATGTAAAGAAAAGCCGTTGGATCAACGGACAACTTCCAAGATTCCGTTACGACGACGAAGAATTCAATTTACTCCCTTAATTTTTAATTCACCCGTGAGAGCAACGGAAATCAGCAAAAGTTTCTGGTATGGACATGAATTACGGATGAATTTGTTGATTTAACAGGTAAAATTCAGAAAACGGACACGAGGTAACAATTTGTGTCATTTTAACAGATAATTGGTCTGTTTTTGTCTATATTTTTGCAGTTTTTTTCAGTGAAGAGTGACAGAACAGGAGAGGCGCCGAGTCAAGCCCTGAGCCCCGAGATTTTTGCTGAAGGGGGAATTTTATATTACAGGAAAGTACAACAGGAGCCAAATAGAACGAAGCACTTAATAGTTGTGCCGGATGCTCTGAGAGTAGCTTAATAACATTAGCGCATGATAGCACGAAGGGCACGCACATTAAGGTCGTGCGAGAACGTGGAAAAGAGTGCTGGAATACGGGTACTAGATAAACATGGCCCGTGACGTCCACAAATTCGTAGACTGTTTTGATCTTTGGTGTAGATTATTTCATCGAGTCGCCATCATTGTTTTGTTCGTAGTTTCCGCACGCTGATGTCATCGTAATGGATGTTCTTTTTCTTTATTTAATTGTCGTGACATTTCTCTTCGCCACATTCATTTATTTTTACTCCTTATTGATCATGATAGAGTATGTTTTTAGCTGCCACCTGCCCGATATTTGGGCAAATAATATTTACCGTAAATATTTATCAATAACGGTCATCATAATTAATTGATTATCTTTGATCTTCGGTAAGCGTGAGGTCAGAGCTGAAGGCTATTATTCATGTGCATTTTATCATTATATTATCATTCTCATCTCTTCATCATCATCTCTTTTCATCGCCACCTCTTCCTAACTTACAAAGGAAATTAAAGACACGAAAGATTACAAAGGTTCGCTATTGACGCTGACATCTATCATATCACAATGCTGCTGAGGGAGAAGCTGGTTAGACACATAGTAAATATGTTCAACTTATCTGCGGGATTCAGTTTGGCGTTGGTGAAGTAAGTACGAGGATGCTGGTTGCTTTTACGATCAGGATTTACTATTTATTAGAATAAGTCGAATCTCCAGTTAATATAGTCAATTTTCCCTTTTACAATCGTTCAAAACAAAGCGGGTCCATCGCCAAAGGCGATGAACCGCAGAGGAAGACACCAATAGGCTTAAAGGATTTTGTATCGTTTCTCTTCAATAAAGTTATTGAACGTGCCTTGACTGCCTTTGACGAACCTCCGCGTTAGACTGCCCGCGTAAGACTCCCCGTTGCCCACTCCGCTTGAGGGACTGCCGGCGCGTCTCCCTACGTTAACGAACAAACACGTTAGGGACAGACGTGGTAGAACAGCAGTTAATTGCTAATAAGTGAAAAGCCCACGATAGTGATGAACATTAATTAGGATCCCGCATTCTATCTTTAGCAATTAATAATATCCTGGATGATTAAGATTTCAAATACGAGAAGTACATTGTGATAGAGGAATGAGAAAGTGGTATCCGATAACTCGAAGTTGTGATCCCTCGGTTGCGTCGTGGTGGTGATGTAGAGGAGGGAAGCTGGTGATGATGGTAAGGCGTCGCGTCGACTGGCGATGTTTGGTGGTAGAAGATGTAGGCGATGTTTCGTGAAATGGCACGAGAGGCAGATTGTGGAGTTGCTTCGAAGTTGTGCTTATCCGCGAGAGTATTTCTTTACGTGCGGTTCTTTTCGAGGAGATGAAAGTCGTTGGCCAGACGTAGCATTTCAGTATTCCTCGTAGCGATTTCTTTATAACTAAAGATGTAGGGCAGTTATATTGTGAGAATATAACAGACTCTTGCGTGCAGTGTTAGAAAAAAAATTAATAATCGCATTTGCGTCAGCATGGGGTCATTCCCTGAAATTGACAAACCACTTGACAGAGTAGGAGTGGATATAATTGAAATGCCACTTTCGAGTGAAGGCTACAAAAACATTTTAACTGACGTCGACCATTTCAGTAGGTACGTTGCAGCATTTTCGCTCAGAAGCAAGACAAAGGAGGAGGTGATGCGGGCGTTAACTAAATTCATAACAACGTATGGTCCTGCCAAAACGCTGATCTCAGACAGAGGCACAGAGTTCACGTCAGCCTTATTCCGAAGTGTGTGCGAAAAATTTAAGATAAGATAATAACACTTCAGCATTTGATACCCAATGAAATTGGATGACGGAACTACAAAATAAAAACATCAAAACAGTTTTATCTCATCTCACAGCTAATGATCAATGATCGTGGCCTGATGCTTTGCCTTGGACGTGCTTAGCTTTAATCACTAGTTATTAGAGTGTTTTTGAAGAAATTTTGTACTACTTGTTCTTTGGTAGGGATGCAGAAGTTCCTATCATTGATTGATTACAAACACTTACAACGGATTACTCTTTAGGAGAGACACACAGTGCTGAAGTGAGCTCACGACTCCACAACGCGTTCAAAATTTCGAAAGCAAAATCAAAGCCTGCACACGACAAATCTGCGCAATTAAAATAGCGTGGGGTCAAGAACAGCCAGGTGCAAGTTGGCGACATAGTGCAGTTGCATAACTCAACAGGAAGAGCAGAAGTTGCTAACGCCTGCCCACAGACTGGATAAGTCCCTATCGAATCATAGAAAAAGGGGAGACGAATGCCACAATTAGGGCGCTATATAGTGACCGTGAAGAGAAGGTGCACCAGGACAGATTGAAAGTGGTGCACCTACGCGGGGAGGCATACCCGTACATACAGGATGCCGCAGCAGCGCTAGAAACAGAAGACGAGGCAACAAACGTCGCGGATGAAAATAGAAGAACAACCATCGAGGCGAACGAGCGAGCTGAAAATAACGTGCAGTGGAAATACAACTTGCGTTCAAGGTGTAGGTAAATCGCAAGCCAAATCAACGACCTACAGTAGGTAAAATTTGATGGGTATCTTAAGGTTGACAGGATGTATCTTTTTAAGTTCCATTTTATAGGTGTTCTTCAGTAGAAGTGTGTTTTCTAGCTTCGTGTACCTTTAAATTTTTGCTCGCAAGAGGTCTTATTGAATGCGAGATGCTTGTGTGAGTGAGCTACTCTTATTCTATACTCGTACTTTCATTGCCTTTCTTTCTACGGAAGGCACAATAATTTTTCATTAGGTTACTTTTGATGTATTTCTTTACAGGAGTAGTTTGTTTAATTTCACAGTGTTATTTTCTCATCTATTACTCGCAAAGAGGTCGCGATTAATACGAGATACCTGAACGAGTGAATTAATCTTATTCTGTAGTCTCAATCTCATGCGCCCTTTTTTTACGGAAGTGACAACAATTTCCATTAGGTCAAGTTTAATGTATTTCTTTGCAGGAGTAGTTCATTTCCTTTTGTAGTCGAATATTCTTCATAGGTTGCTCGAAAAGAGACCTCGAGAGACCTGACGAGTTAATTAGTCTTATTCTGTATTCTTTGTATTATGCCATTTCGTGCTACGAAAGTGACAATGATTTACCTAAGGTTAATTTTCATGTATGGCATCTCAGGCGTGATGCTTATATGTTCGAAGTGTATTTCCACATTTTTTAGCTCGACAGAGGCGTCGTATCATACGATGTTCTCGAACAGGCGTGCTAACCTTATTTTGTGCTCTTAATTTCGACTACTTTCTTGATAAGGAAGCGGAGAATGAGCTGCACTAGGTTAAATGCAATGTATTTTTGCAGTAGCGATGAGTTTTTTTTGCTAGTTTTTATGGGCCTTTTCTTTGCTCTCAAGAGACATTGTATCATACGTTGTTCTTGAAGGAGTAGAGCTTGCCTCATTCTGTAGACTTTAGTGTATTTTCTATCTTTAGACCGAAGAGATTCGTATTTTTAGCCTAGTGTAGAATTGCTTTAGCACATAAACAGGTGGACACTTTGAATAACAGAAGTTCAAGTTGCGCGGCGAGCGATATAAAAACGCTCAGATAGGAGGCAATTTCGGTTCATGAGTACACGGTTAATAAGGATCGAGCGCAATTTACAACGACCCAACATCGGGAAGCGTCAAATTTTGGATTGGAATCGTCTAAAGTGGAAATTCAAGCGTTGCAATAGAAGACGTCAACTACAAGTGTGCCGAAATTTTTGGTCATTTCGCAGAAGAAGACTAGAAACACGCAGAGTAATTTGTAATGGGTCTCGTGGTAATATTTGCGCGCAACGGGCCCGCGTGTACCGCAAACTGGGTAAAAAAAAGGTCTCTCGGACATCCGATATGCGTGAAGCTTGCAGCAGGCACACAAACTAAGTGTCACCATAAAGGCGCGGCTACACTATGCGTTTCTTCGTGCAATTCACGCGCAACTCGCCCAAATTTGAAGCATGCATGTCGGTTGCACGAATGCTGCAGGAATTTCCACTGCATGCGGTTTTTGACCCGGCTTCTTTTGCAGCAAGCACCTGTAGTGCGTAGTTAGGAGGGACCTACACATCATTTCAGGGTCATAGCCCTATAGCTGTCATGGTTAGCAGCTGCACTTCATCGTGAGGTGTTCTATTGTGCATGTGTTTATTTCTTCCGCTTTCTACAATGAGTGATTGGCAACGCGAGCTAATACTTCAGCTCATAGACCAATATAAAGCAAATGAATGCCTCCGGAGCGTCAAAAGTTCCGCGTATATAGACAGGAATTTAAAATGATTCGCTAACAAAGCTTTATTAACATCTCTAGGCACTGGAAAAGCGTTGACAGTTAATGTAATAAAAAGAAAATTCATGAATTGAAAACACAATATTTTGTTATGATACATGTTAAGTAGGTAATATATATATATATATATATATATATGTGTATGCCAGCAAAAGCGCGCGAAATAACAGCCGAGCGCGGCTGCGGACCGAGAGAGGGTATAGGTATGTGCCTTACCTCAGGAGAAGGGNGGAAGGGACGCGCACGGGGGAGCCAATAGGAGAAGCCGATTTTTCGCGGGGCCCCACACAACCACCGTGTGCGTCAGGCGTGGGTTGACCTATTTAAGGAGCTGCGAAGTATGAGCCGGTTTTTTTCCTTGGTGCCGTGCGAGATGTAGGGTCCGGAGAGTTACAAGGGGAGGTGAGAAAGACTTTGTGTGTTAGGAAGTGAAATTTCAAATCAATCAGAATGTCAATTTCTTCTTTATGTTTTTATTCAAGTGTTGTTCTCAAACAAGGCATTTTGATTTTCATTTCGTAATCTGGGGTAAAACGGGGTTATTTCTCATTTGGAATTCAGGTTAAGTGGGATTTTTTTTGGTTAACGCACAGTAAATTGGAAATAGTGAGAGCGTTGTTGATCATTCTAATGCTAAACTTCTGAAGTAATATGACCTTGTGTTTTTCATTAGGCATTCAGATAAAAAATAATTGTGTTCGGTAGGAATCTAGTGTGGGAATCTCGTGAAATTTTTAAAGGGTTTATTAGCCATCAATTATAGGGGATGAAGGCCTAAGGGAGCAAATAATGTAGAATATGTCATAACGTACGCCATTGTTTTCAGGGTTGGGTGGCTCAACGAAACGCAGCTTGAGGCTGCCTTGCACTGCCAACAAGATGGTGCAGATCGAACTGAGGCCGCATTGCCTGGCCGTCTACCCAGCTACACCAGGGAAGGAAAAAAAGGCGGCTGAGCGTAAGGTTTACAGGCGCTGAGAGATACTTGCAATTCCATTCTTTGAGCTTATTCGCGCTTGCCAACGTTGCCTGGATGTGCGTAGGATGTGTTCCTAGCTACAGTGCCTAGGTTGCGTTGTGTTGCAAAGTGGCGAGCAAGTGTTTTCGCTAGGATTGGGTTTCATAAATCTTTTGTGTTTGTTTAGGATGCTTCAGGCCATTCTCGTGTTCATTTGCTTCGTTAAAATAAATTAATCACAAATGCTTAAGTAGTTGTTTTATTTCCCGTGTTGACCTGAGGTACTGGAGTGGGTGAGCAGATCGGTAGCTACTATGTCTCTATTTTCCAACCTGTTCTATCATTTCTCCTTCTGTGTTTCTTCCGCTCTGAATTTTCCGTTTCCTCTCTCACTATGAAGTTTAAATCCCTCACTACGAATGCGGGGGGAAAGGGAAGGCGCCTGACGCCACCCCATCCCCTTCGTACCGTGACAATTTAAAGCAGAAGAGAATTTTGAACGTTTCAATAAATTCAGGAACAGGTACAGATGTACAGCGGCTGACCCTATGGTGATATGATATGTTGTCATTTCTCAATGATGGAGCTGAGAGCCGGCAGTCAACATCAAATTTGGACAGTGAAATATTCGCTCAACCATGATATGTTCATTATTCATTTATACATTAGAGATGAAAAAGTTAAATAATTCCTCTCATAGCATTTAGACGCGAGTAAATAAAAATATTTGCATTTCTTTTGTCGAACTGCTATATATTTGAGTTCCTTGTTAATTAGACAACTTAAACTGAATTTATTAAACGTCACCATGCAACATAGTTCGGTAGTCGTGTCGTTGATTGACTGTAAATTATTTTCAGAGCTCAAAAAAGTGCAGCTTCCTCTGCATCCATCTTTTACGGGCAGCGGTGTGCAACTGAGCCATGCATAGTGTAGCCGCTCATGCATGGAATCACGCTCATGGGTTGAGAGTTGAGCAGCAAAAAACGCATAGTGTAGCCACGCTCTTCATTGGCGTGTGAAATGAAGTAATGAAGAGATAACGTCGGATAGAACTCGAATGAGATGGCCACTCATCGAATGATATTAACTAACGTATTGTCTCGTATAAATCTGAGTTTTATCTCGTATCTACTAGAGTCTCGTCTCGTATACATAACGGAGTACCATCTCGTGAGTAACAGAGTATTACCTCGGATTCTTAAGAGGATTGTCCTGGATTCCTGTTTTATTTTATTGGATTTATCTACGCATCCTATCGTATTTATCAGCGGATTAACGCTAGTTCATAAAAAGCTAATTTCGCCTGATAAACGAATTGACTTAAATGAACAATCGGACGTTTGGAAATGAGATCGAAGTAGCCTCTGGAAAACAAGCGATAACGCATCGCATATAACATGTTTGTATGGTAATTCGAATCGGAAAAACGACAAATCTTACAAAACGAAATCGTGTAATTAATGTGATTAATCTACGAATAAACACGTGTAAATATCCACGTACGAGGGGTCTAAGCGTGCGAAATTGTATGCAGGCAAATTACCGGAAGTATTACACCTCTTGCTGCGAATCAGTGATCATCATCGAAGCGTGTATGAATCGATTATAAATGCCACAGAAAAAGCATAGCGAATGATGGAGAAATTCAGCGAACACACGGAAAGGAGTCGTGCAATCGAGAGTGCAAAGCATGGAAACGGTATCTTCAGGACGGGAACAACAGAAATTGGAATCTCTGGAACAAAATTTTCATTCATTAGGATGTCTGAGCTTTGTAGGACATATGCTCGAGAAAATTAGAACACGGAGAGTAATCAAATCTTCAAAAGCGTATTTCTATTTAGGCTGCATACAAACTCTTCGGCAACATAAATGCAGCATTACACACACACGCTGTTGCTGATTATGATGAAAAGAATTTCTGATCGTTGTGTACTTCTGTTTCCTGCGGAGTTAATTTTAGGATTAGAATATGCAAATTAGAGGTAAGCGAGGGTGTTTTGAGTAATCCGTAATTAGTAGTCACATTGGTTAAAATGAATAGCACAGAGCTAAGACGAAAAAATTGTCAGGCCATTTTTTTTGTAGAGGTGCAGGGATGTTAAGAAATATGTTACGAACTATTCATATTCCGAAATATGTCACAGGCTAAAACATTTTTAGAAATTAATAGCTAAATTTTGTTGTTTGGGGAAATTTTGCCAGTCGTTTGAGAAATTATTACAAGGCTCCAATGCTGTTTTGCGATAATTACTTAAATTCTTTTATGCGAAAATGTGTCGCTCAATGAAACTTCCAACGTTGTGTGCTGATGTCTGTAGTGCGAACTGTGTTGTGCTTAGTGTGTGTTGTGTGTCAGCAGTTTTGTAGGTCTGATCAAGCAGAGTGTCGTGTGTGAATGTGGTCTGCCATGGTCAAGAGGGTAATTTATAGTAGTCCCTTGCGCACACAAGAATACGAGAAGCTAACGGTCGGTCGTTGCGACATGAAGCCTGTACAGCGGGGAACATAAGCTCGCAGGCCTTCGAAAATGTACAAGAAATAATTGAACGTTACAAGCTCAAAAACGTCACAGTATTCTAAGGGGAGGAAAATTCGAGCACCCGGGTAATCAATAAGACAGCTACATTTTGACGAGAGGAGGGTTCATGCAATCACCTTCGAAATTCTAAGCATAGGATTGGTTCGTGTATTAAGGGAAATAAAGGAACACACCCACAAGCATATCACGTAATGTAGAGGAGCTTAGTTGAGCGGTGGCTTTGAAAGGGTGTAACGACGAGCAAGGGCGTAAATAACCAAGTGTTTCACTGGAAAATTATTCTGGAAAAATGCATAAATAGAAATAGCGTGCGTTGTATTATTGAAGAACGTTTCAATGAAAATTTTAAAGATATATCGGTAAAAGTAGTAATAGACGTTTCCATCTATTTTTGCAGAAACTAAAAAAAGGAGTTCGGACAGGAAAAAAGTCCAATGTGATTGAAAAATACGCTTAGAGGTTAAGCCCATTTAGAAGAAACGCATAGGACTCTAATATTATTCAAAAGTAGCTTGAAAAAAATTTATTTATTTGAAATGATGTTGAAACCCGGAATAAATGAAACTTGCTGTAGATTAATGGGTCAATCCCTACTTGTTCCAGGATGGGAGAGGAATGCAGGAGCTCGGTAGAGAAGAGTCAGATTTGATTAATTGTACAGCCACTCCGCTCGAGTAATGGATTGATGCTTGCAAACCGCTCGTGTAATGAACTGATGAATGACGGAAACAAGAACAGAATGAGTGTGGTGATTGTGACGCGCACTGCAGGAAGAAACCCAATGTGGGAGTTGTTATATTACGTTGAAATAAATAGTGAATGTTTAAATGGGTGAAACGGTTATTTGACCTGCCAAATTAGTTATGTCGTACAGATCAGGAGGATATATCGCTCATATGAGGTTGGAATTTGAATGTGTCAATAATTGTCAATCAAAGTAGTGTCAGGCTCTGATCATGTGGAGCAATGGTACGTCGGGTTTTATACAACATGTTCTAGAAAATGTTGATAATAATATAATTTGGTCATGAGAATTTGCGTATTGAGCCTTTACGCTGATGAATGGAATCTCTCATCAAAAGGAAGCGAACAGAAAATTGCTCTAGTAAGTTGGGTTTCTGCATTTCAGTAAGGTGGGTTTCATCGCCATGATTTGTGTGCTTGTAATCTGTGATCATTAATTTTCCATATTTTTGCGTATTTGTGATCTCTGTAATTCTCTTGTGTATTTTTCATGGAGGTAATGAAAATTCCTCAAACCCGAGATTTGGTCTCCCTTGTTAATGCAAATTAATGAGGGGATTAAGTTTGTCTCGTGACAACTTTCCATTTCACTGCACGGAGCCCTTCTCAAGTGAGGCACCTTAATGTCACGGATTATCTAAGATACGGTAACTTGTTTGGTCTGTGAATTCTTGAGGAGCTATATTGCCGATTAATTTGCAGATTTGTGAGAAAGCGCAATCTAGTAATAGTTTAATGATTTCTATTCATAATTAGCGTTAAAGATCAAAAATGACATGTAAACAGTTTCAAATTGTACACTTATTAATTTTCATCTAACACACTCAATCTACGCAGTAAATTTTAGAATGAAAGAAAAAAAGAAAAAAGAAAGAAAAATATTTTATTTTCCAACATAGATGATACAAAAAGCTCATCATTGGTTTTTAAAATATCTTAAAGTAAGGGTTCTTACATGCTACACACACATGAGTATCGTAATACCTATGTCACTAGTCGCAATACATGATTGAGGGCAATGTATCCCTAACGTTGCTTAATCCAGATTTGTTTATACATGCTGTTTCAATAATAAAAGAGAACACTGTTTCAGAAACGATACATTATTTAAAACACTCTTTTTAGTTCATTTAAAATACGAGCTCCGGGACGTTCGATAAAATTTTGTTGAAAGTGAAACGGGTGGATTATAATAAGGCTTCAAAGGCAGCGAGGTTGACATTCCGAACTATGTTTTCACTTCTACGCATAAACTAGTATTCCAATCAAGGAACTCGAAAAGAATTTCTTTTATAACGCAACGAATTTAGGAAATTTTCATGCTAATAGTAGTGGCACAAAACAGTCTACCTGAGTCAGGAACATGAAAATGATTGTTTTACAACGACTATGAAGACATGTACAACATAATTGGAGTAATGCGGGAATTTAAAAACCTAGATAGTCTTGTCATAATTTATTCAAGAACGCAAGAAGTGATTTGATAATTTGGACCAAACAAGCCTAACAAGAACAATTTCGGATGGAAATAATTGGAGGATACATGAATGTCCTTTAAGGGTTTCATATTAGAAAAAGTTTCATTAAATCCTAAAAATGATGCAAATGTCTGTAATTGATAAACAAACATAGGTACCAGGACGGTCCAGTTTGATGCTTGCACAAGACGTAGAGGAATACAGAGAAATTTATTCTATAGCTGGTTACTTGAGGTTGAATAGCGCTTGTTATTTCATGAAAACAATAAAGATAATGAACTTCGTGGGTTGAAAACACTTAAGACAGTTGACATATACATGACATATAAGCTTTGGATTTATTGACATCATGGGATAATATTAGAATAATGCTTGTTTCGGCAGATCATCAAAAATATCAATTTGAATGAGCATGAAAAATGGAAAAAAAGGGAACTGATTGCCTAAAAGCACGCTTTAGCCCACACAGCAAGTCGCTTGATCAAAAATTTTGCAAAAATCTGTTGTGGGTAAGTTTATGAACGAACGTACATATACATGAATGTACGCATACATAGACACACACACGGATACCAGTATACAAGCATGAAGATTTTAAAAAATACAAGTTTTGTTTATAATTAAAAATTTTAACATAATGGTCATTAGTTGATAAGCATCTTAGTAAAACATATATGGGTGATCACACAACAAATTTATACTTTTTTAGGAATGCTTTACAATAATAAAGAGAGATGACGAGTTAGGTAATGTTGAAAGTTGAGAGTGAACAGAAAAAATCTGTATTTCTAGTCCAAATTCAAGTTGCTAGTTTAGTACACAAATATTTGAATATGTGCAAATATAAATACGCATAAACAATGCACATACACACCCAAAAACATCCCCTTAACATGCCCACCTACACATATACATGCATGCCTATACATCTAGGCAATCATATGGTAGTACTTATGCGTTCTGCGAAACGTTGCATGGTGCATTGAACCTTAGGGTAATGAGCAAAGGTGGTTCGTAACTATTTTTTCAGTATCTGCCGCAGCTTACAATTTTTAATTTAGTGTTGTAACGTAAAGATCATTGGTTGATAAGCATCTTATTTATTACATATGGGTCATCACTCAACAAATATATGTTTTTTTATAAATGCTATACGATAATAAAGTGAAATGACGCGTTAGGTAGAGTTAGAAATTGAAAGTGAAAAAAGGGCGGTAATTATAGTTCGTATGCTAGGTGCTAGTCCAGTGCACAAAGGTATATTGTGCACATACATACATTTACAAGTAAGCATGTTTGCAAATACTAGCGTATAGCCGATCAAATCAAAATACATCCGCAAACTTCAAAAGTGTTGTGTTATGCATTGAATTATAAGGCAACTAGTGTCCACGGCCCGCCAAAAATGACGGGATTCCATAGCTTGATTGAAGAAATTTTTCAGATGTGGATGACAAACAAATATATCCATCCTAACAGTATCCGTCGTAAAAAATATTCTTGTACTTGTGCACTGGTGAAACTCGTATCACAGATACGGTCATTATAACTATCCTTACGAGCGTGACAGAGAAATGTAAGGAGCGGACTCCAAACAAATAAACCAAGGGTATTATTAGGTAGTAGCAGGACCCGTGGAAATTCCACTGACAATGTCATCGTTAAGCTAAGTAGACCTGTGAAAAAAATTCGTCAGCATTACTTACCTATCCTAACCTATCATGTCCTAACCGAATCTATCCTGATAAAATGTCAAACATATCAATGCATGTAAGGCCATCTTTCAGTACACTGAGGAATTCGGTATCCATGATACCGCAAACTCAGACATCCTATATTTCTTAAGAAGCGGACACCAAACAGATGTATAAATAAACATGTAAATAAATACACAACGGTTATTATTAGGTTACATGAGCACAGGAGATTATTGAGCAATGGAGACATTGAGCAAATGAGATTCGCAAACACTTATTCAGTATGTTCTGTAGCAAAGAATTATTGTTGAGACGCATGATTACGAGCTATTTTGATTTCAAATTTTCTTAGTCTTTGAGGGATTTTGATACTCTGGGTTAGTTTGTTCCATAGTTTGGAGCCTGATACTGACAGAGCCTTCTGCCCTATGTGAGATAAACGATAGTTGACTAAGACATTATTGTTTCTGTTCGGCTTTAGGTTGGTTACAGTGGGTGGATGAAAACGTACTATCTCAGCATTGTTCTGAGGAAGATATAACGAGGAGAATGTGTATTGGGCCTTCTGCATGAGGAACCTTTCTTGGATAGGAGTCCAGCCAAGTTTATTTAAAAGAGGGGTTACGTGACCACTTTTTTTGAAATTACCGTTGCATACCACCTTGCCTGCGAAATTCATGCACTTTTGTAAATCTTTTTGAAGGTATTGAGGTAAGTCTCCCCATACCAGGCTGCAATAGTCAATGCGCAATAACACCAAGGATTGAATGGCCAATAACCTGGATATTTAGTCGAGCATACTTTTGTACGATAAAAATCATTTAAGTTCCGCAAATTTTGTTGCAAGTTTTTTCAACGTGAGATGTGAAGGACATGTTTCTATCGAACCAGATACCTAGATTTTTAAACTTTTCTGATGTCTTAATTTCATCAGTTCCTACTGCAAGAGTAAGATCTGAAGTTTTTTTATTGCATCTTTGGATCCGAAAATTATGCATTGCGTTTTACTAGCATTTAATTTGGGACCATTTTGGTCGCACCGTGATTTCAGGCTAGTCAGTTTAGAGGCAGTGTAAGGCCTTGGGACTGTTTTTACAGGGATGAGCATGGATCTGCCTCTCTTTACAATTGCAAAATAAACTCTCAGTCAGGAATATTTGAAAGTACTTTCTTACTATGTTCATCCATCCACGGTGTATTATTTTTTTAATGACATCTGGATTTATCATCAGGACCAGCAATGTACAAGATAAGTTTATTGCAAATGAAAAAATATTTGAGTACGTGGACTAGCCCCTTCAATCTCGTAATTTGAACCAAACCATGTTGAAAATTTATCCAGTAAAAACAGTGCTGAAGATTTATGCCTACACAACACACATGACAATCCGAGTTAATTCGCCTTACATAAAAGATCGCTGTAAACAGGGCTGAGAAAATTTTATCCTGCGCCGTAAAATGAAGCGGTCTGAGCCATATCGCGCCTCGGAAGAATTTATACCCTCTTCTCATATTCTTTCTAAATTAAACGCAACGAGAGCATCTTGCATGACTACCCATGTCTTGTGTAATATCTGGGAGTAATGAAAATCTCCAAAGGAAATAAATCATTACCAGGGCTGCCAAACTTTCTGCTTGAAACCTTGACTGTAACTACCCAGGGCCTTCCTATCACGCCGTTTACATTTTATTCCTATCTGACTAAGCCATAAACATTTATGACCACTCTGAACATTTCACTTATACTCACTTTCACTCAACAACAAGTTTTATCCGGAAATTTCGTAGATTTAGTGTTACAGATGAGGAATTTAGACGGAATGAAAAATTCTTCTTCATTAATTTCACAAAATTTATGTCAAATGATTTACCGTTGAACTCGATCACTCGAATTTTATTCGTCTTTAGAAGCAAATTTGAGAATGCTGACATTAGGGAAAAATTATTCATCATTCATAGTATCTCCAATCTGGATGCATTTTACCACCTACTGCAATTCTCCCACAACGATGGCGTGACCACCACTGCAGCCTCAGCGTGAAGCGATCACGCTGCGCGCGACCGTCCGGAGAAGTTGGCACGAAACTTCAAGTGTTGTCTTTTTCATTTTAAAAAGCTTTGTTACGCTTGAAAATAACAAAGACACATGTACAGTTTGGACATGATTAAGTTGAAATAGATTTTCAAAAGCGGACAGTAATAGCGTAAAATTTTTGTCTGTGATAAAATTGGGTTCTTGCGATGAATCATTTCGCCCATGTGCGTCAGCATGAAATTCATGCTCTGCTCGTATAATTTTTCAAATACTGCAAATTTCGTGGTAGATTTAATACGTTTCCATCGCCGTTTCATCACAGAAACGATTTGAAAAGAGAGCTGAAAATGGGAACGTATGAGTAAATTTAAATCTGGCAAAGGGGCAGCTTAAACTCTCTGTATTCAGTTTCTTTAGTAAAGCATAGGGCTGGAATCAAATTTGTTCATTTTTCATTCATGCACTTACGTATCACTATTGTTTTGAATTTCACAATGCGAAATAAAACACCACTAGTCTTCAAAGAACGTTTTCAAGCGAGACTTTTTGTTGAAGGAAATGATTTTTCATGCCTACAGTCCATTGATGGAAAAAGGTTTAGTGCATCCTGTACTTGAGTACTATGGGATACTACGTTCCCTTTTAGTTTCTCTCCCAAGTTATCTTGAAGATTAACATCTTGAACTTGTTCACATACTCATGACAAAACAATTTAGGAAACATTTCATTTAGAAATCAGTTTTTGAAATGATGCTATGTTGAGTTCAAAACATTCTCCAACTTTTGTTCAGTTGTATCGAACTGTTCGCTATAATTTCATGAGCAAGTTTACTTGATTCGTCCTGATTCATTTCGTCCTATTAATGAATAACGCATTCCAAGACTACGCATGATTCATCACTGAAGAAAATAGACACTAATTTTTTCACCATCCCTATACGTTCTGTAATAATCGGTAGCCTTGAATCGCTGATTTCATGAGATGCCCATAAATATCACCGATATAAATCTTTTAAGTGTGTTGGACTTTCCACAGCGGAGAAATAGATTATCACCTAAAACAGCTCCCGGTAAATTCCTCCCAGCCCC
>JACJUY010000338.1:197929-211655 GCA_014220935.1 Platorchestia sp. MABIK
TTCGCTTGGTATCCTGTTTGGTAACACATACATGTTGACATTCAAGGATGTTCTGTGCGGAGCACATCTCGTGCATAGAAACCCCTTATACTTTTCCATACTAGATGGTCTTCATTATTCCTTCTCTTGAGATCGCCTCTGATGTGGCTAGGGAGGCTTAAACTGTGAGAATAATAATAATAATAATAATAATAATAATAATAATAATAGTAATAATAATAAAGTTGGGTTCTTGAAGGAGCAAGGCATAATTATCTAAACGGAACCAAGATAGAAACGTATCCTAAGCCAGGGGCTTGTAAAGAAGCTACAATTCAAAGATGTAAAGTACGTGACACAGTGGAGAAAACCTAAAAAGCCTACCTAACTGAAAGAGACCAATCCAGCTGCAAGTTAACACCTATACTGCAAGATGCAGATAGGCTCGCAGTACTGGGTCCAGTCGGAGAACCCAGGAACCTGCAAGTCCTGGAGACCTCGCAAAAAAAATTGAAAGCTCAAGTCCCCTTGGGGAATCATTTTGAAGCAATGGTAAAATTAACATTATCAGATAAAATCTCCTCTAGCTCTTTTTGAAATGAGGGGAGGTAATGAAATTTTATTTTGCTTTTCATGCTCAAAAAATTGGTACCGTAGAAAGTCTTGAGTACAAAATTGAAGGAATTAAGGGACATTTTGGTCAGTTTCACTGCAAATTTCTTAAAATTTAAACATTTGGAAGATGACACAAATGAACTATGGTCATACCATAACATAATTTCCCACCTTGATGATCTCTGAAGCTGATTTTTGTAGGATTTCTGGAAGGTCCCAGTCCTGTCCAGCTGAAGGATAGCGCCAGTTTTTTTGACATAAGCCTTCGAATGATGCGGCGAACTGTGCCACTGAATGACCTGTCTTGAAGTTCCTTCAGAGCATCAAGCTGAAAATAAAAAACATGATTGAGTTGGTTTCTAAAATATTTACATCTTCTGAAAAGTTATCCATTAAAATATGACTGAAGGTAGCAGTAAATAGTGAAGATATTGCATAGTTCAAAAGAAAATTAAAAACCTTCAGCAAGACAGAAAACTCAAACTAAAATTCGCGGCACCACATGTTATCATAAATGGNACAATTTAGATTTCAACGCAGAGCGCTAACCTTCCTACAGATATAATTGGTAAGCAGTGATAACACTGCTGAGTTGCAAAATATTTCCTTGGAATTATGACTCATCATATTTTTGTCCGTTCGGAAGCTTATGCGTTTTTTTAGTGCGACAAGGGCAATAAATAATCGCTGGACGCTCGCAACTTATAAAAATAACAGTTTGAGACTCGCTCCCGACTAATTAATGCTACAATGAATCGTAGTACATAAGTCATTTTACCCGTTTATAGACAGCATTGGTGATGCCGGATGAAGACAGGAAAAGCACAAGCAAAACTTTGAGCAATTGAGGAGCGATTGCAACTGGGGAAGATAGAAGAAGAGTTGGAATAAAATTTCTGAAAACGTACAAGAAAATTTTTCCGTTTTGCCTGATTCAAAAATATTTCATAATACAGGTTAATTGTGACTCATACAGTTATAAATTCAAAACTTGGTTCAGAAGAAATTTCCTAAAGCCGTTGAATATTTTGTCTTCAGCCTCTGGGAGTATACATAAGAAAAGATCTTGCAAGTTGGGAACAGAGTTTAATAAAAATTTTCGTTGAGTGTGAGAAGTGCATGATACGTTGGAAGAGAGTTATTAATTAATCATTGTATTTGCAGTAGATAGAACTTAATCGTCCCAGTAGTGAAGATTTAAATGTATTAAATTGCATGTATTAGAAGAAACCCTGGTAGTCCACTATGTATGAAAACAAGCGTCCTGTCTAAAAAATCACTAAATCACTGCCAATGTATGAAAAGCATGAGGCAATAATTTCTTATGTAGACGAATGTCTCAGTGGCAAATTATGGAACACGCTGATTTATAATGAATTCGACAAAACCTTGAAGAATTTCAACTCATAGTGAAATAGTTAAAGATCAATGACAGCAAAATAGATGCGGCTGAATTAGAGGCTGTAAGCTTTTAAATCCGGTTCAGAAGGGCCCTACTACAGAAAAACCTAAAAGTAATTTTCGAAGTGTTCATCTGGCACATGCGAAATTGTATAGATGACACTAGATGAGGCTGCAAAGCTTTTTTAATACGCACGCGTTCAATTTTGGGATGGAAACTGAAAACAATTTGTTTTGAATGACCAGTGCTTTGTTTTTTTCTCGAATGTTTGAGTTTAGTGTCTTATAACTGTTCTTGTATTTATGTACATACCCTTGAAATCCATTTGCATGCCCTCTAAGCTTATATATATGTAGCAATTATTAATTGCCATACACATTTATAGATGCATAGCGTATTCGCGATTTGCTAATCTATACTTTCAGAAAAAAAGAATATTGCCCTCTGAACTTTTCAACATCCTCACGTGCTGAAATTATTCCAACCTCTGGGTTGTGAAAATGTAAACATGTTTTATATGTGGTTAATAGAAGAATTAATACTAGGACGCCTAAAGGATAAATTGATTTCTTCCTGGAATAATTCCATCCAAATTAATGGCTTTGTCATAGATAAAATTCAGTCATATGTATTTCTTCCCATCATGAAGGATCTTCAGTGGGACCTTCGGTAAGAATATTGAATGAATGCATGGAATATTAAGTCTACTCACCAATGATTTGAACGCAGAATGGATGCACTCTGAATTCGTTTTTTTCTCGCCGTCGGTTTTCTCAAGCCCAGTGTAACTAAACTGGACAGCAAGCTCATGTGACATCACTCTTTTGAGGATGCGGTGTATGGTGCCTCCGCTGTTGACCCCAACCTAATGCTTGAGCTTGTCAATTTGAAAGTAATAGTTCAGTTGAAATAAAAGTTTACTGTGCGCATGATCAAATATAGCCCAAGAGAAAATTACAACAATGAAGGAAAGCAATGCACATTATTCTAGTTGAATTATTTCTACATTTTATGGTTTGCATGCTTCTTACTGCCACATTCAACACTTTTTTTGATATTTCATTGTTCATATTCCTTAAACTTTCATACCTATGCCCGATTGCTCTATATTAATTATTTCACATCAATCATCGGTACCAAATTCTTCAGTATCTAGTACCAGTTGAACACTTCCATGTGATGATTTGACTTTATTCAAATTAATCTCCACCTACTTGAATTTATGCAACATACCTTCTTACCTCACAGTAAACTATGGTACATATGTAATTAACTCTATTCCACTCTATTCCTAGCATGAGCTTCATTTCTCCTACCAGTCATTTGCATCAACAAACATTGTTTCCAATGTTTTGCATCTTTCTCCTACCTTCCACCTTTTTGCTTATTTTCATCTTTACTTCTACCCTTTAACCAATCAAACTCAATTTTGAGGCCCTCAATCTTAGCCATTTTCACTTATGCATGTGCAATGCTTTCAATACACTCAAACTTCAAATTTTTCACATTCTCCTTTCATCTTATCCACCCACTTAACAGCCTCTCACATCAACCTTAAAAAAAAACAACTCTA
Source organism: Platorchestia sp. MABIK (assembly GCA_014220935.1). Classification (NCBI taxonomy): domain Eukaryota; kingdom Metazoa; phylum Arthropoda; class Malacostraca; order Amphipoda; family Talitridae; genus Platorchestia; species Platorchestia sp. MABIK. The sequence continues at coordinate 201,499 of JACJUY010000338.1, forward strand.
AAAAAAAATCCTTCATAAACCACGCATTCTCACCTACAGTTTTTCTATCTTGTTTCTAAAAACACAAAATCTTTTAGTAAAATTCAATTTTCAATTATAATGGGCTTTCTAGACGGTTTGTAATAAGGCACAAGCAAACTAGTGATATGTATATATCGTTATTCAAGAGATATAAACCATAAGCCGGTGTTTTAAATTCACCTGAGAACACTTAGTGTGTCATTTCACAGCAATTCATTCTGAATGGAAGGAATGATCTTTGGCATATACATTCTGGCAACAACATAATTAGTTTGATAAATAGTTCTATTGCTTTTTTGAAAATTAAGGGATGATCTTTCATTAAACCTGTTTTCATTTTACCTTTGATTATGATTGCAAAGCTTAAATTAACATATCATTCAAAGTAGATATAAAACTTACTTTAGCTGAGAGACGTCTTGTTCTGCTGTCCGGGTGAAAGCGATACACCCCAATTGAAAATCAAGGACGTGTCGCCGGTGTATTAATGGCGTGACAGTCGATCATGGATGATTCATTGGGTAGTTGGCCGGCTCTGCCTTTAAACTCTCTCTCCGCGCTCATAACTACGCATGGTCGAGCTCGGACGTGAAATTCATAGTTGGCCATGGTGGATTTGAATGCACAAAATTTTCGGTTGGTTAATGGCCGTAATATTTAAGAACGGCCATCCGTGGTTTACAGCCTCACAAATGTATGCTGCAGTGGCGTGCTGCAGGTAGCGTGCTGCAGGTAGTATGCTGTACGTGGCGTGCTACAGGTGGCGTGCTGCAGGTAGTGTGGTACAGGTAGAGTGCTGCAGGTGGCGTGCTACAGGTGGCGTGCTGTAGGTAGTGTGGAACAGGTAGTGTGCTGCAGGTGGTGTGCTGCAGGTTGAGTGTTTCAGATGAAGTGCTGCAGGTGGTGTGCTGCAAGGGGAGTGATGCAGGTGGTCAGCTGCAGGTGGTGTGCTGCATGTGATGTACTGCAGGTGGTGTGCTGCATGTGATGTACTGCAGGTGGTGTGCTGCAGGTAGGGTGCTGCATTGAATGATCGCCGTGCGTGTAATAGATGGACGTGACCCATCAATCGTGTGGTATATCTTTGTTACGTACACAGCATCAAGCTTGAAGCAATATGTAAAATATTTTATTTAAAATTTATTCTTCTCCAAAAATGTTCACAACATAGTTAATGAACACTTTACTATGCTGTACAATGAAAAAGATTGGTACACTCACTCACGTTTATCTATGCGCTTACCATTGTAATGGGTATGGTTTTACATCATTCTTCAACAAAATGCCACACATCAGCTGAAATAGTTTGATAAATCAAGCAGGAGTTAAAGCTGCAAATTTACTTTATTTCACGATCAGTGTTATATCTAGGTCTTTGCAAATTTTTATGAAAGGTTGTTAGTTTGACTTTTTATAAATGAACTTTCAGAATAAGTATATTTAGAACAGTCATCAAAGGGTAACCATAAAAACGAATTGGGTCGTTGCGTTTGTTTTAGACTTACGTCACAAATCTCAGCCCTAGGAAAAAACTGAAGATCAATTTTAATTCATATATAATTTAAAACGAAGACTTCCGCATCAACGAAATGTATTGAAAATACCGAGAAGGCATTCAATAAGGTTGCGGCCTTCCCGTATAAGTCGGAGACCAATCGAGGATCATCGGAGACCAATCGAAGTTCATCTATAAATTACCCTAGTCTTGCCAGTTTGAATTAGAATCAAAGAACATCAAAGGCATAATCTAATACACTCTTACATCCTTACATATAAATGTGAAAAAAATCCCAATTTTTTTCGCTTAGTATTATGTACTCTTCCGAATAACTATTTCTAATATATGAACTTTATTGTCCGTAACTCAATTTACCCTAAAAATTTACTTAGAGCACTCGTGGATGAGTCTCGATCTCTGAGTCACAGCAAAGCATGAGCGGCGATGTCTTAACTTGTCAGGTCGTGATTGCTGTTGTGATTGCATTCTTCGTAATTGTCTTTGATAAATTGTGAACTTGATATTTAATGTGATGAACTCGTGTTTATTGATCTGTTATTGTAATATGAATTTTGTGGAATATTCAACAATTTTGGATTAATTGACAGTGATTCATTTTTAGATCTTCCTCATCGGTAGGCGGGCTCAAGCTGCGTAAAATTTTTTTAATTTAGTTATGTGAAGGGTCTTCCAGATGTTTTACGCTATGTTAATAGTGAATTTGTTTAATAGATGTGAAATGTCTCTTTCCTCATGATTTGTTACATTTTGTTGAATGATTGAAACAATTTTTCTGGCCCAATTATTTTTGGCTTATAAACAGAATTTGGTCAGTATTGAGTTTAGAGCGTCAACGATTTTGAATTTTTTTCCGTATTTTTAGGTAATGGGGGACCTTCAAGACGTTTTATATGAATGACATATTTGCAAATGGTTAGTTTTCAAGATAGCATTAATAACGTTCAAGTATGAATAGCATTAATGGCAGTTTTGAAATGGCTCCTCTGGTGAAAGGTGGATGCGGAACACCCACAGGTTTTTGGTGCAAAAATATCGGTCTTGATGTGGTTCATTCAAGTTATTTTAGGCGTACTTAAGTTATTTTTTTTTAACTAACCTAACTTTACCCTAACCTCACCTATTCCTGCGTCAATGCCGTATTTAAACTTTTGTACATGTCCATTTGTTGAATTATATAAACAACGTTCCTATTACTCTGAAGTTAAATATCTCAAAGAGTAAATATTTGCGAGGAAAGTGGCTTTCATGTTAAACATTTTAAAATGTCTCCTACCCAGTCAGAAATTTTGGTATGCAACAACGATGATTATGGTCGAGATCTTCGGTTGTTTATTATCGAAATATCCTCCATATTCAACTATTTTTGGGGTGCACTAGGGTAGGGATATGTCCGCTTTTCTCGACCATGACCAACTTAAATACCCTATCATAAAAAACCTATATCAACCTTTCAGGGTCTAGCTCCACAACCATGTTCAACCATAGTGAACCGTATGAAACACCATTCACAACCATAATCGACTGTGATCATGGTAGAATATAGTTGAAGTGTTGTATTAGCTGAATATAGTTGTTTTCAGTGGTGTATGGTAATGTTAACAGTTAAATAAAGTTGATCATGGTAGAATATAGTTGTATCATTAGCAGCTAATTAAACAACTATATTCTACAATGATCAATTTTATTTAATTGTTAACATTACCATACACCACTAAAAACAACTAAATTCAGCTAATGATTCATTAGATGATTATAGTTGTTTTTAGGGGTATATCCTAATCTTCAGAGCTTCTGAAAACAAATGTTAATGAAAGATTTTTTAATTGCAATATATATTGTATATACTTGCTGGAACGAGTTGAAGTATAATTATGTGTTTTTTAGCGAAACTCAGTAAGGTTTCGAAATAATCAAAGAAATTGCAAATAACCGTAAGGAGCAAAGAACTAAGCACATTCCGATAAGAATCATTAATAAGATATGGACTGTATGAGTACATAACATAACAAATCGTTAATAAAGCAAAAAGAAACGTTATTATCGTATTTAAATCGAAATAAACTAATGGAAGCAAAAAACACTTTTTGCAGAGAAAAACTCAAGTAACATGAACAGTTTGTCTATCATGAAAAAATTACAACGCGGTTGAGTGACCAATGAACGAGCTCACAATTCAATTGAAAAATTTTAGAAAGAGGGACGGGTGTTTTGCAGCTTTAAATTCAAAAAATGTAAAATCTTAGCATTCATCTTCATTGTCGAGACGAAACTATTGATATATCATTCGACAATTCTCAGGAATGAAGTCTAAATTAGAAATCTGAAATATTTCAAAAAGTGGGGATAGGGGGTCCCTAATTATAATTTCTAAGAGGTCGGCAACAGTTCATTTATTGACATTGTCGAAACCAAGCGAATGATACTACTTTCGACGATATCAACTCAAAACTGTGGCCAAAATTAGAAAATATAGGGTTACTGACGGACAGACATAAATAATTTATGTATAACACAAGATACTTCAAGAAATTTAAACCCCACTTCTCTACGACCACTTCTTATGGGTCATGTCAGATTACTACATGGTTCCCTCATGTGAGGGGAACCATAACAAGATAATCCTTTTCAACATGCACTCGGGGAAAAGCATTAATAAAGTTCCAGGCAAAACAAAAAACTAGACGCGCAGTCAAGTGGGACTGCAGATGGGTCCCATTTCAGATGGCAACTACAGCCAGCATGTCTACAAAACGAGTTTCACATCAATCAAACCAAAAATGGAGAAATTAGCCGAGACCTAGATGGTTATCCATGGGACCCATGCATAATAAGGAATAGGAACTACTAGAATACATGTAACGAACACTTAAGCAACATAAACATTTTATTCCTCTTCAACAGTTGGCATAACTAGAACACTTATCATTATTAGAAGAGGGGAGATGAAGCCGAATTATCAGACGGGCAGCTTGTTGAAAATTTCAGTTGAAGGTCCAGCAGATACTTCTGCTGCGTTCTGCGCGCAGCTTATCATAGTGTCAGTTGAAGGTTCAGCTGATGCTTCTGCTGCGTTGTGCGCATTTCCTGCACTAAAAAAGGTTGCAATTTAGAATCCTAAAATTCTGTGAGCTTTACCATTACTAGAAAATACATACGTTCCGTCTCATTATGATAAATGGTAAAATCTAGTTTTACTTCCCTTATGACATTTTAAGGTCGATTAGTAGTCACGATATTTTCTATTCAAGTTGAGAACATAAAACTCACGTTATGCAAGCCAATGCAGCGGAGCGTGAGCGGCCACCATCCCAGTCGGGAACCGATTTCAGAACTGTCGCTACTGAAGCGGTGAAGTCCTTGAAAGCCAGAGGAGGGTAGCAGAATTTCCAGGCATCTGTTGAAATTAAAATTGAGATTTTGTAAGACTTCGGACAGTCTAAATGAACATAAAAATCATTGCTATATTTCATTCAGCCCCGACTACTTTCTTCTTGAACTTTTTTCTTGTTTGAACTTCCTTCTTAACTTGCTGTTTCTATTCGCTTGGTATCCTGTTTGTTGACACATACATGTTGACATTCAAGGATGTTCTGTGCGGGGCACATCTCGTGCATAGAATCCCCTTATACTTTTCCATACTAGATGGTTTTCATTATTCCTTCTCTTGAGATCGCCTTTGATGTGGCTAGGGAGGCTTAAACTGAGAGAATAATAATAATAATAACAATAATAATAAAGTTGGTTTCTTGAAGGAGCAAGGCATAATTATCTAAACGGCACCAAGATAGAAACGTATCCTAAGCCCGGGACTTGTAAAGAAGCTACAATTCAAAAATGTAAAGTACGTGACACAGTGGAGAAAACCTAAAAAGCCTACCGAACTGAAAGCGAACAATCCAGCTGCAAGTTAACACCTATACTGCAAGATGCAGATAGGCTCACAGTACCGGGTCCAGTCGGAGAACCCAGGAACCTGGTAGTCATGGAGACCTCGCAAAAAAATGAAAGCTCAAGTCCCCTTGGGGAATGATTTTGTAGCAATGGTAAAATTAACATTTGCAGATAAAATCTCCTCTAGCTCTTTTTGAAATGAGGGGAGGTAATGAAATTTTATTTTGCTTTTCATGCTCAAAAAATTGGTATCGTAGAAAGTCTTAAGTACAATATTAAAGGAATTAAGGGACATTTAGGTCAGTTTCACTGCAAATTTCTTAAAATTGAAACATTTGGAAGATGACACAAATGAACTATAGTCATACCATGACATAATTTCCCAGCGTGATGATCTCTGAAGCGGATTTTTGTAGGCTTTCTGGAAGGTCCCAGTCCTGTCCAGCTGAAGGATAGTGCCAGTTTTTTTGACATAAGCCTTCGAATAATGCGGCGAACGGTGTCACTGGATGACCTGCCTTGAAGTTCCTTCAGAGCATCAAGCTGAAAATAAAAAACATGATTGAGTTGGTTTCTAAAATATTTACATCTTCTGAAATGTTATCCATTAAAATATAGCGAAGATATGGCATAGTTCATAAGAAAATTTAAAACCTTCAGAAAGACAGAAAATTCAAACTAAAATTCGCGGCACCACATGTTATCATAAATGGATGTCATTACTACATTGACTGTGTGTGAAAGACTAAATTTCTATTCTGAATGATACCGAGTAACAGAGAGTGATATAAAGATTAAAATAATGTAATTTACTGTGATGTGTCATATAGTTTAAATGACATGAATCAAAGTAGTACATTTTGAAACTTTTTTAAAAACAATTATATACACTGATCTATTTAATCTGTCAATCAATGCACAGAAGAAATATGTTTCGAGTTCACCGTGCACAATACAGATCTGAAAGTGATTTAGAGTAAATTGTGGTATGATGATATCTCATACCTTAGGAACTGTTTTTTAAATCAATTAACTTACGAGTGTTGGAGTCTGAAGTAGGACGTCCAGTTGACCAAGAGTCTCTGCTGGTGGAGGTAGCCCTGTGCTACGTGATAGGTGCTCCTTTGCAGATGCTTGGGACAACTTTTGCTGATGAAGCATGAAGAGAATCTTGTCCAATTTCTTAGAATTTTCTTCCTGAACTTGTTTCAGTTGTGATAATTCAGCTGATAATTCCTGGCCATCAAGTGCCTTTTTACACCTGCTCAAACACATCGACATTAGAAGTCACGTATAGCATTTCCATTTTTGTTGAAAACCGGATAACTAGACCCGCAGTCAACTGAAACTGCAGATGGGTTTCATTTCACGTGGAACTGGAATAGTTCGTAGGTCAAAAGGTGAGCATAGAAATGGTTACACTTCAATATAAATCCAAAATTCAAATTGCAACTACAGTTTCCATGTCTGGAATAACAAGAGAAATCATTAATATCTGTATTGATGAAATAGGAGCAAAATTGCAAAGTCGATGAACGCAAAACTATTTTTTTAATTAGGGATGGGTAGGGAGATGAGTTACCATTCAAAATTTAAGAGTAAGGGATGGTCAAAACTAGAAATTCATAAATTGTCATCATTCATTTTTAGAAATTGACAGGACAAATTGATTTATATCACTTACGGCAAAATCAGAGCAAAACTAGGGAATTTATATTTTTTGGAGGTGGAAATAGGGCTTACTCATATATGAAAATTGTTTCATACAGCCAAGATGAGGCAAAATGACTTTATATCATTTTTGATGAAGTTAAATCAAAATTATGAACAGAAAAATCAGCTACAACCACCCTGTCGGGAATGTCGAGACACATCGATTAAAACAACTTTCGATGAGACCAGAGTAAAACTGTGGAGTGAATTAAGAAAAAAGAGCGTTACATTTGACAGACGGATAAACAGACACTAAAAAACAGCCAAAGCCAAACAGCAGAACCTAAAAAATCAGCTAAAATCTAAATTCTTCATAGCGGGGACCCCGAATAATTTCAAGCATGATTGCAAATGATTATGCAGATAGTAATGCAACTGATGGATAGCGCCAGTTTTTTTGACATAAGCCTTCGAATAATGCGGCGAACTGTGTCACTGGATGACCTGCCTTGAAGTTCCTTCAGAGCTAAATCTAAATTCAGAAATTCAGTTAGTTCGAATGTACATTGATATAATCCATGCAAAATAAATAGGTAGCTAGCTGTTACCTCTTTTCAGCCGGCATGGCATTGCAGAGAGGACGAAGCGGTGACGGTGTGGGTATTTTACTGCGAATCTCCTCTGTAGATGAAGCGCAGTCTGTGCTAGTGTATTCGTCAGTTTCTGAAACTGCATACAGCTTCTTCTCACATCCAGCAAACGTTTCTTTGAAATAAAACGATAGTTATATTTTCTCTGATAAACACAAATGTGTGTACTGAATACTCGAAACGTTTAAGGGGGCCCTACGGGAAAAATTTTTTTTGATCCGATTGGTCTTAAATTTGGGCAGTATATGTATTTTTGCAAGACAAACATATTTGAACTCGTGAAATGTTTTGATTTAGGCCTTAGTTTTCCGAAAAATTTGAAATATTAGTTTTTTGGGTCATTTTTATACCTATTTCAAAATAATAGAAGTCATTGAGTTTTTATGCTAGAACAAATTCAAAGACAATTTTGGAATCCTTGGAACATTTCTAACAAAGATATATTCAGGTACTTTGTACTTGAATTTTTTTAAATGTGATATTTGACCAATATATCAAAAGTACCGAAATTTTTGGATTTGAGCTGTGATAAATAAATAAAATGTAAAAATGAAAAAGTGGCAACATAACTTTGTCAGAAATGTTCCAAGGATTCTAAAACTGTCTTTGTTTTCTTCCTAGCATAAAAACTCAATGACTTCTATTCTTTTGAATGTTGAAAGTAAGTAACTTTACAGTACAGGCCAAAAACAAATGTTTTTGTGTGGAACTGTAATACCATGGACAATTATAGTGCTTGAATGCTGTTTTCATGTTCTATTTTTATCTAAACATAATCTAAAAAAAATTTTCTTTAACAATTTTGAGCCCCCAGGGGCCCCTTTTTGCACCCCTATTGGGGGAAGGGGGGGGGTTTTAACCTCAGCTGCGCCAAAAAATTTTAGGACACAATAATCCATCACCTAAGGGTCCATTTCCGACAAAAAAAAATTTGAACAATTCTGAGCCCCCTGGGGCCCCGGAGGACCCCTTAAAGAGCCTGCTCCTGATAGACCTGACGGCCTGTCCCAGTTGCCACTCACCTTCTGACACAACAAGATTCTGACAAGATTACGAATAATAGTTGAAATTTGGCCAGGTTTATGGGCAAGATGATTGGTAAGTTTAGAAATTTGTGGCCCCTACAGGTTTTCATGTGAGTGACTTGAGTCACCTCAAAAGCCAATTGCAAAGTTTTTGTCACAGTCCTTGCAACTGTGTCCTGTAGTTTACCTACAGGCCTTTTTTTTCATTCTTTTTTTCTTTCTTTTATTGATAATAAAAAAATCATTGAAATATTTCAATAATAATGCATTAGTTATTATTAGTTTATACGTTCTGAATTAGGCACAGTAATTAATTAATTTGATATACCACAATCCTAATAAAAAACAAGTGAAAACAACAAAAAACTTATGAAAAACAAAACCAAAAAAAATCGACAAAAATCATTTTTCATTAAAATAGAAAACAAAAACATGAAAAACATGTTTTTTAGGACTTTACTCATAACCCATGGGATAGTTACAATATGCATAACGTCAGTGGTATTATTTCAAAATGGGCATTCCATAAATATAAAAATCACTCAGGTCTATGAATGTGCAAAAAAAATTTTTGAACACAACTTACTTGAATGTGTCAGTAGTTTAATTTGGATAAGTTCCCAGCTGTCATCTGCTGCAAGTCCTCCAGGTGCCCTCCGTCTTACTTCTTGAACATCATTATTTTTAGGCCAGAGACACTTCGTCATTTTATTCCTGAGCCACTCTCGAGGCACGACTTCATGACTATTGTCAGAAAACTGAATCCCACAGAATTTTTAAATATTTTTCTTGTCAATGTTCATGACTGTACTTATGGCTAGGTACTAAATATATTAAAGTGAACAGTTTTGTTCAAGTGCTGTGTATAAGAACCTGTGCAAAAAAATCATTTTTATAATGAAAAATTACCATTTTTGATACAATATCATCTAAAGATATCCAAGTTGTATCATTTATTAAATTAGATAGTTTGAAAATTCCAATTTTCGATGAAGGGAAAGGGTCAGTGAAAAAGTGAAGTGTGTGTAGAAAATGAGTAAGCAGTAATGTTATATTATTTTCAAGTTTGTGGATTTCAATGATAAATCCAATTCGACCATCTGCCAATTGTACACAACTGTTTCTTTCAGAGTGAGATTTTATTTTTAGGCACAAATTGTTTTTCATCATTAACTTTTTGTAGCATTTTTCATTTTGTGTTTTCCCACGACACTCTTTGTTGGATATTTTGCAACAGTTTACATATACCTTTTCAGTCTGTCGTTTCCAGTTGAAGTTAGTACGAGCAACATGTTTGGAGATTTGACACAGGGGTTTAAAACCAGACCTTACAGCACCTTTTATGTGAGGGCCTAAGTATGTTTCAAATGGAAAGGTAGATATATTTTTGAGTTTGCC
>JACJUY010000338.1:235719-255877 GCA_014220935.1 Platorchestia sp. MABIK
GAGGCACAGTCTGCATTGGGAGGCACAGTCTGCAGTGTGTGGCACAGTCTGCTGTGTGAAGCACAGTCTGCAGTGTGTGGATCAGTTTGTGGCATGGATAACAGTCTACAGAGTTCTACTCAGGCTTCATTCCAGACATTTGAAGTTAGGGACATTTTGAATAAGTTTTCCTGGGCAGATACTCTGAATAGTTTAAAAGTTAGAACAATTGAGTCGTTACCTTAGAATCAAAAGGTGAAATTAAATCCGCATTGATGCGTCTGATTCTTAAAATGAAAAGTAAGGCGGAAATCGCTGTACGAATAGTCATTTTATTAATACAAATAGAATAGTCTAAATGAATAAAATTGAACGTTTCGAACTGAACAGTTCATCCTCAGCAAAAGAAAAAGAAATTCTGCGAAAAAACAAAACGAATATGAGTAAATTAAAACTACACTATACAAAAGAATAATACAACAAAGACAGAAAATAGTGGATCTAAAAACTAAAATAAAAACTAAAACAACTAAAAACCTAAACAAATGATCATGTATTTGCTATGAAAAGGGGAAAGCACTTTGAGTATCATTTAATGGGGGTTTGAGCTTAAAGATATATAGCGATTCAAGGATGCGTAAATCTATCATGTGAGGGGCACCTGCAAGGATTTTAAAATGACTATTTAGACTATTCATTTAGACTATTCTATTTGTATTAATAAAATGACTATTCGTACAGCGATTTTCGCCTTACTTTTCATCAAAAGGTGAAAGATCTGAGAGCAATTTAGTAGAATAACCAATTCTTAGATGACTCCCATCTTTTTGGAACAATCAAAAGAGTTCCAAGTCAAGAGTTTCGAACTATTGGGCTTCGACTGATGACATAATTGAATCTAATGTCTGAGCTGAAGTATAAAAGTTCCTTATCCATGTTAGTTGAGCACAAAAATCCTCGAACGTGACCTTAATTTAAGCCGGTCTGCACCAATAAATACTAACCTACTAACTCAAAGCGCGATATAAAATGATCGCCGTATAAGAAGTTAACAGAACTTTAAACTAACCCGCAGCAACAGGCAGTGTGAACTTCTCGTTTTAGAAGCAAGCAAATTATCCCTGGTATCAGCAATGTTTCTCACGCGCATTGCATGATTTTGAAATTTTATGGAACATACAACCGTGCTGATGCCTTGAGCACTGGGTGTGGTGGGAAGCCGGAGGGCAGACTCCTTTGAGCCAAACTGAGTGTAATTCACAAATTTAATTAATACTTCTAATCTGCTCCTGAAACTGATTAAACTCTAACGTATTTTGCTATTTTTCAGAGCAAGCAACGTTGAGAGCTTGGCCATTCTATAGGGTAATTAAACACATCTTCGGCGGATGCAGTGTTGAAATCGGTTTAGTAACGTTCAGTCTCACGTGTAGATTGATTTTATCATCACCAACGAGATTGGTATCCGGAAACGTGAATTCAAAAAGTAAAGTTGTATCACCTAAGAACGTAAAAACTGTTACACAAGCCAATTTGCAACTATAATTTTGAAAATATAACTATGTGCAATTTTACACATGCAGCCAGAGGCCTCACGTGCTGCATGGTCTCATGGAGATGCTCTCAAAGATAACCTGTAATTCGATTGGGTTTACTCAATGATGAAGGTCTATTTGAGGAGAAATAGTGCACAGAGTAAGACAGAGTTCGTCTGATGCAGCCCTCCAATGGAGTAAAGTAGGTGTCTGAAATGCGTGTCCGCTGCGAAGTCTATGTAAACAGTTGAGTCGTAAGGATAACGTGCATACTTTTCATAATTTTAAACGGCGATCATACTTGGTGCATTTGCAAATTTAGTACGTACTAATTAGAGCAATGAGTGGTGTAGTGTATGTGATATGCAATGTACTGCTGCCCTATAGGTATTACTTTTCTCCTCAGGTGTACGAGTGCTAGGAAGTGTTTACCCAATATATTGTAAGCATGTGATGCTGGTTTCTGATTCAAAAAATCTTCATTTACTTCATGTTACAGCACAAATTACGGGTAAATATAACTTTCAACCAAAGTTGCGGTTAAAGTCTCCAACAAAAAAGTAGAGCATTAAGGTTCCGAGAACACTTTGAACAAACACAATATCCGCATGTCAGTCATAAAAACGCCACATTCCAAGAACACCTCCGAACAATCAAAAGAATTGTCTGATAAGTCAGAAATATGCAACTCCAACTCACTCGCGCCGCGTCGCCTCATCTCTTTTATCTGAAATAGGCGCAGGAGAAAAATGAATGCAATATTAATCTGCCGAGAAAATAACAAGGTAGCTCTTTATCATAAGCATACCAACAAAAAGCTTCCCTCGTGATAAGTAATAACTTATGTACCGTGTTAAAGTTTCTGAATGTCAGGAAGTTTTTTTCATCCACAAAATTCGTAAATGCTGTTCTGATACGTAAGAAATATTTGCTTCATCTGAAATGACAAGCATTTATGCCAAGAAAAAATACAGCAAATAATACTAACATTTGTCTTAAAATGAAATAAAGTGTCGAAGGTTTTTACCATCCGTAGCAAAATATTTTTTGGCGAATGTGGAATAACTATAAATGAAATATTTCACACCACATTGCTGTTGCTTTAAAATATGACTGTTGCCAAAAATTCACCTCTGAGACCCTGAACTATGAGATACTGAACTGCTTGTGAAATGCTGGACTGCTTGAAAAATAGTTTACTGCTTGCGAAATGCTGGACTCCTTGTGAAAGGCAGGACTGCGTGCTGAAATACTGGACAGCAATAAAAGCATTTGTAGTCACTAACTGAATATTTGTAGTGGCTATCACACACAGTAGTTCATTCTTTGTCCAGCTGATCGCATCTTGATACACTTACTGATTCCTTTCGCTCACCTCAGAATTTTATAGGTAGTTAATCTGGTGGTTAATTTAAAATGTTTAAGGTTTTGCCAATCACACTCACAAATTAACTTTACAATAAGCATGTCCGGAATATTTCGCGATGGGCTTTCGTTTCATACCCAGCAAAAACGTGTGTATGTTTATTTGTTCCCTAAGCACCGGAACCAGAAAAGGTATTCATAAAAAACGAAATGAAACAGTGTTTCTTCCATTTAATTCAACTATAATTTTTTGTACTCGTAAAGAAAGATAAAAAAGAACGAAAAGCAGTTAGTTTCTATTAAAAATGGTACTTGAAATATACAACATTAGGATTCGAAATGTCTCGAACATTAATTTTTGGAGATTCCCCCATCGTTGCCTTGACTCAGGTAGAGCCTAGGTGACGTCCGCAGCTCGGCGCAAACCGAACTTTGAGGCGCAAGCTCGTCGCTGCGAAGACAGTCAACGAATCCGGTCGACAGAATTTCAAATCCGATATATGGAACCAATCAAAATTTGTGATTGCCTGTGATTGTCTCCGTTGACGAATTGGAATGTAGTCGCTATCTTCAGCAGTGTTTTGTAAGAATACCGAGAGACAGTCCTCAGTAATTTTGCGGGCGGATACTTGCGTGAGATGATGCGACAACAGGAGGTATGTGCATCCGCTGATACTCGTCCATTTCAACTATTCTGCGGTCCTTGTGATAATTTCTTCCCATTTGTGAAAACGTGAAAAAGATGACAGCTCTATGATACTGGAATACGACCTACCAGTATTTCAAAAATTCACGAATAAAACCATTGGTGAATAAAACTATTTTCGTGGACAACGAACTCAAGAAAATCATCGCTCGATGCCATCTTTTGAAACATTACTTTAACTTAACGCTATAGGAAGGAAATTCAGTACAAAAACTAGTGAATTGAAAAACATTAGGCGTATATCAAAACATTATTGGACGTTATGCAAGCAAAGCAGCCTTTGGAAAAATATCCGTGGTTGGATGTGGAACATAAGTTATTTTTCCTACAAGCGTTGACGCAGTGCAGGCAAATGTCCAGTACGTCATTCCCTTTGTATTTCATAAGAAACATTCTCAGCAGAGTCATAGATTTTTGTCAAACGTGCGGATGAAAGGTAAGAATAACATCGATGTGCAACGAATGTTTTCGATCAACATCTTTAAATTAAGTTTCGGTCAAGTTTCAACGCCATAATCGCCATATGCAGCTCTCTCCTCCTTGATGTTTCATTGGAATAATATGATCTAAAGCAGTAATCCCGTATATATGCGATAGCTTGATCATTTGTTTTTTTAATGCGGCTGTAAAAATGAGTCGATGTGAAGCCAGTACAGCATGACAACGCTGTTACGCTATCAGCTGTGAAAATTTAATTACTTATCAATAATTTAGCATTTCGATTTGGCTTAAATTTTAATTTTCTAAGTGCACTTCGCATGAAAGTTCTGTCCTAAGATTAAGTAATACTTTATCAAACGAGGATTATTATAATATATTCCTCATTATCCTAGAGAGCACGCTATTTCTATTCTGACTCAAATGGAAATCGAAGCTTTCTGCCATCATTGCCCTGCTAATTTAGTTCACTCACTATTCTTACTCGGATGAGCGAATGAGAGGAATTACTCTGGTCTTTCAGTGAATGATCAGCACTTTAGTCCAGTAGTTTTGCAGTGCTTATAAAGCAAGCATTTTTCGTGTTATCGACATATCTCTTACTCAATTCAGAACTCATTTCAACTCGTTAAATAAACCATGGTTCTATTATTCTTACCGTCGATGTCGTTCAGGTAAGCCCAGTCTAACTTTTTCGCCGCATGTATGCATGTTTTTCGCCGCCTAAGCGATTTAAGCGATTAAATCGCTTAGGCAGCGAAAAACATGCATGCAGGCTGCGAAAAAGTTAGACTGGGAAGTTTGTTTCCATGGCCTCGAAGTCATTTCCATAGACCTCAGAACCAGGCGATGCTGCTCTATGTTTTGTTAATTGTGTGAGCTCGGGAGCCAAGCTATGAGTGAGAGATGAAGAGAGAATTTTGTTTCAGAATTCCAGCCAAGTTTTAGAAGGTGCAGAAATAAAAACGATATTATAATTATCACAATGCTAACTTAGCTCACTGCGAGGTTAATTTCTATTAATTATTTATTTAGCATAAAACAGAAATGCGTTTGAATGAGATTTAAGACTACCTTGGTAGAAAGTACGTAAAGTGGAGGGTAGAGGCGTGAGATGCTTGAAAGTCTGTCTTCAAGACTAGTATTAAGTTTCTGAACAGCCCTAACGAAGTCAGCGTTTACGGTGCGTATTTTGGTGCAACTGAACGAATCTAATAATATATTCTGAAATTCGCGATCATTCGAATACAAGCAGCAAAAATGCGTGAATTGCATTAAAAACATTTAGGTAACTCATGCCCATTCCTCAGCTCATGTAAGTTCTATCAAATGAACAACCCATGACAATGAACGGAAGCCACAGCACCAGGCGCAAATAGACAGTAGAGAAAAGCTGAAGCTAAGCTCACGCAGTTGGAAAATAAACAAGCTCATCATTTCGAGTGTCTGTGTGGCCGATAATCCTGGTAAGAGCTCAGGTCGAACTCGTTTACGATGCATTGTTATCTTTACGGTGCAGGGGGCGCAGAATCTCGCTAGACATCGTAAAGCTGCACCAAATACCGCGGTGCAGTTAACTCCTCATTATCATTCCGAGTTCCTGAAAGCTTTTTGAATACATTTTCTCGTTTGTGTAATGGGGAAATAAACAACAGCTATTGAAGGTTTGTAACAAGACCTAATGAAGGAAAGAATAGGGAAGAGTTAAGGAAATTTAAGCTTATTTTCTCTAGCAACCCTGAAATTGAAGAAAAAGCGTGTGATTTATTTTTGCACTGTTTCTATAAAAATCACGTGAGGCAGTAAGAACTCAACTTGTATTCTTCGATGTTACAAGTCAAAGAAAGCACTGCGGAGCATGCCAGTTGGGGGCCATGCTTTTCTCATGCATACACGTGGGAGATCCTTTTAAATATAAACCTATTATTTCTAAGCCTTTAATAAGTTTTTATGTTTCTACTTCTTATTTCTGGGCCGTCTTTGGCCAAGTAACCTCTTAAAATTCATCATACTGGTCTACCAGTAAATCTGGCTGCGTTAATCAAACCACATAACCTGAGCCTAGTATTTGGCTACTAGTGTACACGGCCCGTCAAAAATGTCGGGATTCAATACCTTTATTGAACAAATTTTCGTTCGAGTGGAGTTTCCATGCTTAAGCTTATTGCAAAGGTGACTTTTTTTCTTTTGATGACAGTTATAAACACTTAGAATACAGTATATTTGAGCCGCAATAGAAGAAGTTATAGCCGTTTGCGTCATATCCTAGATACAAAAATTCAGCATTACTGAATGCAACTGCAAGCTTGTGTATGTAGTTATATTGTAATTTGCAATACCTCGCCGAACTCGGTATCCACGATGCCGACTCGAGTAAATAAGGCTCTGGATCTCTCTAATTTTTTTTAGTGACTCATTATAGTGCACTTGTACAGCGAAAATGAGTGTATTAATTTACCAGTGAACTGAAACCAAGACCGCCAGGGCTAATTTCTTCCCATCCATTCGTAGGAGCGTGACCCGAAGAATAAGTAAATACATAAACACACGACAGTCGCAGAATAAATTATTATGATTATCATTTCATGTTGATTGGAAAGTTCAGTTTATTGTGAATACTAAACCTTTATCACTTCAAATTAATCCAAGTCAAGTTCAAATTAATCCAAGTCAAGTTCAAATTAATCCAAGTCAAGTTCAAATTAATCCAAGTCAAGTTCAAATTAATCCGAGTCAAGTTCAAATTAATCCGAGTCAAGTTCAAATTAATCCGAGTCAAGTTCAAATTAATCCAACCCCTAAGTTGAGTTAAAATTTGACATAATCAGTTGTTAATTTGAGCTTTTTTGTGTTAAAAATGTTTCTATTGGATGTGATGAGCAGGACAGTCGTTTTTCCTTTCAGCAAGGAGTACAATAAATTTCTGCAATTTAAAAACAAGCTGTCTTAAAATTGGGTAAGTATCCAGTATCAGGGGGTAGAGTGTGATTCAGATCTTTGAGCGGTGTAAAAGATGCAAGTCAATCATAAAAAATTCGTATTATACTCCTCATTAAAGTTGTTTCAAAATTCTGTATTGATAGCAGTGCGCATACATCAAATATTTATGTTCAAAAGGTAACTTTATGTTACACAAACACATAGTTTCGCGGATTTACTTACACTTATAGATTTTAATATAAGTGAAATTCCACTTTATCGCACATATATATATGAAATCATACACATACATGCAAATATAAAGGATTACTATACCGGACGATATGTATATTTAATCATGAAAAAATATACAAATGCATTTATCTTCTCGTGTTTTCTCGTATTTTCTTCTCTTTACTCCTCTTCTTACTCCTGGGCGTATATTTTCTTGTTCATCTTCACTTGATTCATAGTCCGTTGATTGGTTGTAGAGATCCATCTTGAAGGAAGCGCTGATCCAAATTCAATGAGAAACACTTATCTTCAATACTCCTATATTAGAGAAATCGGTACATAAGATACAGAAAAAAGCATTTTTTAAATTATTTTAACAACCGATAGTACGGAAGACAACATTACATACATAATATCCAAATGTATTCCTATATATACAGTATATGTAAAATTTGTCTGGGATTAATTTGAATTTGGCTTGGATTAAATTGAACTTGACTTGGATTAATTTGAATTTGACTTGGATTAAATTGAACTTGACTTGGATTAAATTGAACTCGACTTGGATTAATTTGAAGGGAAAAAGGTGTAGTTTATCGTTTAGATCAGACCGCTGCATTGGGAAGTCTCGTTCACTCGTGAAACAGGGCCCCAGTAACTCGCACTCAACAGTTTGACACATCCTGGTTTGCTCAGTCGAATTGCCATCTATTTTAAACACTCAAACTTGAGCTTAGAAGCACTTGTTTGCAGCCTTAAAGAGACAGAGATTTGAGCACTTTTCCTCTGAAAGAGTAAATTGATGCCTATTGCAACCTCATTCTTGATTACTAGAGAACACAGGTCGTCAAAAGTGACGGGATTTAATATTTTTCTTGAATAAATTTTCCACAAGTGGATAGCGTACATATATCTTCCGCTGACCTAGCATGCATTTTTATCGCGACTGGAAAAGAAATGTACTTAGTTCAGATCAAATTTCGCATTTAAATGGAAAGGATCCTCTGCTTGGTACCTAAATTGAATCAACGAAGATTTTCTAAGAAAATAAACAGCATACGTTCTTTAGTTCAACACTAATTAAAGTTCACCAAATCTTTTCGATATTATAATGGATTATGAAACCCTTTTGTTTTTATGCTTGTCCATTTAACTTCAGACTCTCATTTATACTTTTTCTTCCGTAATAATTTAACTCTCAGGAAGTGAGCTGATACACTCTTTTGAAGTGAACACAACAAATTACCAATTGAAGGGATGAAAAGGAAGCCATGTCAACAATTTCTCTGCCAATATCAAACGCAGCTCACGAATGAAATTGAGGTAGACTTCAAAAGAAAACCTTCTACATCACCAGTATTCGAACGAGAATTTGAGCAAACAATCTGTGCAGCAACTGCTGACATTCTGTTGCTGGTTGAAAGAAGCAGGCAGTACAATAAGTTCAAAGCTGATGGGCAAAATTTATTCAATTTTTAATTGTGCCCTCTGAATACATTAAAAATGTGACTGCTTTGAATTCCTATTCAAGGTTTGACTAGTTATTTTCAGGTGTGTTAGGTTTTATTTTTCTGCGTTAATTGGAGTCATTTTTCGCTCACATTTCTTTTTGGATGAAAGAACAGTTCCTGAATTAAGATCCGAGGAAAAATTTCAAACGCAACATATACCTGATTTCTCAGACGATCATTCAAAATGCGAAAAACACAGAATTCTTATTTAATCCTCAATTTTTGTGAACTGGCATCTTTGTGCAGTTCAAGTTAATTATTGTCGTAAGCCTTCTATTTTTCGTCAGCTGACGAATGTCAACATGAGAGTTCCTAATTACTATCTTATGTAAACGTATTTTGTTCCCGTTATTTCGTAGGAAGACAGACGGAATAGCCATAAATTACTATAACAATAACCTAAAAATATCCATAATTTAACATAAAACTTCATAATAATAACTCTAAATGACTTCATAGTTGGAATTTTTTTAACCTCAGTGATTTTTAGCGAAAACATTTTTTCCTAACTAAGAATTTGTCGACCAGATAAAGTGAATTCTGTCTTTGGTAGAAAGGATCACAAAGTCCAAGTCAATCTACCAGCTGTAGATTAAATCCAATGCCGTTACACTCCCACACGAGGAGTAGAAAAATGACATCTTACGGTCCCCTTAGAAATGCTCGTGATGAGCAGCCTATTTGATCCCGGTAAACATGTGAGTGTACAATAGACGAATGTATTTTTTCAAATCCACGCATCATCGCCATGAGTTTATATTATAAGTGACGTTCAGAGCTTGCCTGTTCGTGCTGATACAGTGTTGAAGACACAAAGTGCATTAAATCAGTCTCGAACAGTTACTTTTCCACCTATGCATTCAGGTAAGAGGTCACGTTTTGGCTGGGTACGTCGAACAAAGTTGCTAAACGCCCTTTGGCTCTACAGTAACTTGTCCAAATTGTTATTCAGAACATTTATCCTGATGTGACAATTATCCATCCCTAAATTACTTCCAAATAAAACTGGGTGCGTAAATTCTACAAGGTCTTTAAGAAGTTCTACCACCTTTCGCTGCGTGTATTACTCATAACTATAAAGGGAAATTAATTCAGAGGAGGTTGTCTCTTTAAAAATTGAGGAAAAAGCCATCAGGCTTGAACTTATGCACGCTAAACGTCGTTTGATTCTTTCGGTGTACTATAGAACTAAAATATAATACATATATTCGCCAGTGTTGAGGCATCAGCTTTTGGCCGAGCTGTTCAGCATATTTTAACTACTTTACGCATATGCACCCTTTATTCGTTCTTTCCAGGATTAATATGTATTTTCGTCTAATGCCCACGCGGTGCCGACAGGAGTACGTTGCAAATAGCGACATATTGCTCTCTTTCTGGAGAATCGTGTTAATGTAATGAAGATATGAATAACTTATTGGCAAGGTAATGCCATAAACGAAGGTAGCTTATGAGACTTTGTTCCTCCTTTGCGCATCTTGAGCTTCACCTTTTCATAAATCGTTTTCTGGTTTGAATGCAAATTTCAAAGAACTGTCATGCTATAATAAAAAGCTAAAATTAGACATCCTCGGTGAGCTTCCTCTCTGCAATGAAGATTGACCAATTTATATAAACGATCTTTCGAGAGCTGAAGCTCATCTTTTCACTTAATTAGGATGCAACTCGATGATTTCATTCGCTTGTGAATTTCATTCAGTAGAATACTGACCTCGTCTGCATGATTTAAACTTGTTGCTCATCTATTGGATTTGATAGGATGCTGCTTGAGAGGGAAAACAAATTCGCATAAAAATCCGAGACCGATCCGAGTGTTTGATGACCGGAGTCTACGTTATTAGAATTTCTTGTGATTCCCGAGACCGAGACCGATCCGAGTGTTTGATGACCGGAGTCTACGTTACTAGAATTTCTTGTGATTCCCTCACATGTGACGACTTTGGCATGTCCTTGGAGAAGTTTCACAGTAGCAAGACAGCATAAAATTTGAATAATTCGAAGTAAATCCCTCGTTTAATTCTTAAACAGTGTTCGTTAGTGATCGTCAGCTGCTAATAATTCCATTAATTCTAGCGCTTATTAATTCCATCTACATAATATTCTGCTTGTTCCTCCCTTAGTCCGTCCGTTACGCTCTCATCCGAGTTTGCAGTATCATGGATACCGAATTCGAGTGCTACATTGAAAGATCGTCTTTACATGCATTGATACGTTTGACATTGTATCAGGTTGGCATAGTTTAAGTGATCTTAATGAAATTTTTTCACGGGTCCATGGTTTTTTATGTTTGACAGGATAACTTTGTTTAGGATAGGATGGTAAGATATGTTTGGTTAAGATGAGTTAAGATAGAATATGTTATGTTAGAATTTGTCAGATTTTTCACGGGTCCTCCTAGCTGAACGATGACATTGCTTAACTCATTGATTTCGACAATTCAAATGATTCAGGATAGGATAGGTTAGCATAGATCAAATTAGGTTAGGTTAGGATAGGTAAGGATAGGATAGGTTAGGATCGGTTAGGATGGGATCGGTTAGGATAGGATAGTTTAGGATAGGTCAGGTTAGCATAGGTTAGGTAATGTTGATGAAATTTTTACGGGTTCTTGTTTTTTCTTATCTTTGACATATTATCAGGATAGCTTTGGTTAGAATAGGAAAGGTTAGCATGGGTTATGTAAAAATTTCTTAGGTAATGTTGACCGAATTTTTTCATGGGTCTACCTAGCTCATTGATGATATTGTCCGTGGAATTTCCAAGAGTCTTGCTAGTTTTAATAATTCTGATAACACAAAAACAATTGATGAAATAAAATCTCACGTTGAGACTACGTAAATGCAGATAAAACTGTGCACAGTGCATAATCTATTAACTGTTACTGAGTATGTGAAACTGAGTTTCAGCGTATTTTCTTACCTGAATCAATGATTTTCGGTAATAAGAATCATGAGCGGACATTTTTGCTATTCTGTATTACATGCACGAATCTACTTATGTTCGAAAGCTACCTCAGCACTTTTTACACGCGTTTCGAATTATTTAGATAATCGACTCAGAAGAGCATCTAATGAGTAGGTTAAAATCCCTGGAAATAGATCCTCGGAGGTTTTGATCGGCGGTGACGGAGAACAGTCGAATTCTCGCAAAAACTACGCCAGCAGAATCGTGTCGCCGCTTCCTCAATATTATTGCGGCCATGAACTTAGCAGCAGAAACAACGGTTGGATACTGGAGTTTTAAAGAATAGAAAAGACAGCACATAGTTCATCAACATACTTTCACACTTTACATGGAATTGGAACATATACAGTGTGGCGCATGAGTCACCTTCACCATTTGAAATATTTATGACACGATAACTAATGCAGCTATAAATGTTGGCTACACAAGAAATGAAAGAGAAAATCTTCAAGTTTTGTTATTTAAAAATGATGTCTTCTTAATTTTTCCAATTATTATTTAAACACAAGCGTATTCCAAGTTCAGTATTTTATGTGATTTTTTTCAAAATGTTTTGAGTTATTCTGTTCATTTATTCGATGATATTGTTTTTTAACTCATGGAGAGTATTAGACATATTGATCTTGGGCAACACTCAATGAAACGTGTTGAATTACACATTCTCAAATCTGATGCAACAATGAACGCGTTGAATTACTCATGCATTTCGTACCGATCTTGGTCTGCCAGACCATTCTTTGTCTGCTGTTGGGCCGAAATCTTTAAATCTTGTAATCATTGCAATAATGCAATGATTTCAATAATCCTTTGCAAATTAAATTTTCTTACGCAGTCCCTTTGTACTGCAACTAACGACCCATTGTGAGAGAAATAGCTTTACACTATTTTAGCTCGTTGACGCTTGTACTTTGTAATTTTTGGGATTTAATAATTGTGTAAATTTTGACTATAAAATATGCTTCAAATCCTTATCTTCGATACAGGATAAAGCTTGAAAGTACTATATTTCGCACGGAACGCATTCTTATAACCGTATTATTTGTCGTGTCACACATGTTTAAAATGAGGAAGTGACTTTTGCGCCACTCTGTATAAATTAAAAAACAGAATACGAGTATTTCAAAAGTTAGCAGATATGTTGACATAAATTTTTAAATAATTTTGTGTTATATCTTGGTGTGAGCCTTGCATGGCAGGCGCCACCGGACGTCTTTATTGCCCTGGGGTTCGGATGGGTCCGAAATGCCTAGACCGCAACCGCCGGAAGCTGGCCGGCGAAGTCCTTTATGGTGCCTTGCCTCTGCCACGCTTTACAACTACCGGAAAGTCCTTGTTCGACTTCCGGGCACTGCTAGTTATAAGGAAGGTCTGTAACCGACGGAATCAGTACATTATTAGGAGCCTGGCTTTCCACCGCGCTTAGCGGTTGCTCAAAATTAATAGGATAAAAGACTGCACCTTTTGTTAATTTTATTGCCCCATATGATGAACTTCTCTTTTTTTAAAAACGAATTGTAATTATTTTTGAGCAGTACCACTTTGTCAAACTCTGCACACTCAGAAACATAATTTTGTTCTCGAACCCTGTATCTTATTCACACAAGCCAAAGTTCTATTCTATCATAAAGCCAAGTTCTATTCTGTCACAAAGCCAAGATCTATTCGGTCGTAAAGCCAAGTTCTATTGGTCATAAAGCCAAAATTCTATTCTCTCATAAACCAAAAGTTCTATTCTGTCAAACAGTTAAGTTCTATTCTGTCATAAAGCCAAGTTCTATTCTGTTATAAAGCCAAGCTTTATTTATCGTAAAGCCAAGTTCTATTTATTCTGTCACAAAGCCAAGTTCTATATTGTCATGAAGCCATGTTCTATTCTATAATAAAGACAAGTTCTATTCTATCATAAAACCAAGTTTTATTTCATAATAAAGAAAAGTTTTATTCTATCATAAAGCCCCGCACAACCCTGTAGCTCCGACACAGGAACTGGTCATTTCTGAAACTACAGGCGAGAAATATCCTATCTCTGAACGACACGAGTGTTTGATTTATTCTTGAAATTAGATCAGCTCATGGCGCTAGCGAAGTCCGCTTCCTCGATTTCTTCGAGCCATGGTCTTTGAGCCATGGTCCAAGTACAGCTGTGAATGCTAAGACCTTCTGGCAGTTTTCTCATTTTTGCTTTGTTTTTATCTCATGTATGGAAAGCTGAATGAATGTATTGCACTTCCATGGTAGCATCAAGAGTACCTCGAGAAGCCTGTCCCTTTGTTGCATTTACATGGAATTACGTCACTCCGAAATAAAAGAAAGTAAGAAAAAAGAAAAACAATTTATTTCCAGCGGAGAAACAAAAGATCATCGGTTTTTAAAATATCTTAGCTTAAAGATCATTAGTTGATGAACATGCACGAGTGTTATAGCACCCATTTTAATTGACGAATAATAAAAACATGAATTCTGTAAGTATTTTTGATAACCGTGAAGGCTACTCTTAAGGGAAATGGGATTTGTTCATTTCACATGTAGTCGTAATCAGCTGCTTTTTCAAAGTGCGCATTGACGTTATGAAGCTTAAATAACACGCTCTCATTTTTTTTGGTACAAGCTAATTTCTTTGTAATAAAATTTCAAAAGCACAATTTCGAAAACAGTAAAGTACAAACTAGTTAACTATATTCCAAATATGTTTAATGTCACAGTAAATGATATTCATTTTGAAATTAGCAAACCAAATAGTAATTCAGTGAGATCATGGAAATAATCAGAGACTTTGAAATGTTCTCACTACTCAACAAACGCAATTTAAATTCATAGGATCCTGGCCTCGAAAACAAGCTGTGACAAGCTTGAAGGTGATTTGCTACTCACGTAACTCTTTACAATAGAATGGCCAAAAATTTGTGAATCGTGGAAAGCAGCTTTTTCCACATATTATATCATCAAGTCTATGTTCTGGTGTATGTACAGCATTAAATTTAGGTGCAAAAGAAGAAAAATTAACAAAGTAGTGCGAATAAATCATCAATAAGTAAGCAAGGCACCCGTGTTACTGCCACCAGAAGTAAATCGACCAGCAACATTTTATAAGGCACCAAGTAATTAATGTGAATGCGAAAGCGCTGTGCATAAACCAAAGTGATTGCAAGCTCCGTATTAATACCTTCCTATACTTTAGAAAAATTAAAGTCAAACACTTGAAAATAATTAATGCTTAATGGTACACGATCACGCTTACTGACTGACTCACTCCAAGCATAAAATCAAGTCGTCAGACGGAGATGATTAAGACCAATGAAAACAGTATACTCATTCACGCTTAAATAAATGTTGGTAAAAAGCAGACGATGTTTAATGATGCTTTGAAATTTTCAAGAACCTTTCAGACTTGAGTTCATTTATGATCTAGTCTTAATTTTTCACGGTACTACCGTGTTTACTGAAGGAGGCAAATCTGAGTCAAATTCAGCACTATTCAAGTGGCATGTACGGGTAGCCTCAATTGGTAAACCCGAAAAGATTTAGGTTTATAAAATATTACAATTCGACATTTCTTCCTCGTTGGCAGTAAAACACAGTTCATTTACTTCCAACCAAAGCTTTCGACTAAATTCCCTCCATCCGTCACTGGGCGACGGGCGTGTATAGATTGTTAAACAGCTTCTGATGTCTACAATTTCTACTGGTACTCTATGTGGTATTTCGATGATTGCAGGAGAAATTACCACATAAAGCTTGAACTAAAACTAAATATCATGTTTGAAGTGTCCTGAGAGGAAGGAATCAGGTTTATAATTCTCCAAGACGACGTCTATTTTGGGTGATGTTGTGGTTTCATCCCTAAGTTTAACACACTCAAGTGCATAAATGCCGCCGATGCTAAGAAGAAAATTGCATCTGGCTCACATATTAATTCAAAATGCCTCGAAAACAACTACGCTGGGTTTAAGATATATTCTCGTCAAAGTCATCATAGTACCTATACAATCTGTTCCACAATTCATTCGGAACGTTCTCCACGTTCTTAATGTTTTCTCTATGAAAGTGGCAAGAACCAGCTTTGACAGGAATATCTTCAACGTATGCCGTCCTCTCACACCTTTACTTTCACGAGTGACGCTATACATCACCAAAACGATACGCCTTCGAAGAATATACTAATTTGTCTCTCTACTTTTGATCATTTATAATGTAATACATTGAATAGAGATGAAGTGTGGTATTCATTAATCCATAAGAATTAATGGTATTTTCATGATATAATCGCAACACGTATGATCCCTACTGAATGTCTCAAACACGGTTGCTCTTAACTGTGAACTGCTTGAATGGCTTAGGGGCTGGGATGGCAGCTACCATAGCGACAATATTTGCGAGTTTATCATTCCTGCGAGATGTCACCTTTTGATGAACTATTTCTGGTGATGTCTCTGCATTTCTTCGTAAGGATCACTTAACAAGAATGAGCGTGTTTAGTTCATATCTTACGTCTATCTTATTGAAGCTTATTTACCCCGGAACTACGTCGAATGATGAGTAACTCACTCTACATCCTATTACTTCGTTTTAATATCTACCATGGTAATTACTGCCACATTCAGTTCCCTGTTTTCAATATTACTCGTAAAACTATTTCTCGTGGTATGGTGTTTAAACCACTTTGCCTTTTAGACGTTAGTTGTTTGACTTCCACTTTATTTAAGGTGTTCTTAACATTATATCTTCAATCCTGAACTTTTGATTTCTTTCAATTGTTAGGAATGAAAATTACCTTTCTCGTACCCAAATCACTGATTGAAGTTCGTAAACATGAACCCATGAAATCATTCTCATAGATAACGATGTTTCTCTCTCAATAGCTTTGAGATCCATTGGTGTGTATTATCTGCCATCATTTGAAATGGTTAAGTACGAGTGTTATCGTATGTTCTTCTCCATCGGGATTTTGGTAATTAGTGACTGAGGAAGGAAATGAGATGAAAAAGAGACACTAATAATGAAAGAACTATTGACGAACGAGTTTGAACATGCTCGAAGAATTGATTACCTTGATGTTACTGTGACGTCGATATAATTGTCAAGCTTACCTATAAAGAATTATTTGGCCTTGACTGCAGTTAGAAAATTATTGCGCTAAACGTGATCCATTTCCATCATGGAGTTTCGATCAATTTCGCTTACCCTCAATATCTCTTTGGAACGACTCCTGAGAATAAGATTCGAGTTTTGAAAAAACAATGTTGACTGCCGAAATTAGATTGCAAAAAACGTGTCCGCCCTTTTTCATGATTATGTAATATCTTAAATCAAAAGTAATGGAGCATAAAATATCTTATATAGCATAGCTGCAACATTATTATTTAGGTTTATCACCAATTCTTCCCTCCCAAAACCCCGTTTCAAAGATTTCTTAATGTTTAAATTTGTGATATCGTACATTCAGGTCACATTTTCTGGTATTTTTTTCATATCTAAACCGGATGCGAAAATCAAAATTCTTGAAATAGTTTCTCACACTAGTAAAATATTTACGAGCACCTGATCTCGTCCAGACCGCGAAACTAAGCTCATTCCCATTGCTTGTGTCTTATTTTTATCGAGCATAAAGTTGCGTTCGTGCAGCCTCGTTTTGAGCATCGCGCTCAGAGTTGGGGCAATTTGCATGTCAAAAAGACGGCGAGGAAATACAAGGGCTGCAAAAATGCAAACTTCGTATCAACCTCGCTGCAAGAAAAATTTACGTCCGGAAGGCGTACAGCTCTTCGTGAGATTTACTCGGCAGAGCTTTATTAAAAAGCTAAAAAAGAATTCTAAATGAGGGTTGTGGAATGTTTTTAAGTAGAATTCTAGTGCTGAATAAACTACCGAAAATTTTTTTATTTAATTTATGAAAGAGAAGCTCGCATTTCAAATTATTCCAGAAACTGTACTTTTCGAAAAAACCTTCGTCATTATACGTTATAATTATTTATAATGCACGCAATTATAACCGCTAAAAATTTTAATTTACAATGTTCAGCTATGGTATTCTTTTCATTGCTTAAGTGTAATATCTCTTTCTAAATTTATTGATCATTTATAAGAGGAGTTAGTTAAGGATAATGTCGTAAAATATAAAAGGCTGTTGTCAAGAAATATTTGAGGGTAATGCGTGAAATGTTTAAGGGTAATATGTGAAATATTGAAAAGTAATTTCGTGAATCATTTAAGGGTAATATGAAATATTTAAAGGTAATGTGAAATATTTATGGGTAATTTCGTGAAATATTTCAGGGTGATATTGTGATATATTTAGGGTAATGTCGTAAAATGAGATGAATTAAGTAAATCGTGAATTTCTCTACTCCCATCAAGCGAACAGAAAGCAAATTTCTGTAAGTTCAATGGATAAAACAAAAAAGCTAACAAGATATGAATGGCATAACTTGTAAATGAGAAATGTGTACGTTGGTTGGCAGTGCAGTGATGAACCGGCGCTCTAAGTTTGCACTATAAAATAAAATTTGCTGATAGTTTCATAAGTTTTGAACGGATCGTCAATGCATATGGTAATTGATTTTAGTTAGAAAAACTTCTAACTTTGTATAGAATACTTTCTGTCATGCACAGGAATAAGCAAATTTCAAGTACTTGGTATTGCCGTTTCTACGCTTCTCGAACAGCTTCCACAATTTGCACGAAATTTTCATACGTTTATTTTACATGCAACCTCAATTTTCTTACCTTTTGTTTTACAGGAATTATCAAGGTTACGAATGTTTGCTATTATGCGAAGAGGAATTCGTTTTTTTGGTTCCTCTTTAAACGAATGTCAAATGAGCGAAAAACTAAAAACTGTTGAAAAACTAATGCTTTTCTTCGCTGATTCTTTTTTATCAAACATTTGTTTGGCAAACACTTTTTATCTATAAATAACTCCCTTAAAGATTAAAGTTACACGTCACAAAAAATTAAAATTAATCAAAGGCGCAACCATTCGGTGTACTTCACAATAAAGTTATCTTCTTCTCAAATGCACCGAAGAATACGCAACCTTTGCAGTCTTTGCTACAGCATCAGGGTCGTTGCCTACCAGCCTTCCACCTGACTTGACCACCTGTACTTTCCTTCAATTTTAATAAGCCTGCACGTAAGATCTACTTCTGAGTGTGGCCTGTGTCATGGCTACTGTTTCCAGCTCGTCATCTCTCTCCTACATCGAGAGGGCCTTAATTAACGGTGCCGTGATCGGCTGGTTATCTCTGCCGACCTACTGTCTCCCTGGGCTCTGCTTCTGCTCCACCACTCGCGTACGGTTGCTGAACTGATGAGAGTCACCAGAATGGTTAGCGCCACATTTTTACGTAGTGACGTCAGTAGCAGTTCCAAAGAACCAGGCCTACTTACCATAAATAAAATGGGAGAATAAATCTTGGGTAACGTTGCCGCAAATCAACTTAATTTTTACTTTATA
The DNA here is from genome assembly GCA_014220935.1 of Platorchestia sp. MABIK. Taxonomy (NCBI): domain Eukaryota; kingdom Metazoa; phylum Arthropoda; class Malacostraca; order Amphipoda; family Talitridae; genus Platorchestia; species Platorchestia sp. MABIK. The sequence continues at coordinate 254,824 of JACJUY010000338.1, forward strand.
TTAATACGGCAATTGCAACTGCAAATTTCTATTTAAATTACTACTAAATTTCGTGTTCTAGGTAAGAGTACTGAAATGAAAAATGTATCACTCCATTTAATAATTTCAATTTTAGAATTTAGCAAATTCACTGAGACTGGACTTAAGTAATACTGCCAGTCCTAGCAATTACTTAAGCTGAACTCTTCAGCCCTGTATTACTTTCAACAGGATTAATTGTTCACCCAATACGTAATTCTCACGTTGCGATTTTTCTATTAAGTACGCGGTCTCTCTAACCCATCTATTTTGCGGCGTGAGACAATTTCAAATTGAGCCAATATTTGAATTCATGAATTTTCGAGCAGTCGTTATCGACTCTATTTCTTCAAATTACTAAATATTTATTCTGCCGTGACAGTGATCGTGGCACGGTGCAGGAGGGGCGCTACGGACGTGCTGGCATCTCAGTCTCGCCCTTCTTCCGGCCCATTCGCGTGATGGAAAATTAGTCATACAGTGAAATAAATTAATTAATTAGTCATTCAGTGAAATAAATTAACCATGAAGTTTTGACTGTTTCCTATCCCTGCATCAGTGTCACGCTTCGCTTCTGTCAAAACTAATCCAAAAAATCACGACAGCTCCCAGGGTACAATAACTGTGTAACACAACCCTGTCGAGGGAGCTAGCACTTCACATTTCACTTGGCATTACGCCAGAACGCAAAGTTCGCAATGTCTTCCTAGTCGTGAAAATCGCATGAGGTCTTATTTCATGAAATTCTAAATGAAAAGCTATACACAATAAAACTTCAACCAGGCCAACTTACAATAACTTTTCTTACAGTATAAAACTGTTACTATGCCATTTTTGTGGAGTTTTTCCTTTCTATGAAAATTTCAAGTGAAGAAATCGGTGCTCTATTTGAGCAGCGGTAGATAAAATTCTATCTAATGCTCAGTAAATCGCCGACGGATCTCATTCGCCAGGTCTGACCATGACTGATATTATCAGGGCAGAATGGCGCGACTTCTTTACGGCTCGAAAAATTAGGTTGAGGAACTTCGATCCA
>JACJUY010000339.1:12103-47503 GCA_014220935.1 Platorchestia sp. MABIK
ATCAAGATTAAAATCAACTAGTACTAAGTTTCTGTCGTAAAAATTTGAATAGAGAAATAATTATAAACAATCTAGATGGCTTGAGCCATTGATTTTTTTAATCGGAAGCCTGATTGTCTGTCTTTGAGACAAGAAAACACAGAAAAGAGATTATTTTAATAAAAAATTTTTTCGAAAATATGTCTGAAGATAACAGATTAATTGTTTATCTAAAACCTTTGATAAATTTTTATTCTTTGTCTTGAATATTTAATGAACTCTTGCAACTTTCAATGAGTTTGGAAAGTATGAAAAGAAATTCATTCGTGCATATTGTCAGTAGCAATAGGTGAAATTGGGGAACTACGCATTTAAAAACGGTTTTTTAATGCTTACATGCAAAGTAAAACCTTTGAAGCATCTTCTGGAATAGGGTAGAAAGACTGATTTGATTATATGTCAGCATGGTATCGTGCGAGGCTTACGGAATCACCGTTCACTTTCAGCGATACTTTTCCCGGTAGTCACAAAATATCTATCGAAAATATCTCCGATGTCTTGCATATCGTGACGGCATACATTATCATGGACAATAGTTTTCATCGCATTTTAAAGATTATTTTTCACTCTACAGGTAGAAACTAAGGACCCACATACCTTTTTTGCATCATCCTTGAACTGTGTGAATTTTGCATTAGAAATAGCTCACTTGAAGTCTTTTATTTATTTGACTGTTAATTTACTTGTCAAATCGTCGGTACCTTTCGAAAGGATTTTTCCTTAACAAAGTGAAGTCATGAAAGACTGACTTTTCCGCATTAGAATTAATTTATCTGACAATCAGAGGAATCTGTATGGTTTTCGGTGTAACTTAATAGGTTATTTCACCGTATCTGTTATATGAGTTTTTTTTAAAGATTTGTCAGATCAGTTATGCCAAAGTCTTTGGGGCACTATTCATCAATATTACTCGAAGGATTTCTTTGCTCGCGTGTTCAATCTTCGTCTCGTTTAAAATGGGGCGTGAGTCTGTTTCCACTAAGAGTTTGGAAGATGTCGTTGAGGTTTAATGAATTTACGCGGTAGTATGGAAAGGTCTGAATTGAAATTGAATATTGTTTTTTCCAAATGTTTTTAAACGAATACAAGAAAATAATCTGATATTTTGGAATCCCAGGATCCTGAAAAAATATCACTTGGTTGCATTGTGAATATGCTATTTTTATCGAAGCAGAGTTAACAGAAACGCAAACTTGTCTACTTTTTAGGGGTAGAGGAAAGGATTTCAATTGTGTTATACTTAAGATCTTTTTCGTTGTTTCAGAATGTTTCATATGAAAAAATGTAGATCGACCTTTCTTAAAGTCATAATATCGTTATGGAAATGTTTATTTAGAGACAGGAAAAAGTTAATTTTGTAAATGCTGGCTTTCAGATTCACAAATCATGTTGTAGATAGTTCCAGTGATGAAACATTTACGAGTTTCATTTATTGGCTTCACAAGGAAATGTTTCAATGCAATCAAAATAAACTGTATTTTCGTGAACGATTTTAGTTTTAAGTCTATTTGAGATGAATGCACTCACACCGTACTGCGTTTGTTATCTTTCCGAAAAGAATTGAATGTTCTATTACGTGACATGTTCGTCATATTAACAGTTGCTCTATTCAACCTGTTCTCAGTTAAAGCAGAGTATTTCGGAATTGCAAATCAACTTTGTGAGATTCAGTTGATTTGTTTTTTTTTAAGAGTGAAGTGACGTAGAGTTTCAGCAGAGGACAGACTTCTTTCTTCACTGCAACAGAATTGTTAACATTTTGAAGAGTAAGATAGGAGTATTGATGAAGATTGTTCATGGCACTGTGTAGTCAGTTACAATGATTTTTGTCTGAGTAAAATGAAGAAGAGAACTCTTTAGGAAGTGTTAGTAATCACTACCTATTTACACACTTATTTGCACCTATGTTCTTTATAGACCACGAATTAGAGTTTAGTGAAGAACCCTTCATATCAACTGCAGCGTCATCTTGGTGGTTTTTCCTCTACTTTGGGAAAAGACGGATGACAATATCGTTTAATTTCGATAGGAATTCATTTACAGCGTTATTTGGGTCTTGTTGTTTAATTTTTCACGGAACGAACTCAAAATCTTAGATATAAATTTAATCATAGTATCTAATAGTATCCTGTTCCCAAATAAGACTCATCATTTACTTCATCCCCAAAAGTACAATAAATTAAAAGAGCTCAGTTAGTTACATTCCACGCTGTTCAATTTATACCTATTTATACCTATTTTCGCAAATAGGTATTGCGACTAGGACTATAACGACGATTCAAATTAGATCAATGATACTAGACCAGGGGTAAATTACGATACTGAGCAAATTACACCTCCAGCAGGAGGCTTACTTGAATCACTATAAGAGAAAATTGTTTAAATTCGGGTTATATTTTTGAAAGCGCAAAACACTAATTTCAAAGGACCCAAATTCGTCTGATCTCTGCATTTTAGAGTCACATTTCAGAGTCAAAAGCCGTAGGTCAATAAATGAATGTGACTCAGCGGTGAAACTTTTCATTGTTTGGTGAAATTATTGATGTTGTTTTCATTTTTATTCTTGTCTTTTTAAAATCAATTTTTTTTACTCAGTTCATTCAGAACAATTTGTTAAAGTATAGGAAATATACTAACACTTTTATTTATTGTCTTTCTTAACAATGAACGTGGATTTTTATGATTCGAAACTTTTGTTTTGATCATGATGGTCTTTGCTACATCGGTTTTCCTACTTATCCTAAGACGGCGCATAGCGATTTGAAATTTGAACTTTGGTTTCATGAAAACTGAGGTGTTCTAAGATATTTGACGCTCATGAGAAGGTCTTTGATTGCGTGTCTCTACCAACTGTCAAAGTTTGCACCTCCGGTTCCATTCACAATCTTCATACAAGGGTTTAGCAAGGTGCAGGTAATCTATGTGATGGTTGGGGCATTTGATTCGAAGTTAAAAATAAATTGGTATTTTACGCAGGGTTCCATCTATTCCATAGCACGTTTTAGATTGGAATAGAGGGATTATTTTTCCAGAAGCGAAATATTTACTGCTGTTCATCCGTTATCAGATAATGAAAAATAAAAATTGGCATCATGGGTCCAGTGTATTCCCCCACACTGGTGAAGGGAGAACGATTTGCTGATCATCATTGAAACACTCTCCCTGCACCAGCAGTATTGGTATTGGCTTTTATATTTTGTATCCTGAATTTTGTCATTTTGAATACTGCCTTGATTTTGAAAAAGGAGTGCTGCAAAATACATTGACTTACAGACCCAAAGAAAGAAGGCAGCCATAATCTGTAATGTTTATGGTTTCACGATAAACTGGACCATCAAGGCTTAACTACGAGTAACTCATATTATTGGATCTACGCGTTGGGTCTTTTCAGAGATGCTATGTACCAATGTAGAATTAACAATGCTAACAGAGGAACAAAGAAAGTTAAGCATCTTGAGTACCGGGTGTTTTTCATGGGAGCAAACTGATTTCTAATGTCTTTGATGTGCTGTCTCTGCAGTTGGAGTGACGTCTTTGCAGCTCTTCAACATTTCCTGGTTTTCTTGCCAAGCATTTTTGATTAATATCATGTCTGCAGTTGCTACAGCATATACGAAATAGCCTTCACCTCGGGCAGGACAATCTATGATGCGAAGATTCTCCTATTGGCGTAAAATAATCACTGGCGTTCCTTCCATGCATGGTGCGTTATTCTGCATAAGACCCCAGGTCACACGCAAGCCAATAAGATTACACTTGGTCCCTCAAAAGTTCCTTGTACGCATCACCAGCTGTTTTATTTTACTACATCAAGAGATATCCAGTCTCCACAGGTAAACTTTTTTCAAACATGATGACGCTCTCATTTCCTGTATTCAATACATTGTGATAGATTGTTTTATGACGTTGACAAAAGCATAAAACAGTGACGTTTTAGCGTGGAATTATTTTACTAATATACTGATTTTCTCTTTGATAGTTTCCTTCAGCCATGGAAGTCAAAACCGGAAGCATTACTTCATTTTGAACCTGCGGTTGTACTCAGCAGTATTGTAGGCGCGCAGACTGGGCGCAGCGAGCTAGTGTTCCCTAAGAACCTGGCGTGGATGCGACCGCGACTTTCTCCAGTCGTGAGATATACTGACAACGTCTGTTCTCGTCAGCCTATCTTGAGAAAATACGTACCTCACGTCAGTTATAGTTCCTCTGCCATTTCGGCTGCTCACGCCAGTCGGTTTAGTTTTGTTGCTAGGTCAACTAAACATTCCTGACTCTTCTTTTTTTTACATTCCACAGAAAGAGAACCAAGCAGCGTATCGTGGGCTATCCTAGTGTGCAAATGTCTATTTTTGCTTCTGAATTTTTCGTAATTCTCTTTTCCCAACAAAGATGCATCAGTCTTGTTTTTAGTGGCGAAGTAAACTTAGCAAACAGAAACTGCGAATTAAGTGAATCTAAGTCTTTGTTTACTTTAGCAATTGCCTCGATTTAAAGGTGATTAAGTGCGATTGTGATTACAAAAAACTATTGCTTTGTCTTACCTTTGTAAATTTCAATAGTAAAATACACTGTATCAAGATAGAATTAGTTCACAAGCTAAAAAATTTCAACTAAAATTGAACTAAGCCTAAATCTTGCAGATTCAGTTTAAGAATTGAGAACAAATTGCGTTGTCACGGGCAATAATTCAGTAGCACGTTTCGCAAAAGAGTAAATTGTATGTGTAGCATGTGGAAACTTGGTTTTCAAAACGTATAGCGAGACACATGTTTTACAGCGTTGCACAGAGCTCTCTCATTCTCCTAGCCGACCTCACAACTTGACCCTTTCGGTACCGACGGCATGTAGTTCCAGAGACAAGTTGATCTGTGCTTTCATTTCAAGGCATTAAGTAATTAAACTATAAGAGTGGAATAATGATAAAGAGAGAAATTTTGAGAATCAACAATGGTTACATGATGGTTACAACAATGGTTACCGGTAGCCATAACAATGGTTACAATGGTTACCGGTAGCCATAACAATGATTACAATGGTAACCGGTAGCCTTAACAATGGTTACAATGGTTCCTGTAGCCATATTCCGTTACATGACTATACCCCACAGTTTCATTTCATTTTCATACCCTACAGTTTCATTTCACATAAACAAAGATACGTATCATTACTTTATTTTGAGCAAGCCTAAGTAAGAATTTCTCATAATTCACGTCAAGATGAAAGTTCAATTCATAAAATGTAATATCAAAATATTTTTCTGATCATTCAAAAGCATTGCTTTCCTCTACAAGACTTGCAGAGAGCAATAAGTTATTGTGTTGAAAATGAGCAAGGTTCAACAAAAGCAAAATGATTCATGTTGGGGCAATTTCTGTTACAGTTCTCGGCACTGAAAATTTTATTCTAAGAATTATTTCCCTAATTGTTTCATTATTTCAGTAACGTACAGGTTAATCATAAAATAATCAGGGCTAGATAACTTCAATAATCTTTTGTTGAGCTGTTTAGTTGTATTCCTAGAATTATTTTCGTTCATTTCTAAGTTTTAAAGCTCGATGGGATAACTGGCGTGACGCCATTCTTTTTAGCCAACCTTTTCATCACCTAAAAGCTATTCAAAGATTCTATCTTGTGTTCCAGAGCCTGTTCCTTAAATTTTTTATCATAGAATTTTATTCCAATCCCCGATGCGCTTTCCCCAAAAACTGATCAAATAAGGCACAGAGTAATTAATTTTTTTAAATCGAACAACCTTTGTTGTCGCAGCTAGGGACTATTCGTCATTATTGTAGAGTAGGGTTTTGACGCCATAGGCTTTGTTCCGATGCTTTTGGTTATAGTGGAATTGCATCATCTACTTCAACAGTATATAAATGACGATAAAACTAAAAATCTTCTTACGACGCACTGATTGGTCCCATCTTGCAATTAACCCAAGGCTTTAGTCACAGTGAACCGAAGAATCACAAGCAAACAGATGGCACAAAGATATTTCAGAAAGCAGGATAAGAAGCGCCTAAGGTTGGCTGACATTATGTCTGAACCATCGGAATATCAAATTGTCACCTCAATTGCCGGCTTTGCAGCTGGAGGGATCAAGCAGGTTGTAGGTTTTGTATTGAAGATTCATCATCATCTCATCATCGTTAAAGTGTTACCACCTATTTTCGATGATTTGTAATGATGACTTACTTTTGAATATGACTTTAATTTTCTATGCTATATTTTGACTTATTTCTTGGAGAATAACTTTTTGATAGAGAATTAGCATCTGTTTAAACGGCACGAATACATTTTCTTTTTGACTCTATGGCAGACTTGAAAGTTTCATTTAGCCTATGGGCTACAGCTTCAGAGAATGGTTGTTACGCTCCAGGTGGAAGCAAATTTTACATATAATCATGTTTAGCGAGTGCAAAGAAATGTTCTGTTTGTTTTCACAACGTCTGAATTACTGCAAAAACTGACCCAGCGTTTGCTCCAGTGTTTCTCTTTCGTAATTTCACTGTGCTAGCATCAACCGAAAACACTTGCTTCAGAGAAGTCGATTATGATCTTCACTTCACTCGATTACAGTTGACCTCTCAAATTTTGTTCGATGAAAATGAGTTTGGTACGAATAACCCCCTAAGAAGAAAAATTTAATAAAAGTATCATAGAAATCAGCACTTCATTACAGTTGGCCAGCCTTCAATGTTAGATCACTCATAATCAACATTTCACCATCTGAAAACATTCACGTTCAATTAGCGCAAGGTTCGCGACTCACTGCAAGCGAAGCAGAATTTTGATGACTGTTGTTTGCCTTCAAGCAGTGGAGCACCAGTAAAATTCCGGGCTTTGTCTCTCAAACGTTCAAAACATACGAGCTATCAAAATACATTTCAAAACTCGATTGCCGTCAAGCCAAGAATTACGGTAAAATCACGATAGAGCACGAATAGTTCAGCGAGACCAGTTAAATTTCAGAGACGAAATCGCAGTGTCTCTCGCGTCGTGATATACAAATTGATTTCACATAACGAGAGAGAAGTGTAATTCATATTTTCTTTATACATACCAGTGTTCAGCATTATTAAGTTGTCGCGTGGAACTTGCCTCAATGTCTGAAGCGTGATCAATTTCTGCTTTGAACTAGAAAAAGAAAATATGCTTAGTAAATAAAACGATTTTTAGATTATACCTACATTTTTTGGCCTGGGATAGTTATTCTCTAATTTATTTTCCAATTTATGAAAACGCGTTTAAATTGTTGTAAACAGTGTACTAACTATGAGTGTATCTAACTTATAGATAATGAGTTCATCTAAATTTTTTGGAAGTTTCCCTGTAATTCATAGCATATTTGAGTAAAGCACTACTACTAGTTGCAGTTACTATTCCGTTCCTTATGTTAGGTAGGGAATAGCAGCCCCTGAATGTGCTTTGTATCGTTTAATTTTTTTCAATCGTGAGATTATTGACTCGTCTGTCATCTCTATTTTCCATAGTGAATTGAACATATATCTGTCAGGTATAGCACCGCCTTCGAGACAGCATATTTTTTCCAGCTCTAAATGTTCACGACAAACAATCTGATTTTAGAAATATCACTTAACTCATTTCAAGGACTAAGAATTAACAGCACTTTTCTAATTCAACTTGAATCCCCTGGGATTCCCTACGAGCAATTTTCTCGTGTTTTGATTCTTCCGAAGTTATCAGGACTAACTTTCAATTAAAAGAGATCCAATCAAAGCCATTAGCAAAGTTTTGCGGAGATATTCGACGTCGAATAAGCCTTATAAATAATCTAAAACCGTGAGCTGAGGCCAAATTTGTGGTGAAGTGATAACTAAATTTGACTGAGCTGTCAGTCAAGACTTCATTTTTGATGAATTAAATGCTGAATTTGAGTCATAAGTCTTGATACAATTCACGAAGTGATGAGTTTCACAGTGTGTTGGTGTAGATTCGGAGCTTGGGTACGATTGCGTTTCGCTTTCAGGCCGTGAAGAATTTTCCAAAAAAGTGTTAATGATTTGACAGATGAATTTTACGCTTTCTCCCAAAAATCAGTCAATTATGATATTTTGATTTACCGTAAAAAATCTGGATTAAATTTTCCGTACCCTAAACTCACTGGGAAACATTGCCATCGCATCACTCTTGACCTTAACTTTGACCTCAATTTCGACCTTATCGTTTACTATACAAATGAAGTTTCTTTCCCTTAACTTTATCAAGACCGATGTAGCGTAACCCATGCATCCTTCTTTAATCTAGATCGGCTTTATAATCTGAGCTGTCTTAACCTTATTATTTTGGAAGTACATTTTAGGTTGTCCTTTGCTCGGCACACGTCAGTAGAACATATAAATCGAAAATTTTGTTCCAGTGCCTTTCATAAGCGGATGCTGAAGAAACCTTTGCTCGATTTTCTGATGCGCGGGGATGGGATAAAAGCACATGTGGCGAGTACAAAAATTTCAACGGGACTTATTAATAATTAATTATTAAGAGACGCCATTAATATCGAACACGTATATTTCACCATCTACTCAAGCAGAGTCATGGAAAGGCGAAATGAAACTTCACATTTTATTTCAGGGTTGCAAAAAAATTGACATTCAATTTGACGAATCATCGAGATCAGGATTCCTATCATTAACCTTCAAGATTAGCTTCCTAATTCCTATTCAATATCTTGCAAAAGCTATCGTGCGCTCCCTTCATCGTTTCAGAAAAGCCTCAAGTTCTTACCTGGTATTCTGCGAACCTTCATCACTAAACTAATCTGTCCCCTTCAATTTTCCAGACGAACCTGCTCTTCCTACTTAATATTCTACGAGTACTCATCACCAAGCTGAAAGCAAGCGTCTCCAACGAAACCCAACAAGTCAAGTAAGTGCAACTTCTTTAAATGCTTGAAAATTAAAATAATTCCGACTTTAATTTTATAACGTCTTCATTTGCAATATTTTCGTCTGCCTCAAAATATGAACTTGAACCATCAAATTTGAGGCTGTATTTTGATTCTTGTTCTCTGAGCATGTCTTATTTAATATTCAAGAGACTCGTACAGCTATCCAAGGCAAAGACTCCTACATTGCATCTGAACACTCACTAAATGGTGGTATTTGCTAGCAGTGTAGCATGAGCGTGTGGAAAATTAAGACTGTAAAATTCATTGTGCAGCTTCCGTGAGCGTGCACGTTACCCAAATAAAATAGTGCTCCTAAGAATTATTTAGTGATGAATCCATGAAATTCATCATAACTAGGATTGCGTGGACAAGGCAAGTTCAGTTCACTTTAGTGGCAGATATTTACTCGTGTATTAGCATTTTCTACTTTTTCACTCCGAATTCAGTGCAAGCAAAATTATTCGTTCTGCTGAAAATAAATAGCTATATAAGCAAATCCGGAGCTCATTACGATGGAGAAAACCGTGTGAGTATTTCAAAAAAAATAAGACAAACTGATGAATAAAAAAAAGGCTAAGCCTCTCTAGACTGGAGGACGTTTATACGGTACACTATTCTCCTCCACGGAAGAAACAGAAAACTAAAGAATGAAAGAAAAAGGAGACCTGACTATCAATCTATACCCACCACAGAATTCTTTAACAAGTGTTACTGATTCTGTGATGGTAGCCTAGGTTGCTACTGAGGAGTGCTGTGTTTTTAAGGCACAGTGATGAGGACAGACACTATCAGCGTCCCTCTGAGCGTCGCTCGAGAGATATCTTACGAATATCCGATGGACGATAAGTCCCAAGGATGCTCTTCAGACAATCCTCTTTTGCGCACCCTCCTGGAAGATTCGAAGTAAAAAGTTTAACGAGTTTCATATTTGCTAAATGAACTTTTTTTCCGTTCACTAAAAATTGTTGTCACTTTTTTGTGAAATAATTCCATCACTAGAAAATTGGTGAATTACTAATTAAAGTCTTCAAATTCACCCAAGGGTTCATTGACTGAGTTGAGTATATATGACTAATCTAAATTGAGGTAGTACGTGTTCTTGCAAAGAGCAGATATAATTTCATATCCTCAAAAGTAGGCCCGGCGCATGGTGCTGAACCAATGCCTTTTTCATCTCCAGACCTGTTCATAGCTGTCGCAACGTCACACTAGTGGTCCTAGATTTCGCACGATTTATGATGAATCGAAAAGGCGAAATCATGTTAGCCCCTAATCTATAGCTTATTCTCATGGAACGAAGCGAGCCAGGTTTCCAAAAATCCTAGAAATGCGCTGACTGAATCAATGCTTGCTATGTTTTTAGCCCATCTCTTGGACGTAGTCGCAAAGCAATGATGCCACACTGATACTGATACCCGATCTTGATAGCCGTAAAATTGTTCATTGAAGGTACTGAAGAGCATTTTTTATACCTTATTGTGAGCCCAAATAAGGTCAGGGGCTTCTAGGGTCCTAATGGAGATCTTTTCGATGGTGTGTTGAAGTCTTGTTATGTAGTAGTCTTATTCTAAGGTATGTATTAGTTATATTCTAAAGTGTGCCGTAGACTTATTTCAAGCAATGTATAAATCTTATTCTAAGGTAATTAACGTTGTGTCTTTATTCTTAACGTCCGCTGGACTAAATGATGGATTTATTCAAGGGATGGGAAATGTCTTAATTTTTAATAATTAATCAAAGGAGAGTAGTATATTCTAGAATAACCTAAAGGTAAATTTAGTTTCAGAACGCAGGCCTGCCATAAATCAATCTAGTAGATCTGTCATCCAGTGGGAAAAATAATCGTATAAAATCCAGCTTCATCAACATATATGATAAGAAACTAGATCTTAATTTCATTTGAAGCTTGGTCTGAGTTTTGTATTCATTCGTTGTATCAAAAAGCAACGCGCTCCGAGATTCACTCAATTCTAATGAAATGAAAACTAAATAACATCTGGTTTTAAGGTGGCACTGGTGCATGCATGAATTTGTTTCGAATTTTAGTCAAGTATTCATGATGGCGAGTTTAAAAGGGTACTAATTGGTAAAGATCTGTATAACCATAGTTGATCAAAGCTTTAAGCATAAAGTTACTGGGGAAGCAAAGAACTTAAAGTGCTGGTGTTTTCATGCATTTAATTGAAAGCTTGTGTAACCTAATTTCATAACACAAATTAATTCCTGTTTTCCTACTGATGGCATTCATACAAAACGCGACTGATATGGTTCACTTTGAGCTGAGCTATGCAAGAATGAAGCAACGTCAGTCAGAGAGAGCTGACAGACCCTACGACAAGAATTACAATTACATGAGTGCCGCTTATTAATTTGCCACGAATCTCTGAGGGAGTCACTCGTGAGTTAAAAGTGCCACGCGTTGTGTGAGTGCAGGAAGGCGGTGCGGGCCGCCATAGTGCTGCTACCGCTGCTGGGCATCACCAACAGTCTGCAGATGGTGACATCCCTGCTGGACCAAAGGGCCTGGACCTTCGCTGCCTGGAGCTACCTCACCACCATCCTCACCTCTTTCCAGGGCTTCTTCGTTGCCCTCATCTACTGCTTCCTCAACCAAGAGGTCGTATTCATGTTCTCTATAAAATGAGCTTTTTTATTCGGCTTGGTACACTTGAGATTTACAATTACCAAGTGTTGAGTGATGGAAGAAGTGAGAGTTAAGACCTGCAAAAAGACGCTGTTTGATGAAAAGTATGTACAATAAAACAGGTGTAATTCGTTTCGGGGAAATTTCACACGATATTGCAAAATTCAAACTAATTCAATTCTAAATTCTTTTTCAACATTCACGCGATAAAAACTGTCGGTGTCATTTTAATATGTCCTTTACAAGTTGATAAAACCTGAACGTGCTCGTAAAAAACATTTGTTCATCATACCAGTTGGTTAATTTAGGATTCTAATTATTTTCTGAATTAACCTTCCTCCAAATAATAAGTATCAAATGCACAAATGTCAAATATCTCTTCATCCATCACATGAAACTTTTCATGGAATTTTTCAACATTTTGTGCAGGTGGAAAAATATCGAACTCGACCATTTCTTTAAAAAACAGTTGAATACTTTGTTTTTTAATAAAATGCGCCAAATATGTTCAGAAAAACGGCACCTATGATAAAAAAAATTTGACCTTCAAGATTCTTTATGTCATAAAAAGGCAGCGCTGAGTTATCCAATTACTTGATGGGACATATGTGCTATTGAAATTTTCTCATCTTGATCAGCTTGACGATGAATGGTTTTGAAAGTTTACGAGAGCAGGAAAAATAATTTCCTTTTGTGTGCTCTATGCACAATGAACGTCCATGCTGCAATCTGATATATTTACTCAAAGGTTTCATTCGAAAAGATGAATATCTCAAATTTCATGTTGAACGTTGACCGACTCACATTTAGTAGTAATGCATCAAGTCAGATTTAAAGGACCTCGCTTTCGAAGTTTCATGTTCAAAACCATTCAAACAAATTCAAAATTTTTATGGTTGATGAAACTCAAATCTTGGAAAGGAATGGATCTCATTTCTCAACTACAGGCTGTCCCACTAAACTTTGACGAGCGAAAGAAAAACATTGCAGATAACATTAATCACTGGACTGGATGTCCTAAATCGAAAGATTGAAATTGCCGTTGAGCAGAAAAGAACAAAACACATTACTCTTAACAACTTCATATCTCTAAGTAATGAGATGAGAGGACAGAGAAATAAATGAAAACGTCTTTATTGGCGGTCACAGGCGATTGAGAATTATATTTAGGACGAGAACTGGTACATGGAAAAGTTTGGCAGTAAGATGTGATGTTTGTCTCAATCAGACTTCATTATTTTTACTAATGCTCTTGATCACAGCTGCTCTTTGAAGAGGGATCTATGCCCAAGTTCACAATTTTCATAAGTGCATTGAGGAGTTTCATAAAGATTTTCATGGTTCGGATTGGGTTATTAAAAGTGCGAAAAGAGACTCATAGTTAAAATCGAGATTCTCAATTTCAATCAAGTGAAGGACTACCAGTTCAGTGATTAATTTTCAAAATGATAGTTGAAATCTCCTTCACTGTTATAAAAACATAGTTGACAATTTCGATGGGCATTGACTACATGGGAAGCGTTTTTGAAAGCATTTAAATTTAGGGAGTCCCACTTTTTGTTTCCTGAAATTAACGATATTGCTCTGAACAATTTCATACACAGCTAAGCAAAGCAATCCAATTTTAATCTGTTTGCAGTATTTTAGCCAGTGGGTCCAAGACGTGCGTTGAAAACATGTTGAATGAATCTTACTCCTCGGTCATTTGTATTCTTTTTCACCTTCTATTTCTGGGAATTAGCCTGCTTACAACGTCTGTTTGTTCTTCGCGAAATATTAATAACGCCAATCGAATATGCATTTTATAACTCTGACAAAAAATAATTTTACGAAACTGTGCTTGAACTCGGTTGTAAAGTTTACCCCCAATGGTTCGTGACAAAGGTTGAATTTTCGAAAATTTCATTTTGTCGTAGCTGTACAGCCGGCAGCGATAGACCATCTGTCGACTTGACTACCTAACGCGCTGTTTTTTCTTTCCAAAATCATAATGTTTTAACTTATTAAAATGGAATTTGAGCAGACTGTAAGCAGGATTACGAGACTTCGTGTACTTAAATTTGATCTACCACATGTGTAAAGCATGAGTATAATAAGATATTACGTCATGCTCTTGAAGATTCTGTCTGCAAAAAATGACTAGAAAAGTATCATGGGCGTCTCACTCTCGATGTCCAGTTTGCAAATGAGTGCGCAAAATCATCAACCAACTTTCCAGCACAAATATTCGCTATAGCCGGGCTCATCATAACGTTTTAAATAATATACCCTGGTTTTCTCCTCTATAGAAAATGTGTCTACGTAACGGACCGCACGTAACGCGTGTGTTCTGTTGTTTTCACAGGTTCGAGTCACCCTGAAGAAGTTTTTTAAGAACTACTCCCACAGCCGCAGCCTCGCCAAGTCATCCCGCCGCTTCTCTATGTCAACCAACGTCCAGAGGTAACCACGGTTGTGCTATAGTAGTTTTTGGGGTAGAAGAAAGGTAACTAATACCTCTAAGGTATTAGGATGAAAAACTTGGTTTAAAGTCTGTTAGAATAACGCAAATTTTTTTTCTCTTATTTTGCTTAATCATGTAGGTTATTTTAAAAGTAAGCCTTTTCTTGGACAACTCAGCAAAATTATTTATGATTGTTTCTAACAAAACGCACTATCGTTAAATATATGACGCATGTTCTATACGACCAAGTGATACCACTGGAATCATGCGTAATAATCCGCCATTGCACACAGGTACGTAGCGAGATCTAGTAAAATAGGAGGCTACTACACGAATTTACTGATAATGCCACATGCACTCCAGCTCACAAGTCTTCAGCTGACCGAGCTGAAGCGTGTTACCAACCTATTGAAATAGAGATTATTTCCGGTGTAAATTAACAATATTATGATTAATTTGCAGTACGAGACTGATTTTAGATGAAAAACTGCCTAACTCAATCAGCAGATAATTTTAGAAACATGATGCTGAATGACGATTATTCATTTTCTACCCGTACTCGACTACAAAACATATTTTCAATCGAAATAATTTTGTACGTCGTATTATAAGCAAATGACATCATTATTTTCGATAGAATAATCGTATCGATTATAACATTTCCTGAATAAAATATTGGTTTTTAAACTGTGATCAGGTATTTCAAGTTTTTATTACTTTGTTATTAAAGTGGCTTGTATATTAGCTTTTGTATTAAGCATCAATAATAATGTATTTTTCGTCCCGTTTGAGGTAGTTCTGAATATAGAATTTTAAACCTCTTCAGTTCAAGAGCGAAGTTAAAAATTCCCTTCTAATTTTTGTTGCATGTGCTCTTACATCTTTTTTGTTTTTTGTTATCATAATAGTTTCCTGAATTCGTCAGTAAATAATCTTCACCTTTATGATGAGAAGCTAAGTTATGGCATTTCCTGTAATTTTTAACTTAAATTTTCATTCAACGTACTTCGGATGAAAAGCAGGATCGCTCTCGGTGATAAAATTTCATCTCTAACAATTCCCTGCTCTGTAGGTAACATTCATTTTTGACGTTCAGAGAACTTCTGGGTTAAATTTTTTCTTTGCCATGTTTTATTTCAGTCTCTGAGCAGACCTCTCTTTCAATCTGTGTTCATCAACTCTGATTTCAGATACCTTCTCTGGAAAACGATATGCCAAGTTCTACTTTCCTTGTTTTCTATTTTGTCATTCTGTCATATTCTGTGGCGAGAAATTGCCTAAGCCTCTTTCAAATTATCCGAGGAGAAAATAATTCATTCATTATTAACAAGTCAATTTTATTTTTGAATTACATTTTCCTTCCGGTAGCTTGTCCCTCTAAATCATACAAATTTTGAACGCTTGACTTATGATTGCTCATGCTAGCATGCCCATGCTGTCAAATGACTGCACCACCTTGTTGTAGTAGCATTTCACTATGATAAAATAATCATGCTACGATTAGAGTAATTAATGTTTACTGGTAGTGCACACATAATAGAACAAAATTCTTAAAATTAATTAAATTAATTGACAGCAATCTTCATAATGGTTCATTCCTTTAGACGCGTGATACTTATTGCACTATTTTTTTCTGTGCTTTTGACTACTCCAGACTCGTTGGGGTGACTCGGTTACTCGCCCCTACATTCTGACCTCGAGCTATCCGTACTATGTAAAATCACGCATCGATTTTCCACCGTACGCTAGCCAACAAAAGTCGAGTGCCTTGACTATAGTCCGCTCTGCGACTCGAGTGCTGGGTGCTGGCACAAATACCGTTCATCAAGCCGGCACCGCGTTGCTGGCCTATAGCGCGCCCAACTGCGCACCCGCCACTTCTGAAGCGAGACCTGTATGAGAAGCCCTCTTTGATTAACAGTTGCACTTTTCACTCTCTACTAGTGGTTCTTAACCTTGGGAGGGGGTGGGCCGCTGGAAGGGCGTGAACGGATTCCAGCGGGGTGTTAGCCTCCGCAGTAAAGCCTAATTTTTCCCAGTAAAGTTTTTGACAAAAGAGAGTCTTGTGACTCTCTAGACAACAACAAAGGAAGACTTCAATGATTTAGATTTGGAGTTGTTCTGGGTCAAATACCAAACAGTTTACCCTTTGATTGCCCAAAAGGCTCTTCAGGTTCTTGAAATGTTTAGATTCGCATCTTTATGTGAAACTGAATTTTTCGTGTTTGAGCGTCGAAGGAAATTACATTGCGCACTTTCCAGCATTCAGCCTTACATTCAAAATTCAGTGTCAAAGAAATAGTGCCAAAAGTACCTCTGATTCTTGTTTTGTATCTAATTGCAATGTAGCAGTTTCAGATGTGTAAATGATGTAATTGCTTTGTATTAAATGGAATAGAATCAAAAGATCAAATAAAAAATCAATGTTTTTATTTTTACATTAACGTGCATTGCATGGACACAAGTATTTGCACAAGTTAATTTTTTGGTATATCAAAGACTTTGAGTTCTAGGCTGGGGTTAGAAGCTAGCATTTATTAATTAAACAGACAAGCGAAACAAAAATTACCAATATCATAGAAAATCAAATCAACGGAAAATAGCATAGGGCGCAAGTATTCAGCCAAACTTTGTAATCCTTTGTATTTTCTATTACAGTTTAAGTTTCTTTATTGCATTACCTCCTGAAAACATTTAAAGGTGTCTAAAACTTTTAGAGGCAGATTTTAAGTCAAACCAGCATGATCAGCGTAATCATTTTTTTTCAAGATTTACATGAAAGCGGACCTCAGTGACAACAATGCCGAAAGTCAAAGCAGTTCCAGAAGCAATTCAAAAGCAAATAGTTGGACTTCGTAATAAAAGTTAACATAAAGTGGAACCGTTGAACCTGTTAAACTTCCGTAATCAAATTTTGGAGCTTTTGTTCGGAAGTATCAAGCGACAGGTGTAATCTCTAATTGGCCAAGAGCTGGAGCTCATCACAAGATCAAGGATCGCTGTCGAAAATATACGCTTCGCAAAGTGACGAATGAACACATGACAACACGTAAAGATCTGCAACAAAAACTCAAGTTTCATGGAGTGGGCTTCAGAATTGCACCGTAGTGGTCTACGGACCTTTACTCTTCGTAGAACTCTTATTTTGATAGCTAAACATGTGAAGAACCGTTTGAAGTTTGCCTAAAACCATCTTGACAAAGGTAATGAGTTTTGGGAACGGATTGTGTGGTCCGACGAAAGTAAAAGTGAAATTACTTTCATCATGTTGGGAGGAGACCATGGACTGTCTGTGTTAGTAAGAACACCCTCCCTACTGTCAAGCATAAAGGAAGCAATATCATGGTTTCGGGCTGCGCCACTTCTCAGAGTGTAGGGAACTCCACATCAATGACTGCAAAATGAAGAGGTCCACATACCGGCAGATACTGTAACACAAGCTGATTCCAAGTGCAAGAAAATTCTTCGGCCGGCGCAAGTGGATCTTCCAGCAAGGCAATGACCCAAAGCATACGGCCAAGTTAGGGAAAGAATGGTTGGCTACTGAGAAAATAAGTGCTATTCCATGGCCCAGTCAGTCTCCTGACCTCAATCCCAAAAAAAATGTAAGAAAACTGAAATCTGCAGAGCAGAAATTTAAGGACAATCTGCGTTAAAGAATAGAACAAGATTCCACCAACAAAGTGTCAAAAGATAGTTTCAAACTACAACAACAATCTCCATACTGTAATTGCCAACAATGGCCATGCAACTAAATATAATTTTTTTTGTTTTGAGCGATTAATTTTTTACCTAGTTTTTTTGTTCGGGTGATGTAATAAGTTGACCATTTAATTTTTTCTGTTCCTTTAAAGTATTCTGTTGAATTACAAAGGGTTCTCTGAACCGTTTGTAATCTTTACTTCAATGCAGAACTTGAAGTCTTTGAAATACACGAACAATTAAGCTGCGAAAATACTTGTTTCCAGGTACCGTGAGTGCCAAATTTGTTCAAAAAATCTAAAAGAGGGCTCAAAGGAAAAAATATGTCCTTAAAGGGGGCGTGGGAGTAAAATGGTTATAAACCATTGTTCGATACCATTTTCAGGTCTGTTTCACACAAACGAGATTCAATTTCGCAGGAGCCGAAAAGTAATTTTACGCAAACGAAATTCGATTTCACACAAACAGCCAATCAGTTTCACTCAATAGTATTATACCGTATGGATTATAAAAAAGTAAACACAAATTTAAATGTTAATGACTTTACAGTGAATAAAATAACTTCATTCTGTTTCGTGCAATAGGTTGGAAAAAATGTTTTCTGTCTAAGTATTGGGTCACATTAAAATTTGTTGTATCTGTAATGAGATAAATGATAGTTGTAAAAATGTTGTATTTTGATGAATGTTGAAAGTAAAATGTTGTAAAAATGTATTTATTAACAGTTTTCAGTACAATCTTCTTGGTTGGAGAACTTGTTTCGCGAAATCTCTGTTCGAATTTATTTCGAACTTCCTTTTAAGCTCATTTTTCACGCGTAGATGTTGTTGATGAAAAGGCGTTGCTCTTTTATTAGTTGCACAACGATGGGCTTAGTCACTTGAAAATTTATATTTAGAGGTAAATTTCAGACGGCTTTGACCTTATTTATTAACGTTTAAGGGGACTGACACACTTTTGAACGAAATTTTCCCTATTGGGCAGGTTATGTAAATTTGGATTTGAAACAGTTTTGCTCCGTAACATTTTTCGAATTTTTGCTTCGGAAACGAGTTATTCTAAAAAGAGGTTTTAGAGGTGCATTTCAAAACGCTTTTGAAGCCTAACCAATTGGTTTTAAAAATGTCTTTTAGTGTTATTGCACTCAGAAAGCAATATTCTACCATCTGTATTTTGGAAAATTCCAATTTCTTGTTACTGAAATTGTAGGATTTTTTTTAAGACCATAAGATATGAATTTTTTCCGAAATTGAAAAGTACAAAAAAGGAACAAAAACCAATATAGTGAAAATGTGGTGATACAGATTATAGTAATTGTAATTACGAATAAAATAAGCCCCAAACCAAGTCGCTACGTCAATAAACATGAGCTGCAAAGTCCCTCGAAATACGAAAACTCATATTTTTCATGAGAGCCATTTACATGAAAATATCGACTTATGTACTTAAGATTTCCAAAAGAAATATTGATGCAGCATTTTACAGACTAGTCAATAACAAATAGAGTGTGCTTTGAACCAAGTCGCTACGTCAATAAACGTCGAAGATATGCAAAATTGAAATTTACAATTCATCACTTAGATACAGGGTGTTGAAAAATTCAGTACAAATGTTTCAACCACAAGTTAAGTCATTATAGTGGTACACTGTGGTGTAATATGTTTGTAAAATTCAGTTTGTAAAAAGTTACAGCGTTTTTAACTTCTATTCCAAAACCAGGTTTCACTGTAAAAATTCATTTTCCAACCGATTTTGATGAAAATTGATCACAAAGTGAATCTTTCAATGTTCTATGCGCACATGTTGTCAAAATTTAAGAAAATTGTAAAATAACTAGGAAAATGACGCTTAAATTCAAAATAAGCTACACAAATTAATTAGTCACAGTCGTAAAAAAACGAGATACCTACGATGAAACAGTTTTTCAAGACCTTCCAGGTGATGTAATGTATGACAAAAAAATGAAATTAGATTAAAGTGCGTTCGCCAGAGGGAGAACTGATATAAGTTCACCAGTATTGACGCACACCCACATGTTGCCGTCACTGCACCAGAAAGCCATGCCGGTAAATCATGTTGGGATAAAGAAACGAATTCGACAGCGTTAACCTGTTTTATGGTATTGACTATGGCACTGTGAACTTGTTGAATCTCATTATTTTACCTTTAAGTAAATAAGAAACAGGGTCCCATGAACACATTCACACGTAGATATGAAAGAAAACAATTTAAGTGTCATTTTACAACACAAAATTATTTAGCCACTGAAGCTCACAGCATGCACGCTATGTTACTTTAGTACATGAGATGTCATCATTCAGGATTAAGATTCAAGTTACAACAGATGTTCAAACTGATTCCCAGTTTCTTCTGCATCGATTCTCCAAAGACTGCCAAACTCCATCGAACACTCCTTTTTTTTCTGCTATATCTCCAGCAGCCACCGCAATCCTGGCAATCAAATCTTCCTCTGATTCCACGGGCGTCTCATACACGAGGCTCTTCATATGTCCTCACAAAAAAAATCAAATGGGTTCAAATCAGGAGACCTCGACATGTCAGTTAGCTGGTCCTCCACGACATTATCATCTGTCTGGAAACTTAAGGCAAATACCAAAAGGAGCATTTTCAATTATAAATAAAAGAACAAAGAAAGTCGCTTTTGAATCCAACATTCTTATTAAAATGATCAAACACTGAAAGAAGAACGTTTTGACCCGTGAGGTCATTTTCAACTTTTATCTTGGGAAAATCAAGTAGTCCAGGAAGAGTCCTTTGCAAGAACACATTGTAAGTATCCCCTGTGAGTGTTGCAAGGAATATGTATGGACCGATCAAATGATTCCCTACAATACCTCCTCAAACGTTGACAGTGTACCGATGTTGGTGTTTGCGTTCAGTAATGATGTGGGGATTTTGTTCTGCCCAGTGGTGCCGGTTTTGATGATTTAAAACACCCTCTCTTGAAAAATTTCCTTCATCTGTAAAAAGAATAGATGAAGAAAATTCCTATTGTAGCGTAGCTTAAAAATAAACCATCTTGAAAAAACAACCCGAGGTTGGTAATCTGCTGGTAGTAATCCTTGAACTCTTTCATGTTTGTAGGGATGAAGATCGCTCGCACGCAAAAACGTTCCACACTTCAGCATGATCTCTCATCCACAGTGCATCAACAACACAACGAAAACTTGCATTAGGATGATCCTGAATGTATTCTAGAACCTCTTGCTCCTGTTCAAGATTCAATCTTTTCTCTCTTTGCGTTTGGTCGCGTAACCTTAATCCTATGAATAGCAGTGAAGGTCTTGAGATTTGGCACATTTCTGTTCGGGAACTTATTTCTGCGCTTAATTGCTGCTTACATCGAGTTTCCTTGTGCTTCTCCGGAAGTTATATGAATGTCATCCATTTCTCCATTTGTGAATCGCTGCATGAATGGGCAGTTAGCAGTGTTACTCTTTACGCAATGAAGTCCAGAAGCAAAATGATAAGCAACCAACCGTTGCGCGGAAAAAAACTTTCTTCGAAACTAATGATTTGTTGAGGTTTGAAAACTTTAAAAGTTATATTTTGTCGTGTGAAATTACTCACACAATTTCTTTCTAGAAATTTTTTGTCACATCTTCATTTACTTACAGACCATAATTTCTTTGAATATTAGCGACACGGTTGCAAATGCTAGGAACCTTATTAGGGCATTAAAGCCGTGATTACTCAATGAAGTGACGAAATAAGAAAATACGTTCCTAGATAAGATTTAAGCTATGTTTTTTATTCATTTGATTCTAATCTACAAATACAATGTATGTGAATTTCATCTTGCTTGATAATTCTAAATAGTACAACTTGTGTTTTATCCAAACATTCTCCTCAAACGTAGTGACACCCACTTACCGCAGCACTCACGTTCGTTTAGCCATGCCTATCTGGTGCAGTGACAGGGCAGCATGGGGTGTGCGTCAATAATGGTGAACTTATGTCAGTTTTCCTCCTGGCAAATGCATTTAAATCTGATTATTTTTTTTTATGCATGACATCATCTGAAAGGTCTTGAAATAGACTTTCATCGTAGGTTTTTCGTTTTACAATTGTGACTATTAATTTATGTAGCCAATTTTATATTTTAACAACATTTTCCTAGGTACTTTACACTTTTTCACAATTCTGACAGCATATGCGAATGGAGAATTCGAAGATTTACATTGTTACTAACTTTCATCCAAATCAGTTGAACAATGAATTTTTTACAGCGAAAATTGTTGTTCAGAATGAAATTTACAAACTCTTTCCCTTTTTAAAAAAAACTAAATTTAGCCAAAAAATTTATCTCATAGTCAATGATGACTTCTCTTGCGGTTAAAATAATTGCACTGAATTTTTTATTACCCTGAATATACATAATTGTGCAACTATGAAAGTGAAATGTGAAATCTTGGTTTTGTCTTCCCTATAGGGCAGATTTTTCTAAAAATAGTACCTCATGTGTGAATTGAGATTTTAAAACGTTTTTCCCACACAAGGCATTGAATTTTTGCATAAAAAGCGAATTATTCTGAAAAAAAAGGTTTTATGAGGCACTTTTTGAAACGCCTTTGAAGCCAAACCAATTTATATTAATAGTTGCTTTCAGTGTCATCGCATTCAGAAAACAATATTCTTCAATCCTAATTTTTTAAAATTAAATTTGTTTATACTGACATTTTAGGAATTTTGAGAAGAAAAACTGACAATAATCGATTTGTTACGAAATTACAAATTATGAAAAATAAAAACCCTTCCTAAAAATGTGGTAATACAGATTATTGTAAATGTAATACTAATAAAATGATCCTAAAATCAAGTTGCTACATCAATACACATGAATTGCAAGGGCCATAGAAACATGACAAAAAAATTCGCAGGTGACAGCTGGCGGGTAACTGGCGAGTCTTCTCTGAGCTATGAGCTCTGATTGGCTAAATGCTAAATAGTTTTCACCTGTAAAACGTCGCTTTTATCAGTGCTTCGATTTCATCAGTTCATTGACTGGCTGATAACTGGCCAATAATGGAGCCCTCTGTCGCAACGCGGCCAATAACTACGCAACTTCGGCGCTCGATATCTCCCGAACCATTTTATCTAGAAGCATAAAATATGAAATGAAGCCCAACGAAGCCTTTGCACACGTATTCGAACAAAAAAATTGATTTTCTTAGGAAAATGTGAGAGACTCCTTTTAAAGTTGAGTGTACTTTTTATGGTCCAAACGTTATTGTGTTATTGTAAAGCCTAATTAATTTCTGTAAGTTACATATTTTAGTTTGCGAATTTTTAGTTTCTTTTGCTCAGTTAAGCCAATGTCATTACAAAATTAAATGATTTAAATATTAGTTATGGTCAGATTTTGGAGTGCTGATTTGAGAACAGTAACATAGAAATTGACATTCTGCTTTATTGGCAAAGATACCAAAGCCTTGTTTTATCCAAGGAAAGGCAACGGGTTTTCGAAAACCTATAAGGATATATGAATGGTGATATTTTTATACATATGAAAATAACTAAGCGTATACATGGATTGCATGTTTAAAAAGTAGAAAAAAAATTTTACAATTTTTTATGAATGACGATTCTATGTATCAAAAATGTATATTGTACAAATTTAAAATCAAGAAAATCTCTTATGCGGGATTTTTAAAGTATTTCATGACAAAACAAAATACACGATTAAAAACACATGTTTGTATTCATGATAATAGCTATCTGAGAAGAACTATATATGTAATATGAATTCAAATAAGTCATTTAACTATGCTTCACTTTTCATGTTATTGTGAAGAATAATCACTGTGAAAAAGGTTCAATAAACAGGATAAATGAATGTAAGAAATCAATATTTTGTTTGCATCGTAAAGTTTCGTTTATAGGTTTTAAATTTACATATATTATATATGAAACAAATTCGATCAATTTCTTTCATAATATTAATCATCCTCATGCAATAAAAGCCGGATAATATTTTTTCTACACGACTGGCAAATTTTTCCAGCATCCGTCTTGATACTTTGCAATAGCCGCGCCGCAATTTTTTGGGCGTTTTTTCGCAATTCACATTCCTCCATCACCCTGTATCTCCAGAATTCATGTATACTCTGGTGCATGTTCTACTTAAAGTTATATTGAATATGAATGGTAATAATACGGAGCAAGGGGAAGTAATTGCACATTTCCGTATTCCTCTCCAACTGACTCCAAGTGTGCATGGCAGGGAGCTTTGTGAAATGTTAATGTTGGCTCCTCTATCCCATAATACATACCTCAATGAGTCCTTTAATCCATTCATTCAAATTTTCAAATATGGAGGCTCCTTGTCCTGTTGTGAAATAAGCATTCTTGAATCAGTCATTGCTCCCGCGGAGTGCAGATTAGCACCTTTGCTGCTAGGTAGCACTGCTGATGATCGTGCTCCAATTTTAGACATTCCTTCTTTCTGACGACAATACAGATTGCAATTCATTTCATTCATCCAAGTTAATGTTCTTTCATTTGATCGAGCTTGATGTAGTTAAAAGAGAATATATTCAAATAATAGAAGCCTTACATATTCATAAATTGAAATCGTCCCTCAATGAAAATGCCATAGATTTTTTTGCTCTAAAACTATTCAGTAGGACTGTAGGTTAGAAGTTTGAAACACCCGTTAGATCGTTCATTTTGGCCTTGCCTCTGGTGCTGTGAACATGTAGCTGTTGCTCAATATTAGCTAGTCATCTTGAGATCAGTATTCCTATTGTACAAATTATTTGCCTCTAATCATCTTGCAAGCTGATCTGTGTTAGTTTTTTATATAGTCTGATTATGTTTTCGGTTTTGATTTACATTTCTTAGTATTGTGACTGTAAAATTCACTCTGTATTTTTCAGTCTGATGATGATGTTCGTACATTGAAACGTTTCTTTTTATAAATAGACAGTGATGTCGAATTTTGTAGTGAGAGTTTTAGTAAAGATGAAAAGTAATTTTCTTCGTCTTTTAGGCGATGAACTGGAAAAATTTCGTTAGATCGAGAAATTGGAAAAAAATTCACTATTCTCGAACATTGAAGCTCGCCCGCCGCGACACAAATTTATGACGCAACACAAAACGCAAAAACCTAAACGATTTCCGGAAAAGGAAGAGTTAAAACACAGAGTCACACGACGTTCATACGAACGGGAGACACGCCCTAGGCGCACCTCAAAATCCAAAAAATATGTAATACTACTATATATTAACTAGATATTTAGTTAAAATAGCAATATACAATAAGAATTAAGTATATATAAGTTATAACTCACAAAGAAGCTTTGGATCGCTGGTAGCATTATGAAATACAGAGCTGAGTTCAGATGCGTCCAACTAAGCCAACTAAGGTCCTAAAAAAGCAGAATATATGACTGAAAAAAGGCAGAGTTCGAAAATTTGGCCGAAAAACGCCAGTCTAGCAGTCCTGGTGACAACAAGCGCGGACCGCCAGGCGCCTGGCCGCAGCAGTTTGCCGCATAACAATGAGTCTGAAACCTCCCGCCGTAACAGTTTTTCACCTTCCACTTTATCGCTGGATTTATTGCGGGGAATTTGTAGGCGATAAATATAAGTGAAAATTTTGCTCAGTCTTGTCACGAGACAAGGTCCGGCATGCCCCTCATTAATTTACATTAACAAGGAGACCGGATTCTCCGAAATGAGGAATTGGCATACCTCCATGAGATCATGAAATATACAAGGAAATGCAGGCAAACCAAAATACACAAAGCATCAAGATTCAATGAATGTAAATCAGGACATACTAAAATAATGGCAGGACTCACCGATGTGGAGCGACCCACTTACGCAGCGCGTTTTTCTGTGCGCATCTGAATTGATGAGAGGCCTTTTACGTGGAGAGATGTTAATACTCCAGATGTCGTTGGAGAGGTTTTATGACTACGGCAATACAGAATCCTTAGAACAAACTACTCTTCACAACAAACTAACACGCCTAACGGAATTGTGAAAATATGCGCGCGTAATAGCCTCATGACAACACTACCCTAACGATTTGGATTGGACAATCCACCTACACGTCAACTGAACATAAGCACATGACATAAATGAAACCTATTTCATGATTACGTTTCCAACAGCACAGGAAACGGTCATAACTTAAAATCATAAGGTGCATTCTCACACGCACAGCTTCAGTTCAGATTCCCTGAGTTATTCACAGTTCAGAAAAATGCCTTTCGACCTCTGCATTCACAGCTTCGTGTGGGTTTCCCTTATGTAGAAATGGAACCAAAAGCGACCTCCCACCTGCAAGATAAATTTACCACCTCGTTACTTTTAATCGCGTCAATCACGCTTACTCAAAAATATCTTAATCTTTACTTCAATGAATGTTATCACATTTATTTCTCTTGTCTCTCCTCCAAAGAAAACTGCCTCTCTTACCCGCCCAACTGACGTTCGATTTTTTTTTATAATTTCATATCTCGACCACGGAGGTCTTTGAGTGAGATTTCTTTTCTCTGCAATAGAAAGAGAAATTTAAATTAAATTAGACAAGTATAATTACATTTCGACGCACGCCACATCCACGTATTTTCAATGGGATATTTTTCAGAATAACTTTATTTTCACCACCTCCTATTTGTAACACGTACTCTCTCAGACGGTCTTCGGCGCAAGACTGAACCTATTTCATAAGCTACATCTAAGTGTGCTTGAGGGCTGTCCTCTATCCTCATGTTTGACCAATCAGGCTCTTCAGAGATTCCAGAAGTGCTCGTCCAAAACCCTCCTTCTTAGTCGATATGGCTGTTTCATTGGCGGTTCTACACTTCGAATTTTTCCTCCTATAGTGTCGTGCTCATTATATTGGATATAAGCCCCTCTGACTAGAAAGTAGTCGACTCCGCCGTCTTTGAGTACCACTTGAGATCTTTCTCCGTGAATTTCGACTCGAAATCTTCTCCCTTTGTTTTTCTAACAACACCCCACCCCCCCTCCCCCCGTGGAGACCGTAGCCTGTAGTATGGTCAGGGAATCTTTGCTTGCTAGGCAGTTCGCCTCAAGGGTGCCTCATAAATTTCTTTGCTTCTCACTTAAAAGTTGACATCTACCCATAACACTGGCCAGGCTTCTTAAAATTACTTTACCACAAAAATTCTTGCTGAGCCCATACGACCGTTGGTCGTTAATTTTTTCCCCTTTGGCAGTTCAGCCGAGGTCTCTCCAAACATCATTACACAAACACAACACATCACTCACATGCTACACCCAAACACACACTAGCACACAACTCAATCACAAAAGTGTAGCACACAACTTAGGCACACGACCGTTGGCTCATAAGGCATACAAAATATTGAGTCAGCCCGCTTGTGCTGTTGGAATCCGCAATTTTCTATGTGTACTAAGATACCACCGAATCTTACTAAAGTCCTACAATACCCCACAAAAGGATGCAAAACACAATTTTAGTCATGAACAAAACACAATCTAGAAAAAAACACAAATCAGTTAAAAATGCACAAAATTAAAATGTTTCTCAACAGTCTTGCGATAAACGATAAGCGATAAATTTTCGGTTAAAGCTGTATTATCGCATTATCATTTTACTTATCGCAACGCCCACGACTGCTTTTCCCTAGAATTTTCACTCTACTGTCAATACACCGACTCTACAGAATAGAGATCTCTTTTCCGCTGCCCTCGCTCTACAGCCCTATTCAATGGTGTCGATTACTACCTTAGAGTGCGTACCAGTATTCTTCACCCAAAATGACTACGTAAACAGCTCCCTCGGCTTTGAAGACAGCGACGAGCGCTTTCTTTCCCTGGTATAGCCAGAGGTTGTAGCTCGTTCTGCCTTGCAGACTTTAATTCACAATAATCTAACACACGGGCTTCCCGGACGCACACAACCTGGCTGCTCTCTGACGGCGCCAATCGTACCCACCTGCCCTATGGAACAGAGCAAGTCTATCCTCACCAAGTGCTCCTTCGGTAAGCGACTCTTTCCCTAGTGGTTTTGCATCAGAACTCATTCACAACTGCTCTTAACCAGCGTTTTCTCGGCAAGCGCCCACTTCGCTTTATGCTACATTGTTGGAGCCGACAACTAAGGCCTATGCCATTTCTATATCCATTCTTGCCTGTATAGCCTGTCGGGTACCTCTAACTCGAACTCTTACCTTAGTGGTTGCGGCAGAAAAGCACTATTGTGTTTCAAAGTTACTCAAAACTTTGCCACAGAATGGATTTCACCTTAGGGAGAGGTAGACTGGCAAAAATGGCGACGACGACGACGACAGAGCCTATCCCAAAGCTAGGTAGATGCAAGGCAATCACTCTTAAGGCTAACCCATATCAGCGTTTCACATGAGAGAAATGTGCAGATAAAACTACCAGCCCAGACGTTGCACAGTGAAACTGGCCAAGCTATGCGTTGGTAGCCTGAAAAACTGTATCGGTATGAAAGATTTTCCTGAACCAGTCCCTCTCCAGTTATTGTACGGGACGAAGCACTGATGACAGACCCAAATTAGACTATAGAGAAATTATTGAAATCGGGCGACAAAAGGGAGTCTTCACTTCCCAGTTCTTAGCTTAACAAAATAATCCTGACACCACTTCAGTGCTAGGCTTAAGAGGGTCAACCCTGGCAAACCCAGGCCCCTCTCGATCAGATGAGCCATTTTTGTTGTTGTTGTTGAAAAAGGCCCCTTAGATGGTGGACTAATCGATCCTAAAATTTTATGGCGCTACGAACACTAGATCTCCCCCCCGGGGGGGTGTTAGGGGACCAAAAATTCTGAATTTTCGACCCCATATGAAAAGAAAACAAAACGGGAAATGAAAAATTTTGAATGCGTGGCTTTGTTTACAATGTTTCAAAAATTCTAAAACTGTCTTTGATTTTGTTCTAGCATACAAACTCAATGAGTTCTATTCTTTTGAATTATCAATAAAAATGAACTAAATAACCAATATGTCTCATTTTTTCAAAAAAATTAGGGCTTGAACCGAAAAAATTAATTGTGTGATCCTTTTTAAAAATTACATATTATAGTCAAATTTCAAAAGAATGAGACTACATATATAAAAGTTCCTAATTTTTATAAAAAATTTTTTTTTGTCTTGTAAATTACAATTCACAGTGTGAATATAAAGTTTTGCATGGAGATTATTAAAAAAATGAAAACAACCTTCAATTACATTGATTGTCCATTATATTACAGTTCAGATAAAAATTTATCTATGCCTTATTACTAACAACCCTTATTTTCAACATTCAAAAGAATAGAAGTCAGTGAGTTTTTATGCTAGAATAAAACCATAGACAGTTTTAAAATCCTTGAACCATTGTAAACAAAGTTATGCGTACCAATTTTCCATTTGAAACTTCTCGTTTTTTTATTATAATTAAATATATGTTATTGGTGATCAAATATCGCATGTAAAAACAGAAAAATTTCGAATGGAAAATTGGTACACCTAACTTTGTTTGCAATGATTCAAGGATTCTAAAACTTCTTTGGTTTTGTTCTAGCATAAAAACTCAATGACTTCTATTCCTTTGAAATATCCATAAAAATAAATAAAAAACGAAGGACAGTAACTCTCAAATCAGCCATTATTTTTAATCAAATAAGAGAATTAAAAACCGAACGTTTCGACCTCTATGGTCATCTTCAGCAGCAGTAAAACGTGGTAAAGGGAACAGTGAAAATTCCCTTTCACTGTTTCAACAGTGAAATTTCACTGTTGAATTTTCACTGTTCCCTTTACCACGTTTTACTGATGCTGAAGATGACCTTAGAGGTCGAAACGTGCGGTTTTTAATTCTCTTATTTGATTAAAAATAATGGCTGATTTGAGAGTTACTGTCCTTGCTTTTTTATTTATTATGAGATTATGCAAAAGGCTAAACTTCAATATTTATAAATCCATGAAAATATTCCAAAAACCAAATATTTCGTATTTTTCGAAAAAAATGCCTAAATCGAAAAAGTTACACGAGTAAAATATGTTTATTTTCAACAAATAAATGTACTGGCCAAATTTTAAATGAATCTGATAAAAATTTAAAAATTGCTAGGTTGACCTCCTTACGGGTAAGAGTGTGCCTATTGAAAAGTAGTCTTTAAAATTGCATTTTAGCGTCATAAAGTGTTGGAGTGAAAATTTCTCACACGAATGAATTCGTGTTCTCTGTCACAACTAAGGAGAAAAATTGAGAGGAGGAAATTATTTCTTGCTAGCCACAGCCTCCTCAATGATCGAGACAGAGTTTTAAAGTCTGAAAACTATTTTCCGTATGACTCAAACACCTGCTCGGCGCTCTCGTAGCATTCTGCCATTCTGGCAACTTAATTAACTTTGTCTTACCAGTGAGAAGTTGCTCGTGTTAAAAACAAATGCCGTCGGCGAGCAACAGTTCTCTTACCTTGTTCTGAACTTGGGTCATAGTTAGTCGATTTTCTGGAGGTCTGCGAGTTACTGACGTCTATAGATCGTGATGGCTGACAATTTCTTTTTACAGTGTTCCTCAGAGTTTTCTCCTTTGCGTTAATCACATGCTATCATAGCGGAAGTTGGGAAGAGACATCTCTCGTTCACTTCAGCATTGATTACTTTGACTTTTGTTTGATTCTTTCATCTACGTCCTTGACACTCATGGGGATGCCAAAAATTTAACGGCATCCGTTTCGAGGACAATCTCCTGTAATTCTAAGTTAGCCGATTTGACGCAGAGTTTAACTTCGGCGCCTTCAGTAACTTGGCAAGCTTTTATTTCGTCAACCCCCTAGTTAAAATTAAAAGTAGTTGAATTATGAAAACTAATTGTAAATAACCAAAAGAGTTTAGAATGTTAGATATTACGTATAAATCATGAGTCTCAGAGTGAATCAGAAATTGATTGAAACATTTTAATTAATCAACATATGGGCCAAGAATTTTGTCCGAGTAGTTCGACTTATTTTCCCACTTCGAGTTACCTGAAAGTGAATTTATTCCATTTTCTCACATAATTTTAAAATAATTCTTACATTTAGCTCTCACTCCCAAACAAGCGAGGCTTCAATTAAGCTCGGTCAAATGTTGGTATCATCACCTCATATCTCGGCGTAGCTGCTGCTCTCTACCACTTGCCCCACCCGAATGATGACGTCACTACGACCTCACTCCTGCGCCGCAAATATTGCGCACGTGTTTGATCAGCGGTGCCTTCTCGGCCGTTCAAACACGTCCTGTTTAATCACTGAAGCTCAAGTATCGACTGGACCTGATGCGAACTCCCATGAAAGTGGAAATGAAGCACTTCGTTTTACGAGTATTGACCTTTTTCATTTTCGGGTGATCGAATACTAATTTCAAGTATCTTCGAATTCGTCAAAATCAGGTGACGACTAGACAACGGACAGAACAACAATTAAATATTTCAAAGGAACAAGAATACGCCTTGTAGAATAGCACAAAAAACTACAACATATTTCTACGCACAGTAGCGGCCATATAAAAAGAATTGCAAACAACAGCGCTTAATAAGAATTCATTGCTCAAAATTCATTGATTTAACTATGAATGAAATACAAAGTTGCCAGGCTTACAATTTTCATACAATATTTTAATTTAAAAAAAAGGGTCCATGATTAAGGAACCGTATGAAAATATCGATTTAGTATAAAATTTCGAGGATATTTCCAACTATTTGAGCAGCTCTTCATTTTTATTGTTTTACTATATCATCGACTGCATCAAATTATCAGGTTCTCACAAATGATCTTCCTTTTGATGATTTCAATCTTTACCCTCTCCCCAATGATGTTCCAAACATTCTCAATAAGATTCAGGTCAGGATTCTAAGCTGGCCAGTCCATCAGAAAGTCCCTTTCCCTTTCTTTTCAAACCTAAAGGCCAGGGGCATCGTCGTGCATGAAAATGATGGGTTGACAAAGACGAAGTCACTATGCTGTTAAGTTTGGCACATGACACTGAGAGACGGCGTTCTTGAACTTTACATTAATTTTTCCATGGGAACGGATGATGGAGCCCACTTCTGTAGAAAGAATCATTTCTTCAACTTTCCCACTTCTCCTCCAAACCTGACTGTCTTTCAACGCATTGTGGGAGTAATATTTCACCAGTCATGCTTCTTATAGATATTTTATCATAAGAACCGTTATGACGCATTTGTCGAAAGAACATGGCTTTGTCGTACAATAATATTAATGAGGGCCTCTCAGTTTTTCTTTGAAATGAGATGCTTGCCGGTTGACACCCGAACATCCAGTCCTACATTTTGTAATCTGAAAGGAATTGTTTCCATTTGAGGTAGTATTTCCTGTCTCTTCACTGAGCTGACGAAAGATTGATGACGCTGTCGCAAAGCAACCCGGTGTAGCCATTTAAAACAATCTTGGAACTACGTATCTCGTACAGACGTTTTTGGAGGTCTTCCGGTTTTTTATTTTACATCTATCATTTACATGTTTTATTTGGGCTTATCGCACGATGAACATCACTTTCAGGTCTATATACAGTACTAAAAATTTCCGTTCATGTCTTTTCTCATAACAAATTGCGAAAATGATTTCCGTTTTTTCACGAGACGTATCGACGTCGCCACATACTTGATAATAGTTCCAACCAGTTATATGCATTAGCTATGACTCCAAAGAAAACATAACTAGTAAATTAAAAATACATGCGGTCTAAATAAAGTAATTTCAAATTGTTCTTAATTTTAGGCAATGGGCTTAATTTCTTAATTTAGTAATTTTTCTTAAAAATTAGTGAGTTATCACTCACTAATTTTTCTAAATCGAAATATTGTACCTGAATTGTTCTTGATCAGATTCTGATTTTATCTACATTTCTTGGAAGTTTCCTCAATTCCTATATCAATGACTGAGTTGCTAGATATTCACTCTGGTTATTATTTCCGTTCCTTATACTACGGCCGCCACTGAACAGAATCTCTGTTCAGTCTCACATCTGAATTTTGCCGTTATTTTACGTATCTGTAGTCTCAACGTTTTCTTCGAGTGTCTCATTTAGCAGAATAAAAGAACGGATAGACTAAAATTATCTTAGTATGTACTTTGCTCTTAGTCCCTCATCAATTGCAATATCAGAGGATAAAACAATCGAACTCATTTTTCCGAATATGTTTTTGAAGAAAAATAAATTGCTGTTCTTTATAAGTCACTTGATATTATAAAATCATCAGGAGATTTCAGTTAACCCTGAGCCAAATATCAAGTAAAAATACTTTTCTAACAGTACTTTAATGTACGGTCCCCAAAACCTACGTCAAAGTTACAATTACAAACCTGTCTCATACAGAACCATGCTACTGCTCTCAAACTAGCAACACAACTTTCCAAATCATTAAGTGATGAAATTCATCCTTTTTTCAACATTATCTACCCGTACTTCGTATCTAGTTGTCAGAGACCAGACCACTAACTATGAAGAATTGCGAAGTGAAAATGAATACTAGAATAATTGCCGGAGATGACAGCCTGTGCGGGATTTTCGTTAAAATAGAGAGTTTAAAAAATATATCTGCAGTGGAAAAAATGAAATGGCGCACTGAAGAAAATTAACTCTCTGATCAGATGAAAATAAAAAATTTGTGAATCAAATGGAACACGAAACGTCAATTTTCAATCTACGCTACATAAGCCGCTAATTTAATGTTAAAATGCAATTTCCGCATACAATAGCTTTTTGCATCTTAATGTATTTTCATACGAACCCACCATCCTAATGGTTTTCAACTTTCTAAAAACTGAAAGAACTGAAGAAGGATGCAGGGTTGTGGACGCTGCACGACCTCTAACGTCGAGTATATACGTGATTTGACGTCTTAATTGTAAAATTCTGGGGCATGGATGAAATAATTTTGCGAGGAAACATTTTATGTAACAGAACTAGTAGATTCTTCATCTGTAGTATTTTATGCTTTCTTCATTTAATTGAAAATGACAGTCTGCGTAACATCTACAATAGTAGCGACAGAATCCAGTACACACGACTTCGATTGTCGCCCCGAGAAATTCCTCCAACGATTCCCCACTTTTCTTCCTCAAATTCTTAAAAGCATTCACTGCCTGAAAAAAATCTACAGTTGTTTTTATTTCAAGAAATGCAAGATGAAAATATGTGTATCATGACTGTTTCAGTAACCTGCAGTACAAGGTAAGCCAAGGTTTGATGCTCCTCCTTACCTTTTTAGTGGGATTTGATCTGTATTTTTCTATTCTACAACTCTGCTCGAAAATTTGATACATAGCCAGTTAGAAATAGCATATGTTGAGCACCTAACGGTTTCTACAGTTCGGCGCTTTAAGGCACTTTAGGGATGATTTAGAGCAGTAGATTGTGTGTATAACTTTTGTGGTGGCGAAAATCAGTTGCAGCCGTTAGATATTTAGCTCCATGTCAACTACATCCCTGCTACAGCACTATATACTGCCAGAAGACACAATATGTCAGTGTAGGTGACGCTGTATAAACACCCACTGCGGTTCATTTCTAGTCAGTGGAATAACTCATGCGAGGCCTCGGAAACACGTTGTGACGAATGTGGGCAACCAAGTCCCCAAGTCACGTCGAGTGTTTTTGGCAGCTGCAGGACGCTATTCTTGTTTCGATTTTTTGCTGACGATCTCACACTTAGGCATAGCGTAAACTGATGGTAATGCCGACATGACGAATGTTTCTCTGTGTTATTACTATTATTACTGAGCTGAATAACAGTAGTACTACGCCGACATTTCAAAGGGAAGCTGCAAAAAATTAAGTCGGAGATCGTACTGCAGGTGGGATGCAATTGAAGTTCACTTTCACGGTTTGCTCTGTGCAAGAAAACAGCACAAGATATTCGTGTTCTAAAATATGCACACAGAACTTTCGTAATTTTAGGTACAGAGCTAATAAAAAAAATTTCTCACATATTATATGACATGAAAAGGATTTATCAACGGCAGTGTTCTACGAAAACAAAATTCGTTGAACAATTCAGTAGCGAACAAAAATCAAATGTTATATATCTGTTTTTTCTTTCTCACTTGGTAGGCCATGTGTAGTATGCACTTTTAAAATAGACTTACCATAAAAGTTTAGAATCATTTAAAAAACTATTATAAAATTCAAGAAATTTGTGCTTTGGTTGTCTACGTATAAAATGTGAACTGAAAGAAATGTTCCTGTGCTCGTATTATTGGATTCCTTGCTGGAACTGTTGCATGGTACTTAACATGTTTGTGGACAGATTCAAAACAGTCAACTAATTGCTCTAGAATGTGAAGTTGGCCCTTCTGCACACGTTGCTTAGTGTGATGGACATATTACAGCACGGACTGAACATGTAGCTGAATATGTTACTTTACGTGTTCATTGTAATGCTACTACACAAGCTCACACTCTGGACTCGTCTCAAATGAAAATGAAGATTGTGTCATTCCTCGTTGTTTTACAGTATGTAGAGAAATTCTACTACTCACAAGTCTTCTGACTTTCAAACAGATGAATAAAGGCCTGTTTACACGATCATTGAGTGCGCGCGTAAGCAGTGAAGAGAGGCGCGAGCCCCGCCTACTTGCTCTAGCTTCAGGCGCATTTACTGCTCAATAACAATGCGGACTATGATAGTCT
>JACJUY010000339.1:57414-70115 GCA_014220935.1 Platorchestia sp. MABIK
CGGTCATTGAGATGTGGAATCTTGCCACGTTTGCCGGTTGTGAAACTGAGAAATCAGCATAAGTTAGTCCAATAAAAATTCATTTAGTACGGCTTTAGCTGAAGAACAAAAACTATTACTAACGAGGACTGAGACATACTTTCGTGCTGACTTCGCCAAAGTAGAGTAAACATAGAGATTTTTTCCCGTCATTACTTAGTAGTCAGGCTATTTCAAGAGAAGCCTGGCAAAATGATGCAAAAGTTAAATTTGGATTTGTTCAACCATAAATGTTCCATAAGCCAAAGTAGTTATATGTTGGTACCATGGGTCTCAGCAGTTTTGTAACGAGATCCTAGAAATATACTGTAACATATGGGCATTGATGAGACATTTTAGCTAACTTAAAGAGTTTGATAGGTTCTAACAGCAAAGTTAGAGGTATCAAAAACGTTGCGAGCGTTTTTAGTATCCAGCTATGAATTATGCGAGAAGTTGGTTTTTTAAACAGGTTGTAAATCAAAAAGTTTTTGTACTTCACTCCTCTCGATCAAGACTTCTGAAGCAGATAAATTCACAGACAAATAATTTTGTAATGTGTTTCATAAAATTTATACCCCGTAAACCGAAAGTGTTGCAGGATATTCTAGTCAACCTAGAGAGAAAGCAAGTTAACCCACACGGAAATGTGAAGAACGATTTTCTGTGGTTAGTGCTCATTAAACGAACACCAAATGATTGACAAACTTGATTGGCTATGAATGCAATGGTTTACTGAGTAGCCAGTACAAAGCTTCAATAAATTGAACAATAATTTAAGATAGTTTACCGTGATGAAGCTATAGAGTCAAGGTTAAGTGTGTCCGTAAGTGCGACGTAACAATACCTAGATAATACAGTATTTTAATATAACTGTGTGTTTTCATGACCCACCCGTGATGTTCTCTGGGGGTGAGAACTCATGTGTCAGTCATGAAGATAAAGTGTTGTCTAGTTCTGTGTTATGCGATAAGAGGATACTGAGGTTTACTTCACTATTTGTAGCACTTAGAAAACAAATGCGTTTGCAATATAATTATTCTTTGGTGCGCTTAAGAACATGTGCTTGTGGCAACGGAGGAACAAAATAACTCCTGTCAAATCTACAAAACTGTTCTGAGCGCTGTTCCTTTGAACCGTTTCAGAATGAGTAACATTTGAAAAGATTGAATATATTTAAATACATGTTAAACTGTCTTTTTTCAACTTCTCCCTCAATCATCTTGACTAAAGTCGTGCATGTTTTAGATGTATATATGAGTAGATATACATTCTGACAGCTGACTTATCGGTAATGCCTCCTGTATCTCCAGATCTGCTCTGAAATGTGGCACCATAGCTATGATGTCACTTTAGAGTTCGGAAGATAACGGCAGCTTTAAATAGAATCGAAAGGCTTTGAATTCGTTTATCCTATAATTTCCATCAAAACTTCAGTGTTGTTGTGTGTGAGTCTAAAAAAACATTTTTATTGCTTGAAGGTTGGTGGATTCGCATTATATACTTGAAATAATCATAGATTGTGTGTTTTCTGATTTATTTGCAACTAAATGAGGTAATCGCAGTCGTCAAACAGGGCTATACGACACTTGGAAGAAAGAAATAGCAGCTAAGAAAGTTTCCAAAGTTATAACGTCCAATTTGGAGCCTGGTTCCTTTTTGTCAAACTTCGTCAAATTTTTGTTGTTTCCGACGATCCTTGACGACCACGTGTTGTATAGTTTTAAATATAGAACAAAATATTGAGCGAAGAAGCTTTGCCTCACTTTACTCTTATGTTCCAATATAAAATAAGAACCTCAACTCATCTGATATTGTAGTAAAATGCCAAAGCACAACAATTTTTTTTTAAATTGCTAAACATGCTTGTGCTTGTTAACCTCGGCTCAAGTAAGCCCGAGTACACTTCGATTTTCTGTCATGTTTGTAATAATTATGAGAAACTAAATATTATTTACTCATTTCACAACAAGAGATGGATATCTCCTTCTATTTTCCAAAGCGAAGTTGGCTACGTTCCATGCAAAATCAACGATAGATTGGCTTAACTTAATTTCAGCCCTTTGATTCATGATTCATTACTATAGCTGACCTCTTGGGTGATGTCTCTATACCTTTGAACAGGCCTGGAGATATAGGAGACATTGCTATCAGGTGCCGGTAGGGAAATTAGAATGAGTCTTTCCGTATCATGATCTAGTTTTATGTTTTAAGCACACACCATTTTCATCGAGCATACTGNCTGATTTTGTATGCGCAAATCAAAAATTAACAGTGTTGTAAAAAAGTTCATAAAATCGCCCGCTTCTGAGTTATCAACGTTGAAAAATGGAAAAAATGGCTCTCTTGTTGCACCCTTTAGCTCGGTTCTCAATCAACATGTCGTGAGACAACTGTATTTAGGTAAAGCTCGCGTGAGACAGGAGTCCTTTCCACCTTTAACTTTGCCAGCCATGACACTCTTCATTGATGTTATTTCGCCCGACGATTTGAAAATATTACACCGGACTGAATTCGACAATATTTATGTTCAACATACAGATAGAAAAGGCTACATCGTGCGAAAGAATAAGATGTAGAGAAACAACTAATTAGATATATTTGGCTGACAGCATTATCAAGCTCGAAAAGTGATTGAAGAGTGAAACTTGTAATTTTTGTTATAGTATGAGCAAATATACGGTATACTTGAGTAGGCATAATTTTATAAGCGTTTCAAATATGTTGCACTTGGTGTGTAAAATCATTGGGAAAAACGTTTTCGTCAGTACAAAGCTCGATGGATCTTTAAGAAAACGAAAACAACTAATATTTCTTCAAGAACCACTTGATTCATGATGGACATGTTTTTTTTGGTCAGAAGTGATTTCGTCAGTACTTTATTTTCTAGGCCCTTTTAAGCACAGCATCACTTTTTAACTGAAGTAAGTGTATGTTCAGTGTCGAAGAATCTCTCTATTGCACGACCTCACAGTAATTTCTAATTTATGTTAGGTCACATGAAGAATAAAAATTAAAATTGGGAGGGAAATTTGCTCACATTCACTTCTACAGTGCCTAAAGAGGGCTTTAGTTTTTCCATCTATTACACACTGTTCTATAACTTGTTCATCATAAGATTACTTTTGAGTAAAGTTGTGATATAAGTCTCATATTATGAGCTGTTAATGTGCGAACAACCGCATTGAAATTATCTAAACATTTTAGTATGGAAATGCTCGAGAAAGTAATGATATTTGTATGGTAAGTATATCGTTCACAGGCGAACTATCTATTTTATTTCTGCAAAGAAAACGAGTAGTGAGCTGACCATGAGTCTTTATTTAAGACTGTATTGCCACGGTTTTCCCATTAGCATATTTCCACAGCAGCACCTACGCTTCAGGGCCGTTGTTGACCAATAAACCTAAATAATATTGTTGGTCTGGCTTATAATCTTTATAGGTGTATCGTAGGACCACTCTCGCGTGCTGCATATCCGTCTGTATACCTCAATGGTCTAGTCGTGTTGCGTGGAGAGTCTACGTCTCTAATTTCCTCGAAGATAACATTTGTTAATACCTAGTAGCATTATATCCTGCTTACCTGTGTAATCAGCGTGATAACTTATAAAAATACGTACGCATTGGGGGAAATTTCCGGCTCGAAAAGGACCAGCACTGTCATGAGATTATACCAGGAAGGCGTAAATATTCCTTTTCTTTAATTTCACTACGTCAAAAGTTCCATATCCATCTGAGAAAAACAATACACCTCTCTCAAATATAAAGTGAATGGCGACATCTGTGTAACTTAACTCCTTAAATAAAGGTTAGTACTAAGTCAAAGTATTGAAAATAGTTTAAAAGATTGGATGTACAACTGTTTTTAAGCATAAAAATATATTTCTACAAGTAAGACGTTCATATTACGATCAAACTATTGATAATAGTGTCTTCATGCTATAAATAAATCTGGTTTTGAGTTAACCATTAATGTGTTTCTATAACCCAAGCATCAATGGTATGTACGAGAGGAAAATTGATTTATTTAGCTGATATGATGTAGGACTCAACTTACAAGCCGTCATTTTAACTGTGGCTCCATAAATCGATGGATGCAAGACAAAGTTCAACAAAGCACCACGCGAATTCTGGACCACTTTTTATTTATCAATATATGAATCTACGAAATAAATTTAATTTCAAACTTTTAGTACCCGAAAAGTTTTATGAATTACACGTATACGAAATAATTATCTATGTCATATTCTGAGACAACATAAAAACTAAGTGAATTCATCATTGTTTCCAAAATCACTTTGCTCAAAGCCCAACAGTACTTAATTGATTAAAATATTTAGTTAAAATCACTTCTCGTCCTCTGGCCTCTAACACCGCAAGTGGCAGGTTACAGCATACGTAGACTGCTTGGTATAACTCTTGTCCCATGAGGCCAATAGATTCAGAACACGGCCACGAGACAAGCTGCAAACTCTTGCCAGGAAATGGCCCTAGCCAGAAAACTCTGAGTCTCTTTTCCATTCAAATGGAAAGAGGTTTACAATGCCGCGAATACGTTTGTGGTGCAACTAACAGCTCGGCCTGGTGCAGCAACTACATTTGAGAAAAATCAAATTATGCATGGTATAAGCAAGCAGCCTTAGTCAAATAAATAATTTGCGGGAAATTGCACCAGTTTTTTAGCCCTCTCAACCACGTAACGTTAATCAACCTAAGTTACAGGGAACTTCACGTAATTAGGTCAGTCAACAAAAAAAAGAGTGTTTTAGGCTCATGAGATACGAGCACGAAGCATAAAGATACTGTTGAAGAAAAATTTCATATTTAAATTCCTCCCTCCCCTGTATTAAAAATGGCATACTCATCAATGCAGGCAGCATGGCCGATCTAGAGTAAACTTGTGCAAAATT
Organism: Platorchestia sp. MABIK; assembly: GCA_014220935.1. Taxonomy (NCBI): domain Eukaryota; kingdom Metazoa; phylum Arthropoda; class Malacostraca; order Amphipoda; family Talitridae; genus Platorchestia; species Platorchestia sp. MABIK. The sequence goes on from JACJUY010000339.1 coordinate 62,345, forward strand.
AACACACCGGAAGTTTTGATACCTCCAGTGTAAGGTGACTTCATGACGGAAAAATTTCGAAGATTGTTTCATGAAAACCAGAAGGAGAGAAGTTCATGGTTTGAAATAATGTCTACTTGGTTTAGTGATAAGTTCAAGTTTTTAAAATAAGTTTAAAGTTAATGCAATTTGTTCTTATTGGGCGTAACTTATCCCGCATATAGATAATCAAATCTCTTGAGGTGGCTAAGCTTTCTGTTAATTTAGTTAATAATGTTTAGTTAACATCGTTAATAATAGTTTATAGTTAGTATTGTCAGTAATCTTTCCTCCAAAAGAAACACAGGGAAGAAGCGACCCAAGTTCTAAAAGAATTCCATTGACACAAGCAAAAGTAGATAGGACTGATATCGTATTCGAAGAGAGGTAAATGAATGGGGAAGAGAGAACGCCAGATTAACAAGGCTATCCAGCTGCGCCGACTTGGGTCCGCAGTCTTAGCACAGGAGCCGGGCTGACGAGTGCCTCGAGGAGATTGTGGGACTTTAAAACTTGAAAGCGTCTGGCTCTACTGGTGCAGCGATAGCGAGGCACAAAGCTAACAGCCACGCCATGGCGAAAAATGATAAAGATTTCCTTTGATGAAAATTGGTGGTGAGAGACTGGTCACTTTCCAGAACAAAACCCACGTCGCTAGCTAGACAGACGTCCCTTGTAAACTGATGCGAAAACAAAACTTTTTCAGGCTAAATCTTTTAAACATAGGCAAGTCTCACTAACAGGCCCGACTATCAAGGATGCTGTACCACCACACTCCGTCGCTCCCGACCAACGACGACGTGACCTCAGATGCCACTCCGCACGCTACGATCCGTTCACTCTTTGGTACGCAAAGCACTTGTTGCCTGAAATTAATGTTGCGCGCGAAAAATAAAACCTCACAATTTATCACATAAGCTTATTGATAAACAACAATAACCCACGAAAAAAGACGTAAAATGCTCAAGCATCTCATCGGGCGAGGCCTAAACACATCAATGAATAACGTTTTAACTTTCAAGACGTAACGATAGTCTCGAATCGCCTGAAAATTGAATTAGCTTAAAAATTTTTGAAACGCGTGCTATTGTTCTGAGCCTTGATTAGCACGAATGTAGTGTGCTACAAGCTCTATTCAGCATAACAATGCAAAGATCAAATACTAAAATGTAATTATTTGTTCTATGCAATATGCACTACACAGCGGTACATCGTACAGCACGAACACATTTTGAAGTTACACGACTTGGAATTTTTTTTCGGTACGTTCAATGCGATTATGTGAACGTGTCTAGTAGTGTTTGATCATATTTTTATTAAACCGAAGATTATGAAATTTACCTGTTTAATACACTTCATCCGGTAAATTGCAGTAAATTCTAGCCATTGGGCAAAAAAGTAGTGGAAAAATTTTGTGTATCAGAAGAAATAACTCTTGAAGAGCACATCATCCTGCCAATCAGCATGAGAACACAATCGCTACTCAAGCTAAGGTGACTAGAGATACCATATTCACGGGCGATGCGGTATTTCGGGGAAGAAACTTGCTATCTTCCTCTTTTTCATTATCTAACTTGTACATACAAGAAATTACTTTTGTAGCCGTGACTCCTGATTCACCACTTCGAACACAGCAATTATCTGTTTTGCGGTAGAATATAGCGTATCTTATTCTCCGTGTAAAATTGGGCTTTTTAATAGCTATACGTGTAAGTAACTATCATTGATTAAAAAATTAACCAATGTAAACATCATTCTGGAAATAAATTTTGAAGGAAGTAGATTAGGAAGCTAAAGTTTGTATCGCGATGTGGTTTTATTTTCATTCTCGTCTGTGCTTCATATTTGCAGACATTATTTCAGTATGGACTTGATGAATTTTGACTCCTGGGATTTATATACGTTGCCAGGGCAGAAATCTTATCCGTGGTTAGTAATGGCTAATTGAGCGTAGGACGCTTCAAAACCAGTTTCCTTGAGGGAAATTCTGCTTGAACTAATAGTAAGAATAATCAAGGATAAGCATTTATGGAAGCTTACGACAAGTGATAGATTTGAATGAGAAATTTGATAAGACCACTTAATTAAGAACAATCTTAAAGAAATAAATTGTCAAATTGAACTCTGGCATCTAACTAAAGGGTTTGGGACTCGTGAGACCTGCAATCAAACAAAACAGAAATTCAGTGACATATATATATAAGCATGAAAAGTCAATGGCATTAAATGTTCATTCAAGGGCAAGAAAACTAACGGAGCTAACGGAACACCAACGAATAGTTAATTTCCCCATAAAACAAATAAAAAACGTAGCATGACGAAAAAGTCCGGATCCATCTACCGATATCATGAATGTCATATATCAGGCTTGAGATTATAATAGACAAACCAGACAAAGAAAAAAAGAGATGCTAATATGAGAAGAAAAATAGGGCAATCTAATTTGAAAATGATCTTCTTCGTTGAAATTTCATTGCGTGCAGTACTGCTGATTCGGAATAAAGTTTTAATGAACGGAGTTTACTCATTCTGTGACAATTTAGTACGGTCCCTCTATGATTACACTGGGAAACGTTACTTTTGTTGAGTTAGGCCAACAGAACTTGAGGATTTTTTCGGTGCTGAATCCAAAACTAATCTCAGTTATTCGCTTTCACATCAAGTTTTTCAACTTTGGATTATCATTTTCTTAAAAAATTTTCAAAATACTGTACGTAAAAACAGTTGCAGTGCTTGTTTTATAACAAATGACGCATTATAACATTATTTATAACATTAAAAAATAAACAAATGGAAGAAATAGGCATGAATGGAATGTTAGCTTAAAGTCTGCTGCCCAGCACGCCACCCCCATCAGGCAGATGCAGGGCATGTACTCGAAGCAGCGCACACCAAGCGGTGCTATGATCAATGGGATCATCCTTTTAACATTATCATATTTTTACAAAGGATAAGGCTATAAATTTGTACAGGTTAAGTTAAAAAAATTTGTGTAGCTTTTTTTTGGAGTGTTCAATTTGCGGACTGCGTGTGATGCTCTAACAATAGTCAGCCATGGTCTGAACATGTCCTCTACCCTGGTAACGTTCGTCCATTAACCTTTAAATCTCGGTGAAATCGTTCACCTTGCTCGTCGCTATCACCACCAAAATTTTCTGGAAAAATTGCTAGATGGCTATGCAAAATCTGTGTGTAATTTAGAACACATGTCGCAACCAAGCGCATTTAGCTCTCCAATGATTTCAGAACAATAATTTAGTATTTTGTACAGTAATTACGCTCAGAAAAAATATAGTGTCATTTGACACACTTGAGTGTGTCATACGTATGTCACAAAACCAATGCACAATTATGTCTCATGGAGGCGACATGACACACTTTACTTCATCACATGACACACTTAGGGCAGTCATGACGCACCTGGGGGAAATCTATAGAACCTAAAACATAGATTTAACTTACTCCTTCCATACCCCTCTGACTTNGTTGAGTTAGGCCAACAGAACTTGAGGATTTTTTCGGTGCTGAATCCAAAACTAATCTCAGTTATTCTCTTTCACATCAAGTTTTTCAACTTTGGATTTTCATTTTCTTAAAAAATCTTCAAAATACTGAACGTAAAAACAGTTGCAGTGCTTGTTTTATAACAAATGGCGCATTATAACATTATTTATAACATTAACAAATAAACAAATGGAAGAAATAGGCATGAATGGAATGTTAGCTTAAAGTCTGCTGCCCAGCACGCCACCCCCATCAGGCAGATGCAGGGCATGTACTCGAAGCAGCGCACACCAAGCGGAGCTATGATCAATGGGATCATCCTTTTAACATAATCATATTTTTACAAAGGATAAGGCTATAAATTTGTACAGGTTAAGTTAAGAAAATTTGTGTAGCTTTTTTTTGGAGTGTTCAATTTGCGGACTGCGTGTGATGCTCTAACAATAGTCAGCCATGGTCTGAACATGTCCTCTACCCTGGTAACGTTCGTCCATTAACCTTTGAATCTCGGTGAAATCGTTCACCTTGCTCGTCGCTATCACCACCAAAATTTTCTGGAAAAATTGCTAGATGGCTATGCAAAATCTGTGTGTAATTTAGAACACATGTCGCAACCAAGCGCTTGTAGCTCTCCAATGATTTCAGAACAATAATTTAGTATTTTGTACAGTAATTACGCTGAGAAAAAATATAGTGTCATTTGACACACTTGAGTGTGTCATACGTATGTCACAAAACCAATGCACAATTATGTCTCATGGAGGCGACATGACACACTTTACTTTATCACATGACACACTTAGGGCAGTCATGACACACCTGGGGGAAATCTATAGAACCTAAAACATAGATTTAACTTACTCCTTCCATACCCCTCTGACTTGCCTGAGGATTAAGAAAAATGACTATACACAGAATCCATGAACAATACAAGGCGTACGTTGTACCACCCTTGATCCTTGATTATTAAATTATAAATCAACATAATATTTTCAAGTGATTTTACAGAAAGCATTAAAACATGTCATACCATCGTGTTGAGAAACTTCATGAACTTATTCAGAGTTGAAAAGATTAATTCAAATCTGAAAATAAATTGAGAGCGTCTTCAAGATCTTCCTCACAGCAGTGTTAAATATATGTTAACATGATATATGAATTCGAATAATTTTGACGGTTTCAATGCCTAAACGTTTATCGAATGAAGAAAACCCTGATTTCATGCTAAATTGCATCTTAGATATCTAAAAAAAAATTACGCATTTAAAAAGGGTTCAGCATGACCACAGCTGATATTCATCCATTCAAATAAAAACAGCATCAGTTCAGTTCACCCATTTTATTCAAAACTGAGACGGCATTTTTTTTTTGTATGTAATAATTCCTAAATAATTAATGCTTAAATTCTAAACAATAAAATAGGTGAAAACAAATTCAGCGCTGAATGTTTATCTACTTAGAACTGGAAGCCGACAAATTTATTCAACGTTTGTAAGCACATTTTCGCATAATCAAAAAATACTCTAACAATCAGAAACAATTTTATTTTACACGTCCAGTTTCATATTTATCTGGGAATGCAAAGATTTAATGCTTCTGCACAAAAATTCTCCATTTTAAAACAAACAATTGTAAAACCAGTTATTGCGCACAAATAAAATTTCAATTTATCACAACACACTTAGAAATTTTAAATCTCATCTTAAAAATTAAAAATTCGTCAAGCATTCGTAGATCAAGTTAAATGAATAGTATTATATCAAAGAACGCTAAATTTAAAAAAAGGATTTAGATCTGTACGCACATTTCCATGCAAATCTTGAAATATTCAAACGGACGAAAATAATTAAGTTCTGCTTTGAGTTTCATAATTAATTTAGGTTCTCGCAAAATTAAGAATGTCATACACTATGATACAAAAATTATTTAAAAAACTGAATATAAATTTCCAACATCTATCGCGCACAAATGAAATCTTGATTTATTTCCATCAAGAATGATTTCATTTTCATTCAAGAAAAAAATCTAATAATACTTATTTAGTCTTCACTTTCACACAAGTAACGAAATGAAATTGAAGAATAAAAAATTCGTAGGATTGTTTGATTATCACACAAAATAATTCTTATTAATAACTATGGTGATACAGTTTAATAGTGTCATTTTTATACACGACAAAATATAACATTACACATTACTAATCAGAGTTCAAAGCAATGAACACAATAAAATTTGATATTCTGGTAACCACTAATTTTTTTACAATTGTACGCACATTCCTACACAAATCCGAGAATGTTGGAACAGCAGAAATAGTATTTTATTTACTTCAAGTTCACGAAAAGTAAAGGTCTCATACAATACTAGGAAACATTCTCTCTATTCTAAAACTGTGGAATAATTTCCTAACACTTATCTGAAAAATGAAATTTTCAAACAAACTACTACGCTATTACAATGTGAGATTTTCATTTGCACTCGGGGAAAAATCCAACAATATTTATTCGCAAGCACCGTTTTATTTATTGACTAGCATTAAAGTAGTGAACTGAAAGGTTTGTTCGTTTGTGACTCAGATCACACAGCTCATGCTAATTGTTATTATTATACATACAAATTAATTTGGAAAATAAAATCATTTATCATTTATTTGGACATTTCTTTATGCAGTCAGGAATGTTCAAGCAAACGAAAATAACTGTATTTTACNCACAGACGGGTTTTACCTTCATTTTCAACATGGACACACTTTTAGCACTTGTACCAGGATGTACCTGGAATGGTTTGATCAATGCACGCACAGTAGAAAGAGAGGGTAATGGTATCAAGTTCCTCATCAGTTGATAGTGGGTCTCTGATGAGCTTACAAGAATGTTCACAGCGAGCCACTTGTGAAACATGGTGTATGATCTCTTATCCCTTAATTTGTGCTTGACAAATGCACTGAGATAAGGACCAAGTCTGCCACTCACACTTCTCAGGAAACCATCGGTGCTCAACCTCTTGTATAGTATCTTCGATTTCCTCCTGAGCCTTTTCCAAAATTTTCCCTGAGGAGCTGGTCTGCTGTTTTTGATGGCAATCATTGTTCCAGAAGGAGAGGCGAACAATCGTCGCTTGCAAGGTACCACTGGAGGACCAGTGTCTTCCAACAAGGAACTGCTTCTTTTGCCACACGAATTCTGCAATAAGTTGACGAAAATTAGATTGTATAGTATACATACTTCCCAAACTTGGAGAAAGTATTAATTGTACACGTAAACCAAACTTTAAAGTAATTGAAAGTTTAGGTTTTGAACACAACACATCTAATTAAAAAATTGCCACATTTAATCTACTTGGATGGGAATAACAGTTCTGATTTATATTCTTTTTCCAAGGTTTCTAATATTAAACTATGAAAGAGTTCAAACATCCCGAACGGTATAAAGTGAGTACCAATGAGATACAGGATAGCACTATTCAGTACCCAAGAAAGTCAGCGCGAGCCAACCCTTCTAATGAATGAAGCATTGTAATTGGATGCAACGTGCAGGGAAGCAAAATCTAAATGTATGCATTAATTCAATTCCAAGGACACTGACGGAATTAAGTATAGTTCGGAAATATACTACGAGAATCACGAATTAATTATATTATACTCAAAAAAAATGATATACTTTCCTTATAGATGCATTAAATCGAGAATTGGAATGATCAGAGAGGTAAATGAGTGCAAGTGAATATGGTATTGACACTGATGGAAATGAGAGAAGGTAGTTCTCCCTATAATTCTACAAATGCTGCCTGTGCCTTAGAATAATGAGTATGTGATGACTTTTCAGTAATCTTTCGAGCTTTTGCTGCTAGCACTCATCCAACGCTGTCCAAATCTGGCTTGTGACTTGAAAAATTTATTTCGCTAGAATTCAAGGACACTTCAATGAAGTACGAACTCAGTGGTTATTTCAACACGACCAACCTGTGTTATTCTTCTCCGCGAAGATGAGCAGCATTGTTTGCTAGAAGCACTGGTGGCAGGCCTTGAGGTGTCAGGAGTAGCAGGTCTTGAGGTGCCAGAAGTGGCAGATCTTGAGGTGCCAGGAGTAGCAGGCCTTGAGGAGCCAGGAGTGGCAGGTCTTGAGTTGCCAGGAGTAGCAGGTCTTGAGTTGCCAGAAGTGGCAGGTCTCGAGGTGCCAGGAGTAGCAGATCTTGAGGTGCCAGGAGTAGCAGGTCTTGAGGTGCCAAAAGGGGCAGGTCTTGAGGTGCC
>JACJUY010000339.1:71221-82686 GCA_014220935.1 Platorchestia sp. MABIK
TTCGACAATGCCATCTTCCTGCATAAACGACATCTTACAGGAGTCAATTGCTGCGATGGAATGTCAAGACTTCACTCTTCTGGGAATAACAAGCGACCAAGGCAGCAATTTGCAAAAACCGTTCAAAGACATGGGCTGTACACCAACTAATCCTGTTGTTGAGTTTGTTGACAAGAAATATTTCGTTTTTAAAGATCCCCCCATTTGATCAAAAATGCTCGCAACTTTCTCTACAATGGTGATTTGAAAATTCCTTCCCTACATTGTTCAGCTTCTTGGACGCATATTCAGAAGCTCTTTGAACTTGAGCAAACAGAAGTATTAAATGTGTTCCCCGTTTGTCGCATCATGTCTACAATTTAATGTTTTCACAAAAAATGAAAGTTAAACTTGAAACTCAAGTATTCTCTAATACAACATCTGCTGCCTTAGACTTTTATGTTGCAACTGATTCCATTCCATCATCATCAGCAGCAACCAGCATGTTCTGCAAAAAATTCAACGACTTATTTAATATATTGAATTCTCAATCTCCCCCTGACAGATTCCCTCTCAGAAAACCCCTGACTTTATGCTCTCCTTCGATAAAAACCTTACAGGATTACATCCCTTGGTTGAAGGAGTTGCAAGCGCTAAATCTAAATCGGAATTGCTCTTTCATTGACAGGTGGATTCAGTCCATAAATGTTGTGCTTATGTTGAGAGAAGAAATTCACCGAGGTGTTCAGCCTACATCTGTGTCCGCAATCTTTGTCAAGATGAGTTAGAAAAATTCTTTTGAAAAATGCGCCAAAAGCAGAAATTCCCTATTCCTCAAGATTTCATCAATATTATTCTTACTGCAAAGTGTCAACGGCATCTCTTCTAACAGCGCCGATGAAGAGCACCGTTGAAGTGGGTGAAGACGACGTAGACGTGGATACGTGGAACATTGTTGAAGAGGTAAGCAAGCAGCGTATTTATGGCTAACCTATGTCCATTGAGACAGATTGCTGTTCATCACCTTCGTAGATATTTCAAAGCCGCACACTTTTATACTGGAAATTAATATATTTGAAACGGTGAAGAATTTATTAAATTATTATCTAACAGGGTTGTATTCTCATTTTTTTTAGATTCCTGAGGTGGAGCCAGAGGACGCTGTTATTTCCTTTGAAGAAATTGAGGCAGCAGCGCAACTTTTTCGAAGCCTACGATTGCTGGAGGAATGTTCCAGTCCATGGAGGTGGATGGAGCTGTCACCTACTTCAGCGGTTACATAGCTCATAAGATCAATCAGTTCCACATCAAGTTGAAAGGTTCTTCTGTATCCTCTTGTGACGGTTGTTCTCAAATACTCACGAAGCAAGATCTGAACTTGCACATGTTCACTACCTTTAAAGAATATGTAGAATCGTGTGGCCCGTCTCTCACCTACTGCAGCAAGGAGTTTATTGACCTGATTATTTTGTACGAGAGAGTTTTTCTGTATTGCTTTCACAATTATCGGCACGTATCAGGAATTCGTAAACTAGTCTGTAAGTTCTTAGATATGTGTCAGCATCACTGTAATTTCTGCTGTGTTCAGGTCACCGACAAGTTGCAACAATTTTTTACCGTGTGTCGAACGCTTCAATGCACAAGACATGTTAACAGACTTATGTCGTCCAAAAGTTGTACTAAAAAACTTGAGAAAATTGGCCATGAATAATATTACCATCTGGAGGCAAGTTAGGTATATTTTTTGATTGGCCTAAGTATAGTTTATCGTTCATGCATTCATTTTGTTCATAAGCTTATATCGCTACAATATTTCTGAAGTGCGTCATGGTAGGAAGCCACTCTTCTATTTTAGTAACTTATGAATATAATGTACGTAACTTATAAATTTATCTCATCATATTTCAAAAACAAATGACCGTTTTGTAAAATTTTTTGGAAATAAACTGCTCAGAATTATTTTTCTGTCGTACATTATATTCATAAGTTACGAAAATAGAAAAGTGGCTTGCAACTAACAGCCTGTAAATAACATTTTCTTTACCCGTTTTTGGGTGTTTATGATCGATAATAACTTTAAAACGATGCTTTCCAATTTCATTTGGTATACATTTGAATAAATTAAAATTCATGTTCTTACACTGCAGTGTCAACCGTGACAGTGAAAGCTTTCAACAGACAGTGATTGGATTTAATGTCTCGTACCTATATTTTCGTTTCTTAGCACACGCTTGTGCACATACCGAGAGTTTTACATATTTGCACTAAATCTGCAAGCGTCGTTCATTGCTTTCTATCCATAAGCATTTTTACCCCGCTTTAATTTAGCGTATACACTCACTTCTGGTTTGTTGTAACTGGAAAATGTAATGAAAATCCATCCCGACGGCTCTGCCGAGGCTTCGGTTATTAGCTCACCTAGTCACCTTAGTACTGTAGTTCACTTCTGATACTAGTTAATACTGTATGTCGAGCTTCGTGCAAAAACTGGATGTTAGTAAATCCAAAGTGTGTGTGCGTGGCGGTCTTGTGGGCTCTCCTTACTCTATATTCTCCATTATGGTTACGAAGCAACGTACGCGCCCCACAGGTGGATTCAACTACCATATCTAAGGGAATTTGCGCTCTCAAGGGAAAAATGTTAGGTACTGTTCTGATAGGTAAGCCTTTTTTTTGTTGGAATAAAATGTTTTTCGTTTTGTCAAGAACCATATTTTTTCGTCGCATCAGTGCCCTGTTTTTCAGTACCTCTAACTTTCTTCATCAACTTTCATCTAGTTTCATAACCTTCCTTCTTAACTGACTTTCCATGCGCGCGGGATCCTGTGCGGGAACTCACATTGTACATAGATTCCGCGTTCCCTCAACTCCATAATATATAGTGCCTTCATCCTTCCTCACTTTGAACATCTTAGTTGTGGTAAAGGGAGGCTAAAACTAGTCTATGATCAATCAAGCAACGTACTCACGAATCCTTCATCAATGAACATTTCATAAAAAAAATAACTTAAACTTCTTTCCATTTCTCCTATGTAACTATTTGGGTAATTTTTACGTATAATGTATATAAATAACATGGCTGCATATTTTTAGCTGTTTTTTTTATCGCTCTAATAACTTAATTTCTTCGTTATCGTATTGTTTACGTTTGATTACATTCAGCACCTTAGTCTAATCTAAATGCACCTTAGTCTTGAAATATCAATTGTAAATATGTTCATGAATACACATTCACGTTTATGTACAGTGAAGGACAGTATAAAAAAGTGTCATCAATATAATCGGAATGTACTACTTTGGCTTTCACTATCCTTATTACGCCAAGAAACGTTTCATAATTTCTGAATAAAAACTAGAGGTCCAACCCTAACGAGTATCATAGTAAAGCCTGGATACGCAGCCAATTGAAAGCCTAGGCAACAATGACGTCGGCTGCGAGTCATGGCTGCTAGAAGCTGACTGGTTGGCGTGCGTGCGTACGTTTGTTTAGAACGGGCTCTGGGTCCACCGTAGTTTTGAAGTTTTTCTTATGTAAGTGTTCTGTGGGTTTAGTCATCTCTGGTTTGATAAGATCGGAGAATATTGAAGCATCTTGAATCTCTTGGTGTATTTAACGTTACTTTGTGTTCGTCCTGAATTATGAAACATTTATTTCAGGAAAATATATCACAGAAAAATGAACGTGATTTGCAGAAGATAGCTTAAAATTTTTTATGTAACACAGAATCTCGTCGATGAAAACTCCCTAAAGAGTATAGCTACAAATCATTAGCAAATATGCCATACAAAATTAAACATTCATACGGAAAAAATTATTTAATCGTCATTTCGATTAAAATACAGTTAACGTACAATGCATTTCAATACTCTAATTCGGTTGATCATCTAACTTATCGTTAAGCACAGAAGAGAATGCTCATAATACGCTGGTAGGTGCTTAGTCAAAGTTATTCCATCACTATTGAAATTTAGTAGGTTGCATGATTTAGTCCTGGGATTCCTCACGGAATACAAATTTGGCCATAGACGATTCTCTTCTTTTAGTTGTGTTTACACTTTAGAAATGTTTTGTTTGTATTGATAGAAATAGTATTTTTGCCACATGACCGTTATTCTAATGCTTTTGATTGCAAATAGCCGTTTTTATTTTTCTTTTGCAAAAATATTGGTGCATCTGTAGGAGGGAGCAAATGACAGCTTCAAAACATTTTATTGTCAAGGAATGCATAGATTGCAGCCGACTAGATTTGTTGTTTCCATACCTAGTGCTGGCTCCAGTGTGATCTTCTGAAGATGCGCTGATGAGGCTGATTTTCAAAGGCTGGCGGCTTCAGAAGAACAGTTGGTGAAAGAAGTTTGAGAATGCGATGAATTCCTCATTCTATGCGGCTTTGTACCGTACTTCAGACAGGAGCCCAACGTCTGCACCTAACTTAGCCAAACTGATACCGATGGTTTTTGCCACAATAACTATGCGTATTTCGTATCCGCGTTACACCGGAAGAGCCATGTCGAAATTGCCGTTAATGCTATTCTCACCTGAACGTTATTTATGCTATATCTCGAAAACTAAGCATTTGCGAGCACAATATCATTCATGTAAAACATCTTAAAATGTCTCCAATTACCGAAATGGGGAAACGAAATTTTGAAAATCGTCGACAACAGTAAAATCAGAACTGATTCCATTTTTTGCAATGGACCCATCAGCATGAATTCCTTCAAATACTGTGCTTCTTTAGTTTAGTGTTTTTTATTCAAAACAGTATAGGCGGATCATGATATGAAAAAAACGGAAACTATTCAAGAATGAAAATAACATTCCCTATGAAATCCTCACTGAGCATCTTTTGAAGCAGGTTTGTGCCAATTATGCTTTAACCAACCTGGTCGGGTTTAACTCAAACCTGTTGTCATCCATGACAGCAATATTTACTGTCAACTACTTTTCTGCAACTGGCGTCTTGAGAAGAGGTCTGCATCATTGATGACGTCTAAAAGGCATGATGGTCTGGCTAACTTGTTTCTGCTGACTGTCACAGCGTTTCTTCAAAACCTTGCCAACATTTTCTGCGAGGAGCAACGCTTGGCTTGAAATATTTCAAAGAACTCTTTTCAAGAAGGTAAAAAAAAATTTATGTACAAAGAAATGTATTTTAAAGTGAGAAAAAAACTATACATGGGCAATGCATGAAGTTTTCAAAGAAGAAAGTATCAGTTTCAGAGCTTTGATGATTATATGAAACAATCTGACTGTCTCCGTACACCATATCTATACATGAGCATCGTTTAAATTTTTTCACTCAGTCAATACATTGTAGCTTTTCAACATGAATAACTACATTTCATACCGAATCAGATTTCATCATATGTTTTGGAGAGTTTGAGTTAAACCCGACCAGGTTGGTTAAAGCATAATTGGCACAAACCTGCTTCAAAAGATGCTCAGTGAGGATTTCATAGGGAATGTTATTTTCATTCTTGAATAGTTTCCGTTTTTTTCATATCATGATCCGCCTATACTGTTTTGAATAAAAAACACTAAACTAAAGAAGCACAGTATTTGAAGGAATTCATGCTGATGGGTCCATTAGTCTTTTTATCCCACGAGTTCAGTTATTTAGTTAAAATTTCATGGATGTTAGAACAACGAGGCAGCTAACTTGTTAAATATGTACTCGGGAAGCAACTAAAAGTATTCTATTTTCAAAGTGGCGAGGAGGAGAAGGGAATGAAGCTTTTCATCTCTTACATTGTTCATTAGAGAAGTGCTACAAAAAAGTTGTTTGAATATTCAGGCTTATTACGGGTGCTGATAGATTCACTTTAATCTTTTGTAGCACAAAAAAGTAGAAGCTAATTCAGCAAACACAAAAGAAGACACTACTGAAATAGCGGCTTGGATATTTCTCCAAATTCATTCCGCAGTTTCATGTGTATTCATCCAGTTTCGGCCCAATTGAACGGACATGTTTCACTATTGGTGAGGTCTCGAACTGACGTTTAGGTAGTCCTTTTTATGCAAATAAAGTAGGATTTTTGAATGGTTGAGGAACATTGTTTCTTGGTACACTGTTAATCTTTTTAATTGTGACTCATTACCATCTTCTTCAACTCTTATTTGGTTTCAAAAGATTCTTTCAATATTACTGGTTTCAATGCAATTCAAATCTTGTTGTCATTAGGCGACTTACAATCGTATGGTTTTAATGCAGAAGTTGTTGGGACACTCCATGTGCGTAGATTCCCCGTTTCCTTCATTCCATTCTGAACAGTACCTTTCATATTTTTTGGAACCTTGTTTTAGTTTGGAATTGTCCAAGTATCCAAGTATTGAGATATATGTCACATTTTGTTATGTGCAGAGCAGAATAGCTGTTTATTTGTTTTAAAGTAAAAATAAACAGATAACAGATTTTTAAAGTTTCACTAAGTGGCTTTTTAAATCCAACCCATGTTACATTGCTATGCAGTTGAATTGGTACATTCAATAAATGGATACTTTACAAAACCACTGCTCAATAAAAATTGTCTAGGTGTACACACTTTGAATTTCAGAACGAAAATTTTTGTTCATTTGTTTCAGCAGATCACGCTCGTCAGGCCGCTCAGTGGTCTCGACCAGCAGATCCGACAACCTCGGCAGCTACCGTCCTACCTAGTCCCAATATGTACCCGAGACTCGTCCCACCAGTGCGTTCGACTTCACAAGTGATCGCTCAGGCCGCGGCCAGACAAACAGCAGTGGAGCTGGGCAGAGCAGAGCAGTTTCGACCCTCTGGTAGCTGCTTGCTTATGCTAGTAAGTTAGGCGGCCAAACAAACAGCAGTGGCTAGTCCTGAGTCCGCAGAAGTTATAATCTTGGCGCTAAGAAGAGCAATACTTTGTGACTGTAGTGACCTCAAATTTTGCTTATTAAATAGCTGTAGAACTGGCAATATTTCAGCTAATTTTGTTCATTTATATTTATTGCTATGCTATGCATTATATTGTTAGCATTACAAGTACATCTGTACACTGTCGTATTTTACTTTTGATTTCCCTACAATATTGCTACACACAATGAACTAAATAGCTTTAATACTGTTTTACAATTGCTCCAGAAAATTCCAAGAGATATAAATTGCATGACATGTAAGTCATGATTACAGAAAGAATAATCATGCAAATACTTCACTGACGAATGACTTGAAACTATATAGATATTTGAATCAGAATTTTTTGCAGTACTTTACGTGTAGATGCATCATAGAACAAGGAACTTATTCGTTCAGGCATATACAGGTATACGTTTATGAATATAACAACCCGAAATTAAAATTAAAATATTAATAAACAATTTCAAAGTGTCAAAAGATCTTTTGTATTTGGCTTGCGCCTATAAGTTTCAATTTAATTGTTTTTTGTCCCAAAGAACTCGAACATCACAGTCGCTTTTTGGAGAAACTAATAATTTTTTAGTAATTATTTTTTAGTTGCATACCAATTTTTTTTTAGTTGCATGCTTTCAAAGTTATTTTCACCTCCAACAGATGACATAACCTGTGTTTCCTCAGTATATCGTAGGAGAAAACTGATTAATGTTTATAACTAAAAAATTATTAGTTTATACATAAAAGATGTATGTTTGCAATCAAGTTTAGTGCCATGCGTCAAAAAAAACTGATATGAAATATTCGGCATTGGTGCGCTCTAAGTGTAGGTATTGACAAAGAAAATGCTTGATATAGTAAAGTTTTTTGATTCATGAGGTAGAAAATACCTTTATACGTATAAATTACCCTAAAAGCCCACCTACCACTAACTTCCATAGCGTCTGCTATAAATGACCATTGTTCATTAACAAAGTTATGATCGAAATATGAGATGCACCCCCGATCGCAGGAATAGCTTGCATCGAGGAGATCAGAAGTTTGTCATCCTACCCGTACGAGCTCTGGCGTGCAACTGGCCGCTAGCTCCCGAGCGGTGTTTTATCATCCAAGATAAAACGCTGCTACCGCTTGCTCCGGACAGCGCTGCCCCATCCTGTTCCCTGACACTTGTCTGGCCACCCTAATAGGAATAGCACTAACATAAAACTCCGCGCCGGGTCTGATATGCTCTGCCCTGCTCCACTGCTGTTTGTCTGGCCTCGGCCTTAGCAATCCAACGTACTGTTTCTATAAGCAGAGATTCTTGTGTGACAACACATCCATATTGTGCATGGAACCGCGTTCTCGCTTAACACGTTTTCTGCGAGAACCCACCGATGGTCACTGAATAGATTTTCATAATGCTGCTGACCGAAGTGCGGTCACTTACTCAATATTTAGAAATATTCGATAAGAGCTAAATGAAGGTAAGATCGAGTTAATGTTTGCATTTTCCAATGTTTATTACTCCAATTGACTTTAAATTTGAATTGAATACTGAACTTCTTTTCAACCCATAGAAGAAAACGTGTCGATCGAATTTATTATTTTTCTAATGCAAGCCAAGAACTTGAGGTGTAATTGCCTCTAGGGATTTTGTATTCATGCCAATATAAATGGAATTATTCCTTTACAGGGGTGGGTCATTTGATGAGAATTTGATGTGGCCGTATGGATGAATTTGATTAATTTGTATGAATTTGATGTGACGTATCAAATCGAATGAATATTTTTACTATTGTTTTAAACTTGTTTAACTTTCCAAAGTTTGGGTTTCTTTTTTTTGCTGAAGTGTGTGAAACAAAATTCATTGCGTGTGTTTGCACGTTTCTGTATTTACATTGAGACGTTCAAACTTGTGCTAAATAACTATTCTTTACTTATAATCGTTCCTTTGGTACTTGCTAAGAATACGAGTTTTAACTACAAAAAATAATCCTACGTTTTCATGTATAAATCAATTTTTATTTGTATGCCGTTTCCGAAAATTTAATCAGAACATAAAGGGTTATTCTTGAAAATTGTCACGTTTTCTAAATGTAATTAATGATTTTTTTTGACGAAGAAATTTTCAATACTGTGTTATTTCCATGCGGAATAGAAGTGATACTTTGACAGCTAATGTAATTATTTCAGACCTTGATGAGCATGGTCACGCATGAGCCTGTTTATGATAGGTTCAATATTTTGTCCGTAAACGTGAACAAAATTTAAGGTGTCATGCCTTTTTTAGTTTGATAAGTGCATATGCATTCTAATTTTCACAACTATTGTATATGGATGCTACAATTAGATATTATGAACTATTTGAAATGGTTTTCAATTTACTGTAATTGACTAATTTAAATTACATCGATTGAGTTAAGAATGGAACTTTGATTATGTTTTCCAGGAATATCAGATATTTTAAAAACATTTAGAAGGATTTGTTAAAAACATGAACTTTTTTAGCGTCGACTTATATATTTTTTTAGTGCTGAGTTTTGTTTTGTGGATTTCACATTCAATTTATTAACAAAACAAAGCTTTCTAAGGAGACTTAAAGTTGTTAGTTAGATCCTTAATAATTCGTTATCATTGCAAGTTTACAAGTTCAGAGGATCTTCACCAAACGACCTCGTTATCGCTACCATGTAGTCAACACATCATGAGTGATGGTCATTTGACTTAGTGAAACCATAGAACACATCATAGTTTGATGCTACGTCATGGATTTTCAGTTTTCTGTCGATATTTTTTTTTATAGTTCAAAAGAGACTCGGTTACTTTCATTTTATTTTCAAAAGGAATTTGAGATTCCAAGTTCTATACGAGTTTCAATGTTTTCATTATATCGAAACAGAACTTTCTTCTTGAGATATTGTTAACTTAGCAAGAATTTGAGCTCATTATGTAGTTAAAAGCGATTTTTAAATTATTTGCGTTCGTTCGAACATTTCTTGATTTGTATTATAATGTATATCGATATTATAAATAATTTCACATCTCACTTCTGAGAAGTGTCCGCGCATATTTTGAGGGCTGCGTCAAATATATATATTTTTTAAAATAGTGTTGGACATCCTTCACTTTTAGAGCACTCGAAGTAATTATGAAATTAAAAATGTAAAATACAGTTATTTTCGTTTGCTTGAACATTCCTGACTGCATAAAGAAATGTCCAAATAAATGACAAATGATTTTATTTTCCAAATTAATTTGTATGTATAATAATAACAATTAGCATGAGCTGTGTGATCTGAATCACAAACGAACAAACCTTTCAGTTCACTACTTTAATGCTAGTCAATAAATTACACGGTGCTTGCGAATAAATATTGTTGGATTTTTCCCCGAGTGCAAATGAAAATCTCACATTGTAATAGCGTAGTAGTTTGTTTGAAAATTTCATTTTTCAGATAAGTGTTAGGAAATTATTACACAGTTTTAGAATAGAGAGAATATTTCCTAGTGTTGTATGAGACCTTTACGTTTCGTGAACTTGAAGTAAATAAANTAACTGAAGTACTTTTGTTTTTATTGACCTTTCAAATAAGTAAGTTTCTCTGGCGCACCCTGTAGATTAGTTTTAGCCTCCCTTTACCACAACTAAGATGTTCAAAGTGAGGAAGGATGAAGGCACCATATAGTATGGAGTTGAGGGAACGCGGAATCTATGTACAATGTGAGTTCCCGCGCATGTTCCCGCGCGCATGGAAAGTCAGTTAAGAAGGAAGGTTATGAAACAAGATGAAAGTTGATGAAGAAAGAGGTACTGAAAAATAGGGCAATAATGCAACGAAAAAATATGGTCCTTGACAAAACGAAAAACATTTTATTCCAACAAAAAAAAGGCTTACCTAAGTATCAGCACAGTACCTCACATTTTTCTCTTGAGAGCGCTAATTCCCTTAGATATAATAGTTGTATCCACCTGTGGGGCGCGTACGTTGCTTCGTAACCATAATGGAGAATATAGAGGAAGGAGAGTCCACAAGACCGCCACTCACACACTTTGGATTTACAAACATCCAGTTTTTGCACGAAGTTCAACACACAGCATTAACTAGAATCAGAAGTGAACTACAGAACTAAGGTGACTAGGTGAGCTAATAACCGAAGCCTCGGCAGAGCCGTCGGCATGGATTTTCATTACATTTTCCAGTTAAAACATACCAGTAGTTAGTGTATACGCTAAATAATAGCGGGGTAAAAATGCTTATGGATAGAAAGCAATGAACGACGCTTGCAGATTTTGGGCAAATATGTAAAACTCTCGGTATGTGCACAAGCGTGTGCTAAGAAACAAAAATATAGGTACGAGACGTTAAATCCAATCACTGTCTGTTGAAAGCTTTCACTGTCACGATTGACACTGCAGTGTAAGAACATGAATTTTCATTTATTCATATGTATACCAAATGAAATTGAAAAGCATCATTTGAAAAAAGTTATTTCCGATCATATACACCAAAAAATGGGCAAATAAAATGTTATTTACAGGCAGTTAGTTGCAAGCCACTTTTCTATTTTCGTAACTTATGAATATAATGTACGACAGAAAAATAATTCTGAGCAGTTTGCTTCCAAAAA
>JACJUY010000339.1:91806-107690 GCA_014220935.1 Platorchestia sp. MABIK
CATCAAGTTGAAAGGTTCTTCTGTATCCTCTTGTGACGCTTGTTCTCAAATACTCACAAAGCAAGATCTGAACTCGCACATGTTCACTACCTTTAAAGAAAATGTAGAATCGTGTGATCAGTCTCTCACCTACTGCAGCAAGGAGTTTATTGACCTGATTATTTTGTACGAGAGTGTTTTACTGTATTGCTTTCACAATTATCGGAACGTATCAGGATTTCGTAAACTAGTCTGTAAGTTCTTAGATTTGTGTCAGCATCACTGTAATTTCTGCTGTGTTCAGGTCACCGACAAGTTGCAACAATTTTTTGCCGTGTGTCGAACGCTTCAATGCACAAGACATGTTAACAGACTTATGTCCTCCAAAAGTTGTACTGAAAAACTTAAGAAAATTATCCATGAGTAACATTACCATCTGGAAGCAAGTTAGGTACATTTTTTGATTGACCTAAGTATAGTTTATCGTTCATGTATTCATTTTGTTCATAAGCTTATTTCGCTAAAATATTTCTGAAGTGCGTCATGGTAGGAAGCCACTCTTCTATTTTAGTAACTTATGAATATAATGTACGTAACTTATGAATTTATCTCATCATATTTCAAAAACAAATGATCGTTTTGTACAATTTTTTTGGAAGCAAACTGCTCAGAATTATTCTTCTGTCGTACATTATATTCATAAGTTATGAAAATAGAAAAGTGGCTTGCAACTAACAGCCTGTAAATAACATTTTATTTGCCCATTTTTTGGTGTATATGATCGGAAATAACTTTTTTCAAATGGTGCTTTCCAATTTCATTTGGTATACATATGAATAAATGAAAATTCATGTTCTTACACTGCAGTGTCAACCGTGACAGTGAAAGCTTTCAACAGACAGCGATTGGATTTAATGTCTCGTACCCATATTTTTGTTTCTTAGCACACGCTTGTGCACATACCGAGAGTTTTACATATTTGCACTAAATCTGCAAGCGTCGTTCATTGTTTTCATCCATAAGCATTTTTACCCCGCTATTATTTAGCGTATACACTAACTACTGGTATGTTGTAACTGGAAAATGTAATGAAAATCCATGCGGACGGCTCTGCCGAGGCTTCGGTTATTAGCTCACGTAGTCACCTTAGTTCTGTAGTTCACTTCTGATTCTAGTTAATGCTGTGTGTTGAACTTCGTGCAAAAACTGGATGTTTGTAAATCCAAAGTGTGTGCGTGGCGGTCTTGTGGACTCTCCTTCCTCTATATTCTCCACTATGGTTACGAAGCAACGTACGCGCCCCACAGGTGGATACAACTATTATATCTAAGGGAATTAGCGCTCTCAAGAGAAAAATGTGAGGTACTGTGCTGATACTTAGGTAAGCCTCTTTTTGTTGGAATAAAATGTTTTTCGTTTTGTCAAGGACCATATTTTTCCGTTGCATTATTGCCCTGTTTTTTAGTACCTCTAACTTTCTTCATCAACTTTCATCTTGTTTCATAACCTTCCTTCTTAACTGAATTTCCATGCGCGCGAGATCCTGCGCGGGAACTCACATTGTACATAGATTCCGCGTTCCCTCAACTCCAAACTATATGGTGCCTTCATCCTTCCTCACTTTGAACATCTTAGTTGTGGTAAAGGGAGGCTAAAACTAATCTATGATCAATCAAGAAACGTACACACGAATCCCTCATCAATGAACATTACATAAAAAACATAACTGAAACTTCTTCCCATTTCTCCTATGAAACTATTTGGGTAATTTTTACGTAGAATGTATATAAATAACATTGCTACATAATTTTAGCTGTTTTTTTTTTTGATCGTTCTAATAACTTCATTTCTTCACTATCGTATTGTTTACGTTTTATCACATTCAGCACCTTAGTCTTATCTAAATGCACCTTAGTCTTTAAATATAAATTGTAAAAATGTTCATGAATGCACATACGCGTTTATGTATAGTGAAGGACAGTATAAAAAGTGTCAATATAATCGCAATATACTACTTTGGCTTTCACTATCCTTATTACGCCAAGAAACGTTTCATAACTTCTTGAATAAAAACTAGAGTTCCAACCCTAACGAGTATCGCAGTAAAGCCTGGATACGCAGCCAGTTGAGAGCCTTGGCAACAATGACGTCAGCTGCGAGCAGGGTTGCGGAGTCGGAGTCGGAGTCGGGAGTCGGAGTCGCCGGAGTCGCACGTTTTAGGGTGGAGTCGGAGTCGGAGTCGGAGTCGCTTTTCTGAATGTGTGTGGAGTCGGAGTCGGAGTCGCATTTCCGAATGTGGTGGAGTCGGAGTCGGAGTCGGAGTCGTTCATTTGGATGTGGTGGAGTCGAGGTTGGAGTCGCCATTTTTTGGTGTCTTCGATTCTAATTTTTGCAAAAATTATTCATAACTATTTAAAACCGAAAGAAAACAAAACATAGTTAAAATACTTTACTGAAAAACTACAAAAATACGCAATGTTTTCACTGATTATTTTGTTCGAGGTTCGAAACAGCGTATTTATACCTATCACTTAATACGATCAATGGTGATTGATATCAATGGTCATTGTGGATTCGCACACATATATATGTGATACCCACGAGTGCGAGTTATAATTTTTGTACTGGAGCAATAATGCATATATTACGTTGAAATAGCCGGAATTAGTGATTGAAAGCAACGCAAATTCATTCTGTTTGTTTCTGTTTCTCTCATTCCCATTTCAATTAATACATAGGATCTAGAAACTAGTAGTTAATGTGCTGCAAGTTACTTGCAGAACAGCTCAGCGGATGTAGTTCATTGTACTCACATAAAGAGTGGTAACTCTGTACGCTCTTACTGTGTCTAAAATACATACCAGTGGTTTCTTAAAACGATTTTTGCTGGTCTTTCTTTTGCTGTTGCTTTGGTGTATTGATTGATAATGACTAGTCTTTGCAGTGACCAAAGGTTATGTTGTGATCATAAATATTTCTAGTCTTGGTTATGATATATTGAAAATGACTGGTCTTTGCCAAAAACATGAAGCTATGGTCTTATACATAAAGAATTCTTGTTTTTAGGTTACGTTATCGCTATTGAAAATGAAAATTCAATTATCTTATTTTCATGTTAATTACTGTAATATTAGTTGATTTTTTCAGCTATATGTAGTATCTATGTACTTCAAATGTATTTCTTTGTTTTGTCTACTTCCTTGTCTTTGGGTCAAGTTAACATGCATTATAATGAAAATTTCTGCTCATTTCTAAAGTTGTTCTTTGAAATTTGTTTGGTTCTTCAAGAGTTATATTGTATTTTATCATTTCATTTTCATGTTTAATTTTTATCTTCTGATCACTCCCAAGTTTCTGAGTAAGCATACGCTGAAATGAAGATTTTCCTAATTATGTTTTCACAATTTTAAAAACTGAAATAGTGTCTGTTTCTCAGCACTAAATAATTAATGACTTTTCTTAAGAAAGTTTGGGAAATGTTGTAAGGTAATCAAAATCAGTATTGGGACACTTGAAAAAATAAAATACAATGTGAAAGAGCTGCTATGAAAATATTCAAAATAATATCACAACACTAGCAAATACTTCACTTAGTCACACACACATACTGTAACTGAAAACAATCTACAATCTCTGCTGCAATGATTGTTGCATTTTTGCGATCGTACAAATTCTCTTGCTGAAAACGTTCCAAAAAGCACCAAAAATACAAAAAGAAGAGAACGTGGGCGTTTATTAAAATAGGAAAATGTCAAATACATAGTAAAAAGTTTAACGAGAATAAATGACAGTATCATATTACACACAGAGAAGCAAAAAGTGACTTTTATTCGTAAAAAAACGTTCCGAAAATGTCAGGCCCCTGCGAAGAAAGCAGAACTTTTGCCTATTATAGGCGAGATATAAAATTGTTTGAGCTACAATATGTCACCTTTTCTGCATTGTTACCCTGCATAGTGTAGAGACAGAGAAGAAAAGGCGGTGTAAAAATCTTGCCTACCTTATCTACATGTATGTATGATATAGCATATAATTTTCGGGATTTTGAGCGTAGGAATTGAATCAACGATTGCAATTTCGTTGAATCGGAGCATACTTAGGAATAGAAAAAACTGTTGATGCTGATCCATGCTCATCAGGAGATGCACTGCTTACTTTCCCTACTCAGAAGACACCTGTCAGTTATATATATGCCTATATGAATATAATATTGTACACGACCTGTCATAAATGACGTGATTCGATATTGTCGTTAAACAAATCTTCCAGATGTGGATGACAAATAAATAAATCCATCCTAATAGTTGCCACGATTAAAATATTCTTGTGCTTGTGCACTGGTGAAACTCGGATCACACATACGGTCATTAAACATCCTTTCAAAGCGTGAAAGAGACAGACCGACCAACCAAGACGGACCAACCAATTTTATTTGTTCAGTACTGAATTGAACATTGTAATAATATAGAAGTTATGCACAGGAAATACCCAAATCAATTTATTCATTTATTCGTTTAAGGAGACACTTGGCATTTTATTTAATACGAATTATCAACACTATATAGGGTGTTTTTTTGTGCGGACAAATTTCAATCATAGGGATAAAAATTCAAAATAGATCGATTTTCACGAATGATAAAATGCCGAAACGCCTTAGTTTTCGAGTGATAACGACTTAAAGAAACTTTAAAACTCAAAGTAGGAGATCTCGTGCGCTCCAATGTTAACGCTAGTCTTGATAATTCCGACCGCACTAAAGTAGTTTTTTGTTATTTCAACGATAATACCTGCAAGCATTTTCCAATTACGAAAAATTTGTAATATAAACGTTCGTTAGGAAATTAAGTCATCAATGATAAACGTCAGTAGCTATTGCATTAAATCAATAAAACGTGCAAACATTATTCAATGCTCACTAGCTTGAAACTGCAGATATTTTCCCTAACCGTAAAATGCTTGCAGTTCTCATTGTAAAAATATCAAAAACTTGTTCTAGTGGGGTAGGAACTTCAAGACTTCACCTTCACCTTTTTTACCTTTTCACCCATCAAGACTTCACCTTATTTACTTCAAATTAATCTAAGTGAAGGTCAATTTAATCCAAGTCAAGGTCAATTTAATCGGAGTCAAATTCAAATTAAAGCAATCCTAAGTTGAGTTAGGAATTGACGTAATCACTCGTTAATTTGAGCTTTTGTTGTATTAAATATGCCTTTATTTTATGTATTGAGCAAGACAATCATTTTTCTTTTTTGCAAGGAATCCATAAGATTTCCGCCGGTGTCCGGTGTAGCGATCTAAAGACATGCCGTCATAAAATGTGCTAAGTATCCAGCATCAGGAGGCAGAGTGTGATTCAGATCTTTGAGCGGCGTGAAAGATACCAGTCAATTATAAAAACTTCTTATTATACAACTCACTAACGTTCTTTTAAAATTCTACATGAATGGCAGTTTGCATCCATTCAAATTTTTATGTTCGAAAGGTAATTTTATGTTACACATATACATAGTAGTATCGAGGAATTATTTACACTGAGATAGAGATTTATATGCGGGAAATTTTCCTTTATCACATGTATCAAATCATAAATACATGCCACTAGATAAGATTTTCCCTGGTCGATATGTAGATTTAATCCATAAAAAAATATAGCAACAAAGTCCATTTATGCTCGTCCGAACGATTTTTGTAAAAAGAAGTTACAATTTATCTCATCGTCAGAGACGATATATTTGCCTTGGCCTAATAATTTGAAGGGATGGCAACATTTTTATTGCTAATGCAGGAATGTATCTGTGTAATGTACTCCTATACATCGCATTCAAACGGAATCGTACATAAGTACTCAGTGAATCGCGTTTGTATATTTCTCTTAAAGATTAAATCGACATTACGTCCAATAGTTCTCTTATGTGTTTGCATGTAAGTGATTTCATACATGTGATAAAATGAAATTTAAAATATGTAAATCTCTAAATGAGAGTAGGAACATCCCCGATACTGCTATGTGCATGTAACATAACATTACCTATTGAACATAAATCTTTGAATTGATGCATACTAACATTAATGCAGAATTTAAAATAACTTCAATGAGTAGTACAATACAAAGTGAACTGATTATGGTTAATATTTGACTGGTATCTTTTACGCCGGTCAAAGACCTGAATCACACTGTGCCTCCTGATGGTGGATACTTAGCATATTTTACCGCAGCTTGTCTTTAAATTGTAACACAGGCGAAAGTTTTATGTTTCCTTGCTGAAAGGAAAAACGATTGTCTTTCTCATCACATCCAATAGAAACATCTTTAACGCAAAAAACGCTCTAATTAACGAGTGATTGTGTCAATTCTTAACTCAACTTGAAATTGGATTAATTTGAATTTGACTTGGATTAAATTGAACGTGACGTGGATTTATTCGAACTTGACTTGGATTAAAATGAACTTGACTTAGATTAAAATGAATTTGACTTGGATTAATTTGAAGTGAAAAAGGTAGCGCTAACATTGGTACACACTTTGTATCATACTTTAGGTTTCAAAGTTTCTTCAAGTCCTCACAACTCTAAAACTCAGGAGCTTTGGGCATTTAATCATTCGTGAAAATTTATTTATTTTGAGTTTTCAACCTACGGTGAAAATTTGTCCTAAAAAAAAACTATATGTATTGAAACGCTAGGTGTCTCCATCAATTTATTAACAAATTTGTGTTTTTGTATTTAATTTCCCCTATGTTAATACAATGGGAATTAGCTTGATTGGATGGTATCATAAATACCATTCAAATGATGTGAAAAACCTAACATCTGCTCACTTTTGTTTATAAGTAAAAAATTTTGCTTGAAAATTGAATCTATTGTTGAGAAAATCTAGCTTATCGGGAAAAAAAGGTATGGCAAATTTGTTGAAAACTTGTTTGCTAACAATAATTGGAAATATAATACACAGTTGTTGCTTGCTTAGTTGCTGTGTACGTCTGTGACGTTCATAAGGATGCTAATTGACCGTTTCAGTGGGAAAAGTTTTACCAGTGCACATGTTCAAAAATATTTTAATCGCGGGTACTATTAGGGTGGATCTATTTGTTTGTCATCTATATCTCGGGTCTTTTTTAAAGAGAGCTATCGAATCCTGTCATTTTTGAAGAATCATGTACACTAGTAGATATATATTCGTAAAACTTTAATTTTAACATTCTATTGCCAATTTAAAAGTCGTTCGTAAACAAAGATCATAATAACCATAGGTACAGGTTGCAATACCTTCAATCAGTAATATTCATCTTATAAATTGTGAATAGTTGGAGTTGGAGTGACAAATTTGTGATTAGGTGGAGTAGGTGTTGGAGTCGCAAAACTTTAGAAAAGTGGAGTCGGAGTCGGAGTCGCAAAATTCTGGAAAGGTGGAGTCGGAGTCGGAGTCGCAAAATTCTGGAAAGGTGGAGTCGGAGTCGGAGTCGCCAAATTCTGGAAAGGTGGAGTCGGAGTCGGAGTCGGAGTCGCCAAATTCTGGAAAGGTGGAGTCGGAGTCGGAGTCGTAAATTTATTCCTCCGACTCCGCAACCCTGGCTGCGAGTCATGGCTGCGAGTCATGGCTGCTAGAAGCTGATAGGTTGGCGTGCGTGCGTACGTTTGTCTAGAGCTGGCTTGGGGTCCACCGTAGTTTTGAAGTTCTTCTTATGTAAGTGTTCTGTGGTCGTCACTGCGATGAGCAGTACAGTTTTGATCGTTGACGGGAAAGGTGCGCAGCTATATCTTGCTCCGCAGCTAAGGGGACAAAACTCTAACGCTGAATTTTATTTACGCATTCTAAAAATACGACTGCTGGTGGAATGTGAAAAGCAGTTCTGACAGGAATTTATTGCACAGGCGCAATTGACGCTTTATTTTTTTCCTGCGCTCTGTACGGCTGGTCGCAATCGCGCACCTACCCGTTCGACACGCAGAGGCAGACTGACGCTTGGCAATGAATTCCGCGGGGCTTCATCTTGCGTGCTGAGTGTATCATATCGCCAGTTCTCACTTCAACTGGCGGCGGGATCCACTGCCGCAATTTCTCGAGCAGGGCTGCCAGTCAACTTTTTCCAAAATTCCCAGTCTGACCCCTGAAATTTCCCCAGATCGTTAAAAAATTCCCAAGATATTACTAGAGGTAATAAATATGAAATTTATGCTTATCTTCAATACATTTTTAGGTTTATTCTTCATTTTCGTCATTAATGTCAGCATGAAAGGCAAGAGACTTTCTTTTAATCGTTTCAATTGGTGTTGGTATCTTTGATAGGCGGCTCCACTTCTTGGTCAGTTTCTAAACTTTTTACTGGATCCCACGTAGCACACTTCGCATTATTTCTTGCTAATCATTGCTTGACAAGGAAGCGGTCTTCGGCCGTTTCTGATTTTAAGGAATTGTTAATTTTATTTTTATACAGTTAAGTTGAGAAAATATTTTTTCAACAGATGCAGACGAAAGCGTAAGCAAGTGAGACAAGTCATAAAATATGAAAGGATACCAAATTTAAGGTCGCCTAAGCCATCTTTCAATTCACCTACTGATTTGCAATACCGGGAAATTGTGCATTTTTTGCCGATAAGTCAGCTGCAATTAGGTGAAAACTTCACTCGTCGTCTATCTTAAACCTGTGACCCACCTTGCATTACGTCAATGTTACTTGTCGCCGACGTGGTGCCGCAGAAACACCGCTGCTGACAGACGGGCTTCTGCACGAGCGTGCGGTGTCGCGGCAGTCAGTTGCCCACAAGCTTCGAGAGGAGGAGCCTCCGAGGAGGATGTCAGACGATATTGTGCTGTGCGAAGATGCTGCGCTCGGCTCATCGCGGAGCGCGTCAGCGAGATGATACCATGCTCAATGCCTGCTTGTCTCACACTGACTCTGCCGTGCCACAGCAGGGTTGCCAGATAGCTACATGAATTTTAGGCAAAATTGTATCAAGAAAAAGGCCAAATTCATTTAGAGGTAAACTAATATAGCAGGTAGATACCCTTAAAGTATCATAATTCTATTTGTCATTAAAATTTTGAAATAGAGAGGAAAAATAGACCTAACTTACACTATTTTTCAAGGAATAACAAATTCTTTTGACTCTTCATCCTCAGCAGAAGTTAGAGAGGTAAAAGCAGCGCTAGAGAGCTAGGTCCTTGATTTTCGTTTGAAATAAGATGCTCGATTTGAAATTAGCTTGCATTCTTGAGGCCACTTTAAAGTTCTTACAACGTAGAGAACTATTGCTGAGATGTACTCGGATTCGCACTTTCTCATATAAAATTCTAGTTCGTAATCTAATGTTGGACTGCAAATGTTGGACCAAAACTGCATAGTGTCGTTTAAAATCACACCACCGTCAAAATGCCCTTCTTCTTTGAGTTTATGATACTAATTTTTCGGTACTGCGGCTCACTAATGTTGATACAATCCTGAGCTAAATGCAACCCTATGCAAATCTGCAAACTCTCTTTTGATTACTTGATTTGATATTCGCAAGGGATTTGATAATATTCAGCAGGATCCAACTGATCCTGTTACTACTCTGCGTTCGACTGTCACGTTTCGGTTTTACGCCTTGTGCGCTACAAACACGGAAAATGACAAAAAAGCCAGAAAAAGGCCAAACTTAGAATCTCGAAGCCAAACGCTTGCAAAAAAAGACCAAATTTGTGACATTTGGCCTTAAAAAGGCCAATATGGCAACCCTGTGCCACAGGCCGTGCGCTGTCGGCCTGCGACAGCAATCGGGCTAGCTGGACTTTCTGCTCCTGATGCGGCATCATGCTGCCGAGCGGTCAGAGAGCAGCTCTGGGCAACTCGTCGATGCGGCATGAAGCACGCGAAGTTGCAAGGTGTGTCACGGGTTTTATTTAGCCGAGTTAGCTGAGCTTCATCAACAAGCGAGGGGATGTGCCACTTGTTCATCGTTAGGCGCTTTCTGTTTGAAAAATTGTGCGCAGTCAACTTTCGATTTGGTAAATTCATAGGTTTTCTAATGCTTTTTGGATTCCTTGTGTTTGTGTAAGGTAGACTTGTCCGCTCTTTCGAACATGAAAATGCAACATTTACAACCGACACGGTTTCCATCTTTATCTCTCTGTAGCCAGTCTTTGAATTTGGAAAATGTTTGACTGTACTACTTTTTTAGGTGGTTTCATTGTGTTTAACTACAAGCTGATAATGCAATAAAGACAAAGCAACACCGCTACCGGTAGCGCTAGTACCACAGTTAGCATCTCAGCAGTAATTGAGTGACTGAGCCAGGCGCTCCATGAGGCGCTTTAATTGCGCCACTGCGCGCTTCATTCGGATCCCGTGCAAACGTGTATTATTCTACCATGATGCATTCGCAAAGCTGACTTAGGCCCCTTGTACTGATAATTTGATTAATTTCTAGATCGAATTGTAGTAATTTCAATTGGTACCCTACCTTTATGCTAGAAGCAAATATTAATTTAAACAATTTCAGTTTTTACATACTGCAAATTGTATAAACACCCCAAATTCCCTAAATTCTTAGCCTTCTTGTTTCGAATTCCCCAAATCCCTAGACAATGTCCAAATTCAAAAGATCTGGGGAAAATTCCCAAGGTGTGGCAGCCCTGTTCTCGAGTCATGAACGCCAGTGTATCAGGGTCTTTAGTGTGCTGCCGTGGTTGACGCTGCTACTGATGCCTTTTCGCCATCCTTCAGTGTATTACCATTCTCGGTGAACTGCTTTAAAGTAGGATGGAGCTGATTATTAAACAATTGAATCCCTTTTCTGGGAGTAGTTCGTTCTTTCCCAAGTTTCAGGAGAATTAGTAAATATTTTATTTCATATGCGCCTTCCATCTTCCACTCCTTAAAACGCATTCATATGAATAAAGAGGCTCAAACTAACTTAAATTCTAATTCTTCCTTACATAAAGGATTTATTTCAGTCAATTATATTTTTCATGCCGTTTTTGGGTGCCTTGATGCCAATGGGGCTAGACGTTTACACAATTTTTTTATGTAAAAAATAACTTAGCTGCAAGACACGTTTCATTTACTGAGTAAGAGTCTAGTTTGTAGAGGTAGAAATTAGACCAGCACAGTTCATGATGTAATTGAAGGGTGGAAAGCTTTAGTGGACTACTTGCATTTTTCTCTCCGGAAAAAATGAACTAGACTAGTTGACTCTAGTCGAGTACGACAGAGTCGCTGAGAAAGTCATTGATAGGGATGCATTAGTAGACTACTCGATTGTGGTCGACTTCATCGGGTCTAAAGGCCCTGATACACTGGCGTTCATGACTCGAGAAATTGCGGCAGTGGATCCGGCCGCCAGTTGAAGTGAGAACTGGTGACATGAAACACTCGGCACGCAAGAGGAATCACCGCGGAATGCATGCCAAGGCATCAGTCTGTCGCTGCATGTCGTACGGGTAGTGCGTGATTGCGACCAGCCGCATAGTGCGCAAGATAGAAATGAAGCGTCCATTGCGCTGTGCTTTAGCCTTCTGTAAGAGCTGCTTTTCACATTTTACAAGCCGCCGTATTTTTGAAGCGCGCCAATAAAATTTAGCGTTTGAGTTTTGTTCACTCGACTACGGAGCAAGACACAGCTGCACGCCTCTCTCGTCAACGACCAAAACTGTACTGCTCATCGCAGTGACGCCCGTTTGTTCCCGACATGGTCGGATCGCAGCAAAGCTCGGTGGCCACTCTGCCAACTGGCTGGTGTGCAGGGATGGGAGGCACTTTGAGAGGCATGCTGACGGTTATCACCGCGATTTTTGCCTAGTGTATCAGGGCCTTAAGCGAGTTACATTCAAGGTCTTTTTTACTAGACTAGACGCCAGTGAAGCTCTCCCTACAACTTTTTGAAAGCTGCTCTGCTATTGGTTGACCAAGTACTCTAAGCTCCTCCCATTTTAAAACGTGTTCTCTTTGTTTTTTTTTTGTTTCAAATTGATTATTTCACTGGGCTTTCTCATTTCGAGCAATAGTAATGTTATTTTCTTTGCCTATGCAGAAAACGCTTGTTAGAGTTTCTGAAATTATTCGCATGTGATTTAAAATTTTAATTTAAGCACACATTTATTCGTGTTTAATGGCAAACGATTTTTTTCATGCTGTGTGTGTCGGTGCTTCTAATTTTCCATTTTATTTCAACGCTCATTTCTGGATCTGATACTACTGGTTGAGGTAAATTTGGTGGGTATGTATTCTCTCCCGAGACTCGTTGTAATGATATTTCTCTTTATCAACTGATTCTTTACCCCACAATCAAATGATTTCTGCTAGCTCATGCTGCAGTGTGTGTTTCATTTAAAAATCAAAAACGTTTTATTAAGCAAAAATAACTGTGCTTGCTCTGATATTACACTCAATGAAGGTAATAGTGCCGATTGCGTTTATGCTATCTGTAATTAATAACTCTGCGGACTGTTAGGATTATAAAATCAAAAATCAACTTACTAATTGAACTCTAATCGAGTTATTTTTTTATCATTTCACGAAGCATAACACTAACATATCTGTAGTTCACTACTCGTACTGCTCTGTCAGTATCATTCGTAACATTTGGCATGTCTTCGGTAACACAGATCTGTGTTCAAATTACTACGTGGAGAACTGGGGTTTGAAATAAGTGCACGAGTAAAAGTTTCAGTTCAATAACTCCATCGTATACTCACATTTATCATGCTTGTGTGAGTTTCACTTGCCTTGCCCTACGATGCCACAGAACTTTTCACTCAACAGTTTTAAGTCCTAGCTCATGACAGTTGACCACTGATAGCGGAGCCATATCTCGTAACAGCGTTTTCGCTGAAATATCAAAGCGAATTTTCAGGCTCGCATTTCATTGCTTTAAGATTTCCGCTTAATCTTAACGCCCTTAATGCGATATATATTTTTTAATTAGGATTTGAGTCACGTAAATTTTACCCAAGTTTAATTTTCTTTCAGTGCTGCGTCCTTTCCTTGCTGAGTCCATTTGATGAGGGTGATGAGGGTGACAGCATGAATAGATATTCTGTCCGCTATCCCTGTGATAATAAGTGTCGAAAAGTTCAACCTTGAGGAATTTAGACATCTGAAATTTAGCCTCGATATTCATCTACAATATTTTCTTCGTTTGTAAGGGGAATCATTTGTGGCCTTTAGAATGCACATACCAGCACGCATTAGTAATTTAAAGCGTAAGAGTAATATACGAAGTCATCTAATCTAACCAATCAAAGCTAGTAATTCCGTTGTAGTGCATGGGCAAATAAAACACAGACTCCGAAATGTTTTAATCAACGCGAGTCTGTGCAAGGACTCCATTACTGACTTACGATTAACAAACACAGATTATATTATTAGTTAGTTTAAGCCCCCTATCCTCAACAAATGAGATCCAAAGAGAGGAAGGAAGAAGGCACCATTTAGTACGGAGTTAGGGGAACGTGGAATTTATGCAGAAAGGGCATAGAAACGGTAAGATGAGAAAGAAGTTCATGAAACAAGATCAAAGCTGAAGAAGAAAGTAGTAGGTGCTGCAAGACAGGACGGCAGTGAACCGAAAAAAGTTGGTCCTTAACAAAACAAAAACTTATGTCATTTTAACAAAAAGAAAGCCTCCCTAACCTTTAGCTCGGGCTCTCACATTGTCCCCCTGGGACCGCTAATTTCCATCGAAACAATAATTGTATCGCCCTGAGGAGTTTAAACAAACACATAAATATTTTTTAGGAAGAAATAACATCTACTCTTAGGAAAGGAAAAGTCACACATCCGTGTGTTTGGTCATAACACATTAGAACAATAGCAGTTGTTTAATGTCATAAAACTATTTTCTCTAACTTTAATGTTACAATAGAAACAGCTGAAAAAATATCAATGATCAAAGTTTCATCTACGAGACAAAATGAATACATCAAAGCCATAACGAAAATGTAAGTTACCAGTCGCTCTGACGTGAAAATATCAATGAAGAGTTAATATATATTACATTTGGTCTTGTTCGTCATACAGAACCACGAAGCAACAGTAGTCAATGCAGGTTCATTCCAAAATCACAGTAATTACTAGTTACAGAAATCGACTTTCCAGCTTGGTGTCTCACATTCTATCTACGGAATTTTGGGATCACAAGCAGAATATAATTGCTGTGTATGCCGATATCAACAAAAATTCCTTTTACCACAAGTGAGTCCAAATAGAACATATCATCGTATAGAGAAATCTCATTACCACTCGCTTCCAGTTTGAGTGAGTGCTGCCAGTGAAATTTAAATGTCAGTTTGAGCCAACATATAGACACTACACACATGCTAAATACATATACTACGTGCTGAAAGTTATAAATGAACATCATTTTGCAGAAAAGTTTCACTAAAAACCTACATTACTTCACTATCTATCAATGTACCATGGCATACACAAGACCTCTGCAGCCCATTGGAATAGAAATAGGCCACGAAAAATATTTGTTCGACCGATAAGCATAAAGAAGAAAAT
Organism: Platorchestia sp. MABIK; assembly: GCA_014220935.1. Taxonomy (NCBI): domain Eukaryota; kingdom Metazoa; phylum Arthropoda; class Malacostraca; order Amphipoda; family Talitridae; genus Platorchestia; species Platorchestia sp. MABIK. The sequence goes on from JACJUY010000339.1 coordinate 106,272, forward strand.
TTACATCTGAATTTTAGCATTCTAGGTCTGTGTACAACTTGTGATGTACTTCGGGGACGAACTGTAACAATGAAATCAAGTCCTGATATTTTTCCTTACCTATTTTAACAGAGCGAGGTGCGGCATTCAGGTAGGTATTAATGGCATCGACAAGAGATGGGAATTCGATGCACTGAATGCTACCATTTCCATTGGTTTGTCTGAAATGAACAATGTTTTCTTTGGAAACTTTGTACCAGTTCAGCTTGAGAAAATTGAAAGATTCCCCAGAAGCATTCGTTTTCAGAAATTTTCTCTGTTGTGCCAAGCAGTTCACTTGCTTAAATTTACCAGACATTTCTATGACATCAAATTGAGAGTTAGGCTGTGCCTCCTCTATTAGATCCTCATAAGTATTTTTGCAGTATATTGGTCCATATTTCTTCTTTCTTTTTTCAATTTTGCCAAAATCTGTATCATTGGGTAGATACGAATGACCAGATTCCATAAATCGATGTTCCCAACTTTTGAAGTTGAATTTCTGGCAAGCCCATATCATGAAGGAGATCAGTGTTTTATTCCTATTCTGCCCCCCACAACAATCGCTGAATGTTTTCACAGTTTCGACGCCTGATAAATTTTGAGAGTGTATGAACGCCAGAATGCTCGAGCAAATTTCGTTTGCACCTCGTTTGCCTTCATTCTCTAACCATACGCACATGTGGCCTTTGTTATCATGTAGGGTATTTATCCCCAAGTTATAAAGCCAGAGCTGACGCTTGTAAAATGCTGCTGAGGTTGTTAGATGCGGAAGAGGTTGGGTCTTTTGCAGGTCGAATGTGAAAACTAAAACATCTTTTTTGTTTTTTGAAGTGTTGGTCACGTGCGTGAGAGCAGCTCTTGCCTGTTCGGCCCGCTCATGATGAGCTGTCCTTTCAGCTTCTAGTAGTAACCGCACACTTTGGTCTTTTGCAGCCCTTATCTTGATATTCAACGAGTCACAGGTTTTACAAGTGTCAGCTTTAGGCAAATAAATTGGTACGTTATACTTTTTGAATGCTCGCAGGAATATTTTTTTGCTGACATACATACTAAGTGTCACCCGTTCACAGTACATTTCGTACAATTTTGTGGAAGTTAAATCAGGGTGAAAGTACTTTCTGTCACCTTGCGAGTAGTGCGACTGAAATTTAGGAAGAGAATCAAGGAACTTTTTCACTTCTTCAATCTTGCACTCAGGCGTTTTGTTGGGAGCACTCTGACACCCTCTTTTATCTGGTGAGGTATAGCCGTTTTTGCTTTTTTTTATTCAAGCAATAATTTATTCTTCCACTTGAGATGCCTAATGTTTTCATGTACACCAACTTACACACTTTCTTGTCACCCAGGAAGTAATTTCTACAATGCTTTACTCGGGATTCTTTCACTGAAGTTCGTTTT
>JACJUY010000339.1:153136-169825 GCA_014220935.1 Platorchestia sp. MABIK
TAAACCACGCGTATTCCAACCAAAAAACAACCGTATTGCCAACGCCGTTCCACCGGCGATACGACCTTAATTTTCAATTGGGATGGCTTGAATACACAGCAACGCTGTAGTTGTGTATGCCAATATTTCTACAGTCCAAATCCGTAAAAATTAATTATTTTGCTTGATTTTCCAAGTGATAAAACTTGAGAAAAATAGGATTGATGGTTTTTAACATATAATTTTCTTTGGACATGGGCGTAATTAAATATTGCCCGCTGGATTACAAGCATAATTAGTTTCTCCACTGACTCATGTTTCTGGTAGAATAATGTTACTGAATCCATAAGAATTGCGCTCCCTAAATGCTAGAATGAAACTCAAATTTTTGCGAAAGTTTGTGGTACGAAAAATTCATACTGGAACAGAAAAACAATTGAAACAATTGGAACAATTTATTTCCACGTGAAATATATCAGTAGAATAATTACTTGAAACTGTCACAAGAACAGACAGATCTCGTGTACTGCTGCCGGACTAAGTTCAATAACTTCTAGGACATTTTATGGAACTCTTGACCTACGTTTACAATTTCCTTCTATATATAACACTTGTTGACACAACTGATCAAATGGCTGTTTTTTATCGTGAGAGAAAGAAAAATTATTTTAACTAATTTGACCATATACGTAATGAAGCGAGCGAGAACTGCGCATTCAATAATAGGTTTAAGACTAGAATCACATCACAACAATTAATAACCCTGTCATTTTCAACCATCGAATAGAGAGAAGACAGCTGTTTCTTTGAAAATGGTTTCATCAATACTGTAGCGAGATGAAGAATCACATCCAAGACTTTTTAAATACTTCGTTGCAGTTTTTCTCACGGATGTTGGGAAGTATTGAGTTCCATGCCTTAATTTTACTAAAATAACAACTGTATTGAGATCGAGTTGTTTTTACGGTAAGGGAGTATAAATTTAATTCGGTCTAGAGAAATAATAATTTTGAGGCCATTTTGAGAAAATGCTTTTTGTTTAAGAGCTTTATCGTTTCCATCATTTAAAGTACTTCGCATAAAATTACACGCGTAAAGCTGATAGGAACCTGAGACCTTTAATTTTTCTGGGTTTTTGAATTAATTCAGTGTACGGGCATTTAAACCCAAGTTTATTAATGCTCAAATGGATGTAGAATTTAGAGTAAAGTGTACAGTACATTCTTTTTATTTTAGTCAATCCATGCTTATGTTCCATACTGGAGAAATGGATGGACTATTGTTCTATCCAGAATTTTAGAGATTTTTCGAGACGCAGACCCGTATTGAATGGGGACCGAAGGGGCCCGAGCTCTGGACAACATCTCGAGCTGGACCCTGTCATAAATACGTATAGGCAATAATATTCTAGGTTTGCTTATGCATCGTCTCGGCATCATTTCACGGAACATTCCGTCGATGCCGCGATAGGTCAAGTTGAACTTTGATCTGCTGTCATTTTCCATGACCTCTCGAAATTTCCAGCACGGTAGCAGATTTGGATGCGTTCGGTATAACTTTCTACAATTGGTTACATGTAGAAATGAGCAATCTTTGTAAATTAATATGAAAAAAGCAGCCGGTTTTGCGTATTTTAATTACGTTGGTGAGTCGACATAAGCTAATAAAATGTTAACCTGAAGAAGCATTCACTTAATGAAGTGATAGGATTTATATTAATTATTAATCTTCTTAATTTTCTTCCACCTTTACACATTGAATGTTATCGGATGGCTTCAGTTTTGTGAATTTTGTGATCAATAAGAGTTTTTTGTGAGACAAACAGATGTTCAGATTAACGAGGCTGGAGAGCAAGGTAACTCGCGAACAATATTATCATTATTAATTGATGGCTTGGAGCCCACCTTTCAATTTCTGGAGAAGCAACGTTTGTACTTAAGGTTTGTGATATGGAATGAACCATTCCAATGTACATGCGTATGATTTGATGAAATTCTTTTCCCTTAAAATTTGTTGCATTTTCTAGAATATCCGCTTAGCAGAAATTTTTCTTCCAATTTTTCTAATTCATTCTGGAAAAAACCGGGAATGTCACGATCTAATGTCATGGAAATGCAATGTCACGAATGTCCTATTTTTTCTGATATAAAAATTAATTCTCATATTTACTTCACTTTATTACCGTAAATTTCATACAGAGATCATCTTTTCTCCGACGCATATTGCATGGTTTGACTATTAAAAAGCTCTGTTTGAAAATTTTACAACTTTATTACTGCACCTCAAAATGCCAGAGACGAGAGCCAATACTATGTAACTAGATTTGCTATAATTTTAAAGAAGTTTAATTTATTTTAAATTTTGATGTGATTTTTTTTATTTTCAGTTGCCAGTAGAGACAATCATGACTACTGACAGATGCTTCGCTCAAAAACTTAGGAATTTGGAACTTCTCAAAGACGTGAAGTAAGGAGAGCATCTATCAAATCAGTAGAAGAAATTGCGAAGAGAAGAAAATAGGACCAGTCCTTCACTGCTCAACAAAGGAAATTATCAGGAAGTAATGGTGACTTTACAGAACGTGATCAATTCTGAAAATTCTACTAAAGAAATGGCTGTTGATTCTAATAAATCGAATGCGGAAATAGTGACAGACCTTTTTGAAGGAAGAACATATAAAACTGAAGGCTGATAATGGCACATCTAACAAGAAGACGCCAAGTTGAGGGCCCATCAGGAAGCAATGACAGACTTTGGCCATCCATTATTTCGCTCCTGGGGACTGCTGCAGATAAAGATTCGATGACTGCAATAATAAGAAGCTCACTCGAAGTAGATTATGGCAGGTACATGCCAACGAACACAGGTCAATGCACTCAGGCCTTCAGAACCTACACATAATCGTGAGCAGGTTCAGTTTGATTACGTCGAAAACCATTGGTATAGAGTTCATCTACAGGGTCTCATAACAACAGGTCGAAGAAAGTAATAGCTGGTCAGGCGAGCCATCTCTCTAAGAGAAAAAGGCACTGCGCAAGAGGAGTCAATGAGGACAGAGAACATAATGACTTATCAGGCAAGCTATCACTCTGCAGAAAAGTGTGATGCACAGGAGAAGTCAATGAAGGCAGAGAGCATGGTGACGAGACTGCAAGGGTATCAAGTGAACAGAGAATTTCCGAGTGCATGCTTGCGTAGCTACATGAAACATGTTTTCCAAAACAACCAATTGATTACTTGTATATATATGTACAGTGTGATGTAAGGAGTGACTTTTCGAACCTATGCACAACAATTTACAGTAGTTAAACATACGAGAACAAGAAGTTTTAAGGTGCAATGTGAAAATATCATACTGTGTTCTCGTGCATGTTTTTGGTGACCTCTTACCACTAACTTTTGCAAATGTTTCATCAGTTGAATTGCGTGTTCTTCATTTATTTTTTCCGACAGCTCAGCAACTAATGTTATTGAAATTATTTTATAAACCCAATGGGAACTTTGACAAAATTCTAGTTTCTATCTCGTAAAAACGTGCGGTTGAAATTTTCGCAAGCATATGCCTGAAATTTGAAGTCATCGCAGAATTTTTGTAAGTGGTATTCGCGACTAGGAATTGCTATTTCTGTTCTAGTTAAACGTGCATATCTTAACGCAGAACCTTATGAGCATTTACAATTTAATTTATTTACCAAAATAATTTATCGTTAGCATACATGTGCAAGATCTATGTATTGTACGATATTTTAGTTTGTTCTAGTTCGCTAGGAGCCTATGTTTTCTAATGAAAAGAGCTTGAATGCATTTCAACAATGAATGACGTTAAGTAGAATCAGGATTTGTGCAAAATTTTCTAAGGAATAAATTCATAACTTATGTCCCATTTGGGTGGATGCCAAAGGTGCAGAAGATGTCGCGATTCCAAGCCGATCATCTTCGCTTGATAATGAGCATAGCATGCGCCGACCGTGCGCTCACTGCTCTACGCCAGGCTACTCATTTCAACGCAACTTGTGCGCCCGGGTGCTGCGCGTCTACACCACTGGCCTGAGGGACCAACAACCAGTATACAGGTTCTGTCATCACGCAAAAGTGGGTAGAGGGTGCGGCAATTATCAGAATCCACGTGAGCTGTCAGCGTTGAGGATTTTAAAAACGAAATTGAATTGGAATCTCCGGAAGGATCAAGTGCACAGTTTCATGCTTTGAACTTTCAAGTTTAGTAACTTTGGAGTATAAATAGAAATGAATGTGGCACATCTGTGCTATGTGATTATGCTGAGATTAATTTAATTATGGCACGTTCCTGCGCCGCGTAGGGATATCTGATGACCAAAGAAATCTTGTGACAAATTGATTACATGGACACAATGATACTGAACTAGAATTGTTCGCAAATTTAATTCTGTACATTGCAATGACTACCTATGTTTAATAGTAGTATTTAATAGTTAAATACCCATCGATTTCGCTATTAAATAAAATTTACTCCAATGTTCTATCTCGCTAGATTTGCGTGCGTGGCCTAGAAATGGTGCGATGGTGTTTTCGCTCTTATTCAACCCAGCCCTTTGCTTTGTTTATTTGCCTTCATGCCAATAATTAGCTCGCTTTACACGTCGATTTTTTGATGTGCACTTTTTTAGGATAAATTTTTTTATTTTTGATGCATTGTCATTAACCCGTATAGATCACAGCTATTTTTACGTCAATTTTCCTCTGTGTACCATTCGTTGTTTCTATATCCTCCCTCTAGGCTTATTTCCCTCTTCGTTACCGATCTTTCTTAATACTCTTTAAAGAGAGACCTAACTCTCGCACAGCGACAATGCATCTGAAATGAGTGGTATGCGCAAGAGTCTACAATCCAAAGTGAGAGAGAAGAACAGTCCTGTACCCTAGACTCTTTGTCCAGCACATTCTCTAAACTCGGTAGGTAAAAAATGCTACCGAATGCAATTCGAGCACTGTACTTTTTTTACATGCTTGAAAAGCTGTTAGTCTAAGTCATAATTTCAACACATCAGCATCAAATTCTAGCTGAGGCTATGAAATGTATTGATTTATTATTGACTCGCAAACTTGTCACAACAACGCGTCGGTCCTGCAGAGCTCACACAAAGAAGGCATGACTATCAGCAGATTAGGTAAATACTGAAACAAGCTGATCACGACATTCAAAAATGGATGTGTGAGCTATGAAGCAAAAGGACTTTCGGCTCAGATAAATCAGTTTGAAACAAGTATTTACGCCACCTTTTGCAATGCCGTCCTCTAAAGAACAGATGTAACTAGAAAAAGTCTACAATACCCTAAAATCCTTCTGAAAACTGCTCTGGCCAGCTTGAAAAATCACGCTGCATCAATTTAAAGCATGACTCCTCCGAACTATATATAAGCAACGCGAAAGGCTTCCTGGTTCAGCAAAGTGTGAGTACAAAAACTCGACACAAGCGCTGCAATATACGTTATAACCCACTGGATTATGGCCGAGTGGGTGTGGTGCAACTCAATTTTTCTGAAAAAATACTGAAAGAAACTTTCGTCCCTGTTACTGATTAGTTTATCGCTTCTATCGTTCTACATCTGCATGCACGTACACAGACATCAAGCCTGTTGTTATCCTCAGGCCTGTGCGTTAGGCACGTTTCTGTATTTGAATGTCGAAGTCGGAAAGCTTTCTAATTACCTCAATTAATGCCACTGCACGGGAGAGTGTTCGCGATTAGCGCTAATGATTTGTTACGAGTTTTGATTTCCATTGAGCCTGCGACTATTACGCAGCGTGTGTAATTTTTAAATTAAGAGTCAATGTGTTTTTTTGGGTTTTAATTTTTTTTTTTAATTCAGAGTTCATTTGAACCAATTTAATTCTATACTTCAATTTTGTCCTGAGTGCCCAATTTGTAATGGTTTTATAACGTTGTTACAGAAATCGTCTGCATAAGACAATACGTTTACGGACAATCTCTTTAATGCACCTAAAGAAACGCGGAGTTTTTACGAAGCCAAATTAGATGCTTTAGGCTCCTGAAAGAACTGTCTTTATAGCAGCGTCAGGCCACTGCAGAGTAATTCGATAAGTTTTAGACTTAGAAATTGCGTTTACTAATGAACTGTGTCACTTTACAACATTTGTGAATGTCTTCACAGACGATGAGCCAAAAGCATTAAGCTCTTTCTACGAAGTCTAATCATAGACCAGGGTGTACATGGATGCTGTTCCAAACATTAAGATAGTTCAACCGATATACATTACTTTGATGACATCAAACTGCAGGGGAGAGCGCTCTTTCTCTGAGTTCAAATTAATTGAGAATCAATTGCGGACTTCAAGGAAGCAGAAGTGACTTGTGAGCCTGGCTTTGATCAGCATCCGATCAAATATACTCCGTGACTTCAGAGACTCTCTCAGCGACTTTGGCATCCGAAAATTCAGTTAAAAGTCTGTTTGTAATGTTTAAAACTAAATCCGCTCTCTGTTTTGAACGATATGTACTTGTAAGTAGTTCGTTATGCAATGTTTTTTAATAAAATTCAAATAATTTCAACTGATTTTCCGTGCGAGAATCAATTTGATGATAAGAACTTATGTTGAATCCATTTTGTGTTTATGTATTACATACTAATATCTTTTTAAATCTATTAAATGGTTTAAGACTCCCTAGCCACTGCGAAGGCGATTTCAAAAGTAAAGAGTAAGGACCATTCAGTATGGGCAGTAGGGTGTTTTACAGTTATAGGGGTAAAAATTCAAATTTAACCCAGAATTATGAGCCACCTTTCATTTTGTTTATTTTGACTAAAAAATCAAATCAGAAAAATTTCAAGAGCATCGGCCAATGATATCATGTCGCACAATTCATGTCAAGTTTTTCATGAGGCAGGATTTGGTCCGACGGGGGAATTCTCTGAGGTGGGCTTCGACCACCTGAAGAAGGAACTGAAGTTGGTCTTATGCCTTGGTCCTACCACTCTTCATAAATTCCTGGACCAGAGCCACCCCACGCTCCGCTGCATTGTTGGTCACAAGCAGCCCCCCAACCCGGTGCAGACCAGCTTGATTGGAAGGGTTATCTTTCCAATTTGCCAGGTCCTCGTCAAAAAAACTTGTGTCGATGTTCATGAGTTCAAAGAATCTCTTGTTATTTCTAGTTGCAAAGGAGGCCACCGCCTTGTCTTTTATTCCACTAGGAAGAGTCCTAAGACGGGAAGAAGTCTCTTCGGATCCGTCAACTGCCTTCATTTTTGCCATGAACAACTCTTTCTCCTGAAGAGACAGTTCTTCATCAAAAAGGGATACCAGCGTCAACCTCACAGCGATACTAGAGATGGCGTGCCAGCGTTTTCGTCCCTGCCTTCATGACGATCTCGTTGTCTTCCTCTTCCAGAACCTTGCAAATGGCGATGTCATGACGAGGAGCACTAACGGCTGAACGTGCCAAGAACCAGGCACGAACGTAATGCTGGGCAAGAAAAAAGAAGTCACTCAGATTCTCCAGAATGCCCGATCGTGCTACACGGGAGGACTAGGGTCTTTGTTGTCGATGCTGAGAGAATTAGGGAAGGAAGATCCACATCTTCAAGCCAAATATGGCCTTCGCCATCCATCGTGCTCGAAGAACAGCCCTGGGTTTTCGAAAAGTGATGCTTAGGCAGCCATGTGACACCCCTCCAAGAAAGACAATGACCAACTCAAGAAGCTCCCTGAAGTCGTCGCGCGGCTGATTAAAGTGTATGCTGATTTTGGCAGAAATTGAGGACATCACTGGCCTACGATGTACTCTGAAAAATTATTGCATCTTCGGCTGTTCAATAGTCTGTTTTATGCACAGAAGGCCAAAACTCTCTGAATTGCTGAAAAATTGTGATATCAGGGCTCCGTGACACCTCTGGAACCAATGCAGAGAAGACCGTTTCTAGCAGAAGCTCCAACACAAGGTGTCGACAAGCTAGATTTAAATTTAGAAATCACGTCCGAGAATCTGCTGCAGACACCGCTTTTGGGAATAATAACATTCGTTCCCTTGAAATAAATACGTACCCCTAAAATGTTGTGTGCTCTTCACAGAGATGAACGACTCACTGTTGTACAAGACAGGATCGAGTAAACAAATTTAGCCTCTTTGAATTCTGTAGCCCGACATCAAGATGTGGCCTTTACAGTGAAAATTTTTGCTAAAATAGTTTTCTTATGAAAAGGAACGAAATGAAAGGCTGCTCATAAAAATCCAACAAATTTCATTTTTTGAAACACCCTAATGGGCGGTGAGGAACGGAGAATTTGTGCACAAGGTGTTTCTCCACACGAGATACCTTGAGCATAGAAACAGTAAGTTAGAAAGAAGGGAGGAGACAATTAATTTTTTAATGGTTCAAATAATTAATTATAATTTATTAACAGCCTTCCTAACCTCAACAAATATATTCAAAGAGAGGAAGGATGAAGGCACCATTTGGTATGGAGTTAAGTAAACGCAGAATCTATGCACAAGGTGTTTCTAGCCCCGAATCTCTTCCCATAGAAACAGAGAAGTTAAGAAACAAGATAAATGTTTAAGAAGAAAGTTAGAGGTGATAAATATTCCAGCTGTGAACTGAAAAAAGTTGATTCTTAATAAGACAAATACATCTGATTTCAACAAAAAGAAAGTTTACTTAACTCTCACCTCGATCCCTCACATGTTATCTGTGGGAGTGTTAATTCCTATTGATACAATATATATATTTGTCCTTCCTTTTAGGTGAGAAGGAGACAAGATAAAGAAGAGACAGCAGAGACTGCATGAAAAATGAAAGAAATGAAATGGGCGCAAAAGATATTTGTCCCAAACACCTTTGTGTTGCAGAGACAACCTAACAATTCTTCCTCCAGGGAGCGCCAGTCCCCCAAGCGTAGGGTAAACAAACTTACCGTACTTGAACCTATACAACATACTTATTTTATCCCCTAGAGATGCATCATTATTAAATAGATAAAAATTAACCCCGTTCAATATTCCCTCACTAAAAGTGTCCTATTTAAGTATTAGGATTTCGGTTACTAGACCGTGGCGTGTGCAGTAGGGTTTTTATTGCCTCCTCATAAAATCATCTTGGATCCTCCGCTGCCAAAAGGCTAGCAGTGGGCCGCCACCAAATGGGTTCAGAGCCCCTCACTAATATCATCAAGTGGTAGAGATACATTTCACGTATCGAAGAACATGATATGCTCAGTTTCATAACCAATGATGGCTATTTTATTTTCTTTTGAGTCACATCGAAACTTTTTCTAGCTACCCATTTATACATTTTGTCATTGTATCATATATAGTTCAAACTGAAAATGATTTAAGAAAAACTATTGTTGTCAGCCAAAATGATGAATGTGAAGAATGAAATACATTTATCTATATGCCATCTAAAAATACACAAAAAGAAGAAGCCCAAAACTGATCTTAATGGAATACAATGGCTAATATGAAGTTCTGAGTACAAGTAACCAATTTATTAGCAACCAATTGTTTCCAATTAGTCAGGAGTAATTTAAATCATGTATAAGCCATTCTGCTATTGCTGTAAAATTTGAGCTTCAAGAATTAAATGCTTTGATTGCAAAAATGATTTACGTAAGTCGAGAGGCAATGAGAAACTAATGTTCCTTTCGTCGATATTGTTTAGATCGCAAGTCGTACTGTTTATCATAGAGGAAAATTTTTGTTTGAAGTAAAATTTTTCGAACATTCTGCTGAAAATGGCAGAACAGAAACGGTTCTGTAGCTGTGAGCATAAATTTCATCACTGCTTTGTGAATGACTCGAAATAATTCAGGCAGTCTGAGAAATTACCTAAATAAAGAAAATGACTAATCAAGCCGGAGAAGATCAGAGATATTCGTACAGTAATGCAATTTACCAATTCTTATGTGAATGATTTCTTCTTACTTGATTTATTTTTAAATTGTTTTTACATCAAAATCATCTGGGGCATTAGATGGTTTAAAAAAAATTATCATTATTTCCTTGAATTTGCTGCATGAAGTTTAAACTATGAGTTGGACATGTTATTGAAACTATTTCAGCAATGTTTTTGCCTATATGAACAAAAACGTTGCTGAAAAGATTTGCGATACATTTTCCGGCGATAAGTTGTATTCATTTGAACAATAACTTGAATAATCCTCGCAGAATCATTTTCGGCTTTATGTACAAAATTGAGACGACGCTACATTTTTTCCAATCATTTTTCAATTCAGAAAATTTGAAAATCAAGTAATTTTTCTCAGACCTTGACTTAATTTACTGCGTAATTTTCGAATATGTTAATTACTATTTCTGACATTTTCCCTTTGTGAAGTTATGTTTAGTACGCTTAACGCTTTTCAGTGTAAATAATAATGTCTTGATGAAATCCAAGGATTTTGGTTTTGTGGAGTGATTGTGCATGTGATGATCGGACAGCCTTGGTTACATGCAGTATTTATAGACTAAGATAGATTTAACAATGCATGGTCAAGGTTGCTGTATCCATGACTTGTAGTAAATAATATGGGATCGCAATTAGTTAGGGCAAAGATAAAGGGCCGTTTTAATTTAAAAATTGTTTTCAGCAAGCAAGTCAGCAATAATTTGAGAAGGAACTTGAGCTTGGTGGGAAACGGTAAGAGGGGGGGGGGTCACGCAACGCTAGAAGCCACCTCACTGCCCAGGCCAGCCGCTCGCCGCCCCTTCCTCGAGTCTCAACGCTGAAATCATAGAATGATAATTAATTTACAGACACCTGATTCTTATCATACTATAAAGAGAATTAAAGTAATTAATTGCAACCTGTTAGACGAACCACCATCACACATGCGACCCATCAATAAATTGCTTAAATGAAAAATGATGGTTCGAATCCCAGAGAAATCACCATAATATAAAGGGCAGGGGTTCGGAAACTTTATGGTTTTGGTAAGTCCGTCAAGCTTCCTCACGTCAAGGCAGAACACCTCGAAGAGTAGATCCCCCGGTAGTAGATTTGCGTCAAACTGTCCCAAGTCCGGTAAGTGGAGCAGAGTTGAAGCCGAGCGCCTCCAGCACGCGAGCAAGGAGCAGCGTTGAAGCTGAAGTAAGTACCTATGGTGCTCACGGAAATTTATGCTGTCTGGTGGAATAAATGGTTGAAATGCGCAGTTGACGCCGATGGAAGTGCAGGGTTGGAGGTCTGTGAAAAGTCTAGTAATTGCTGCTCACGCACGCCACAATGCACTTCCCACCCACAGTCGGACGTTAAGAAGATCAGAAACTGTGGTGCCAAGAATCGCTTCCTACATCCTGCCCTTTATATTAAAATATAAGCCGACTAAACTATTAATTTTCTTAAATCTATGGGCGAGCTAGCATAATAAAACAAACAGGCCAGCACGCCCAACTAGGGCTAGAAATTCGTACAACTTGTTGACGTAAAAAGACGAGATCTTCTAAAATATTATTCACTTTTTAAATGTTTTTCATTTTCACGAATTGATATAAGTAAAAGGATGTAGGTAAAGAAGATCTGAGACATGTTACACAATTGAAAATCCAAATGGTTTTTAGGCCATTCCCAAGCATTGGAGGGCAAGACTGTGAGCAGTTTATAAGCCGCAGAATAAAATTTTTGGGCCCATGACCACATTTTTGATGGTTAAATCTGACGAGAAATTACCAAATAGATCTTAGCTGCTATTAGAACAATAATCTGCAACTACTGTCTTCCGCGACTACTTACTGCCTCCCGAAGCTTTATATCGACCTTTCCTCTCATGTCTCCACGCCAACGTATACTGAATTAGTATCGGCTTCCGCATGTTCATTTTGACTTTGTGTGGATCAATATGCTTGCAGCCTACATATTCGTTCTCTGAATTTGTATGTACAAATATGTATTTGTATATAATTGTGTGTATACCACCAAAATTCGTCCCTCCTTCTACTGGTTGCTGAAGATTCAAGTGGTCACAAAACCTGTATGAATTTCTACATTATCTCATATTTCCCATGACGATAAGTTATTGCCGTCTAATTTATTGAGAGCGTCCTTTTCCTCGGCTCCGTCACTAGTGGGTACCATAATTAATTGACCGAAGTAATGAAACTAAACATTGAGATTTATTTTACTTCTATATAAAAAACCTATTGGCGATAAGCACTATTTTGTTCGCATTTGCGTCACATAATCTTTTCGGAGCTCATAGCACAACTGCCAAGCTATAATCTCGAACTGCTAGTAGAAAAAAAAGATTTAAACTATGCACACACTCGTCGTGCATGTATCATTCATTCTGTGGAGCGAATATTTCTAACGATACGTTAAAATATCACAGCATTAGGGGTGTAATAACTACTTTCATTGTTTCAATGAACACATCTTTAACTAAAAATTATGATAGACTTACATGGGCCAGCAACAGGAAAATAGGATCAACGGCTCTCCATTTTGGTGCAATGGGCGGTTTCTCACGGTCACTGCGTCCGCCTTCCCAATCGCCTTTGTTCTTTAGTGCGCCTGAGAGAATTTTGTAGGGTCATTTCCGATCTGCCAAATGGAATGATGTCGATGACTGACTGCAGCTGAAACAGGAAACTGAAAGCAAATATCGATAGGTTGTACGTATATGATCGTCATTATCACAGGCATAGGAGAGGACTTCCTTGTGAATAACTTATTTTAAAATATGAATGACATACATAGCGCTAGCTGCAAGGGCCCGATTATGTATTCCATATATTTTCATAGTTCTTGTTCATTTACGTATTCTACTTGACAACATTGTTTCTTGAGTTGAACTCAACGCATCCCTGCATGAAGTTGTCAACAACTGAACATGGAAAAATATACCTACCCTAAATTTTTTAATAAGTAGGTGCATTTTTTAATGGGATTTTCGTCAGGTGCTTGCTTTAAACATCTTTGCAAATGGCATTTTACAGCGAGTTTCTCCGACACCTGAGCTGCCTTCATGTGGCTGACTCCCCGTGTTAGAATGCACCGCTGAACTTCTTACTCAAATTTGATCCGAAAAGCGTTTCAAATTGCATAACCGTCACGAAAATTATGTTCTTGTACACACTTAAGTAACAAAATTTTAAAATCCTAATCTCCATGACGTTACATAAGCATTCACTAATAATAAGTAATGACAGTGAAAAAATATGCAATCAGTAAGCAATAGGTATGAGTGTGTCCTAAAAATATGGTACCTGCTCACTGTATGTATGTATCATCTCAGGTAGCTTTTGATTTTTTTCTTATTTTCGGTGGTTTTGGCGGAGCTAGGGGGAATCTCCTCGTGATTTGAAAAAAAAAAATTTTTGCATCATTACATGCACAGCGCACATCAATCGAGGCGCTGAAGAACTTCATATTTTAAAACATTTACACACGTTACAAATGAGATTGTGGACGCAAAGGAGACTGAGAGCTGATTATATTTTCTGAAACACGGCATAACATGAAAGCTCTGGGATATTTAGATTTAGACGACAGAAAGTGATCGAGATGTTGCTCTTCATTTTACTCAAGTGAATGTTGGAATACAGTCAGCCGTGTGAACTGGGGCGTTGTCATCATATAATGCACGTACACTTCTCCAGGAAACCGGATGAGGAAACAGATTACAAAGTGGCGTTTCAAGGCTTCTATAGGAAACAGAGTCAAAACTATAAAGTGTAAATGATCTACGATGATGCAGCCATAATGTTCGCCAGTAATCTAACCCCCTTTCAATTACGAGTTGCCTCAGTTACCACGTCAACACAACGTGACCATCATCAGATGATCTTCTGTCCTTCATTGTAGGAACACAGCATGAAACGTTCAACTGAGTGTTATTCGTCAGATATGCACGCATTCGGCGCCCTGAATTTCTACAAATGATGATTCATTTACAATATAACTTGTTCTTCCTATCGTTGTGTTCAGTTTGGGTTGTCTTGGCAACTGTGTTGTTTTCTCTTAGAATTCTGTAGCCACACAGACGACTTTGAGATGGTCATTGAACCATGAGTGGGGACATGACGTGGCTCCCATTGAAAAGTTGTGGTTGACGTGTGCTTCTGGGGATATATGTTCATTTCGGAGGTTCTCTGCGACAGCGTTGTCTCGTTTTCGGGCGAATATTCAACATTCGTTTATCACGGTCGGTCAACTTGCTATTCATGCTATTGCTATTCTGCTCTGCAGACGACGATTTTTGATAAATTTGGGTAAGCTGACGAAACTCATGACACGGAAGTCTCTGAAATATCCAGAAGATTGGCAATTTTGGGTGCACTCTCTCCAGCGAGGCAATTTCCAATGATCGCGTTTCTTTGCACTTCGCACAGGTTGGGTGCTGTTGCGCTTTGCTTCGAGCATAATTATCTCGCAATTCTCACATCAACAGATGCTTAATCGATATGGGCCTACCTTCTTTTTTGCAACCACTCGGTGGCAGAGCGTTGAGACACGGATCGGAGCTCTGTTGGAAAGTTGAAGTTCGACATATTTCGAGATGAATGTTCGTACTGTTCTTCCCTATTCCTGTACTTTTTGATGACGGCTTCAATGGTTCCAATACTACCCCCAAAAAAGTTTTCTAGGAATCTCAAGTTTGGAATTCTCTCAAGTTACTTTGCCAGCTTGTCATTGAATGCGTATCATATGGAAAATAAATTAATTACAGATGAGAAGGAGATCGTAACTAAAACAAAAATTGAGGACTCTACTGACTCAGCATTGGCCACTTCAAAACGAAAAAAGAAGAAAAAAAAAATTGTATGCCATTACACGAAGTGTAAAAGCCGTTAAAACTTCAAGACACAACGTCAATTGCTAATTCAATGAATATAGGCTAAAAGGTACATTCATTTACCTCTTACTTCTCAAAGTGGTACCTACAATAATCGTTGCCCTAGCCACGGTAACGTGAAGGGAGTTTCATGTTATCTGACTAGGTTCTAGCTCATGTTGTGTTTAAATGTTTAAACGAGAGAACATTTTTCTCTGTGTAGCAAGGCAACCAGCTCAGTAAATGAGTGTTACTAAATGATAATTAGACCTTGCAGCACGAGTACCGAGAAACTACTTGCATCTAGATGATTTCATATGAATTTTCTTTGACAAGTACCCGTTCGTTTCATACGAGTACATGGAAAAACGTATGGGCTTGTTAGCTTATTAAACTTTCATAACACGGTGTCTAAAGCGTCATAAATGAAAACTAATTAAATTGGCAGCAGCTGACGCAGAACACATTCCATCTTGTTATAAAAATGATATTGGTTGAAATATTAAGCAAAATATTAAGAACCGTGAACCTACCGGTTTGCGTATATCGAGCTACAAATGCACAGGTTTTGTGCACGTATAAGTCTGGGATGAATTTGTAAGGGAGAATTACACACAGATGATATCAGTTCTTTCTCTTTTTAGGTTTGTTTTGTCACTGCTCGCTATGTGTGTTGTCTTGTACCATTCATTCGAACACCCACTTCGACGATTTTAAAGCTCAGGCCGTTTTTAGCAGCGCTTGAAATCAACCTTAAGTGGCTGCCCTGATTGCGGGGAGAGTTTTCTATCCTGCCAAGGGCTTTCATTCAGCGACTTACAGCACTTGTGAATCCAGTCGTCAGTGACGCAATCAAATAAGGAGACCGTGGTGAATGTTCGCAATTGAGGGCTTCGCAAGCGATAAATCACAAGTTGCAACTCGACAATGAATAAATAAAATTGAAGAGAACCAATTTTAGCTTCTCAAGCATCAAATTCTGAAATATCATAACATGATTTCTTGTTTGATTTCGTAACCGACCACTCGAAAAATTTGAAAAAATACATAATAAGTAGACGTTTGATCCGCACCATCAATTAATTAACTTTCGATTTCACTAATGAAAAAATTTTGCTCTAAAAATCCCAGTCAGTAATTTTTAGTCAGATTAGAGACAAATTAGCAAATTGTTTTGGCCAAATTTGGTTTCTCATTTTATTCATTTACTCTCGTTGTCCGGACTCGCTGTTGACCGCAAATATTTCCAGCACGTACCTCGCAATCAGGATGCAGTGCGCATTGGGCTCAAATTGGACGAAACAAGCATATTCAAATTAGCCGAACGCCGCCAATACTTCATTAGAAGTCATGAATGTTGCAGTTTCACTTGGAAAATCTGCCACATATTGTATGCTATGTTATAGTGTTGAAGCACATCCAGCTCGTTTTTTCAAATTTTTCATTGTTGACTCAAAGGATAAGAATATTATATGAAACGAATAAATATATTGTATTTGTAAGTATTCTTCATTACGCACACTAAACAATGAAGTGTTTTATTCAATATTTGGCAATACACATGTTTGGAAAAAGAAGACGCGTAACTTGACTGTGTCAAATCATGAACTGAAACATTTTGTGTGCTAATATATGGGTGGGTCTAAAATAAAATGGACAAATATGAAAATGCCGTTCGATCTAATCTGATGCTATGGTAAAAAAACGAAATTTATCATTCAGATTAAGCAGACGAACTACACATTCACAACGTTTGTACTTCCTATAATATGGAAATATGTGAGTTAGTGTTTAGGAATAGTATGTTTGAGAAAAAAGTATAAACAAGTATACATTTGTGAGGACGAATGGAGGTGTGATAGTGGAGAGAGCATTAATGGATTATATTTTGGTTAGCAGGGGAATGATGGGTCGTTTGCTCGATGTGCATGTGTTCCGTG
>JACJUY010000339.1:187224-256554 GCA_014220935.1 Platorchestia sp. MABIK
TCAGGGGTCAAATTTTAGTGACGTACGCATTTTAGAGTCGTTGCATATTTTAAAGGGAAGACCAGCTCTGAATGATCCATCTAGTTCTTTTCCATTGTGCATTTCTAATTAGTTCAATACTGTCGCGTGAACCGTTTGTATATGTAATTAATCAAATTTATTTCAAATCGTGTTTCAGCTGATGATGGGATTTATCCCGAAACGTTCGTTCCAAAAATGTTTAGAATTTTATTCTTCGCTTTTACATTTTTAATAAACTTGCGTTATCGCCAAGCAAAAGATGTGCTTCATCATATCCAAAGAGTGCAAGGACTCCTGCCACAAAATTTTGGACCTCGCCTGCAATTTTCAGAGTGGTTCATGCAGCAGCAAGCAATAATTGATCCCAACTTCTTCAAGCTCATTCTGTTCACTGATGAAACGTATTTTAATCGCGATGTTGTTTTTAACACACAATAATCATTATTGGGTTCAGAATAATCCTCATGTTATTCACCCAAATAGTCATCAACATCGATTCAGTCGATTCAGTGCGAAAGTTTTGGCAGGAATCGCGGGCGACAATTTGATTGGCCCGCACCTATTGCCTTCTCTTTTCACGGGACCTGTTTACACTATTTTTCTAAGCGATGTTTTGCCTGGATTATTGGAGAACGTTCCACTAGCGACCGGCAGGCGAATGTGGTTCTAGCATGCCTGCACACTACCTCGATGAAGCTCGTGAGTTCTTAATTAAATCGACAATAATATTACTATTTCCAAATCGATGGATAGGCAGAGGTGATCCAGGTGATCCAGCGCGGTCACATGACATGTCGCCATTGAACTTTTTCTTGAGGGCATCATGAACGACCTAGTGTACGTCACTCCAGTTGAATCAGAAGAGGATCTCGTTGGTCGCATTGTAGACTCGGCTGGCATTATTACTGAAATGCCTGACGTCTTTGAAAATGTATGGCGCTCACTCGATGATGGATGTTCTAAGTGCGTCGAGGTTAATGGAGGCCATTTTCAACACCTTCTGTAATAAGACTATTTTATTAAATGAAAGTTAAACATTAATTTGTGGTCTAATATTAATATCCTACAATACCTCTGACGAAAAGTTTCTTACAAATTGTTAAAATGAGGCTTTTATTAATTTAAAGAAATAACTACTAAAGTTGACCATTGATGGCTTGGTGTTAATTCCCTAACGAACATTCAAATTGCAGATATTTTTCGTAACTGTAAAATGTTTGCAGGTGTTACTGTAAAAATAACAAAAACATGCTTTAGTGGGGTTGGAACTATCAAGACTAGCATAAGCATAAGCATCGAATGGCTTATGATCTGAATTTGTGGCGATCTTTCCTCGAGGCGAGAAAAAGACTTCTGGTGTGTCATTTAACTTGTTTACTCTAAAACTAGTGTACACGACCTGTCAACAATTACGTGATTCGATGTCTTCCTCCGAAAAATCTTCCAGATGGGGCTTACGAACAAATGTAACTATCCTAATAGTACTAGCGATTAAAATATTCTTGTGCACTGGTGAAACTATCACAGATTAGGTCATTAAGCATCATAAGAGCGTGAAAGAGAGACAGACCAACCAACCAACCAAAAACTGTGCACATATCATTATTTATTACTATAAAACTGTGTATCAATCGAATGTAAACTGCATTGAAAGAAGAACATATTTGATGAATGATGGTATTCAAATTACAAAGTAACGTTAATCTAAAACTTCATCTTGCTGGTATACTTTTCTCGGTTTCGATTCGGGCCTCGCAGTACTGTCTGATAAACCCTTCATCATTGCAGTGATGAAACATATGAATGAAAGCAGTGTATTCAAAATACATGATTGAGCAACATACTAAGTGCATAAAATTCTCCACCAATTTAATGTGTTCAATGAGATTCCCACTATTATCACATTAGAGAAATGACGTACAAGAAAAAATGTATAAATATGTTTATATATATATTTGTTTGTTTACTTAAAAACATATTTAAGGAGACACCTGGCGTTTATTGTGAAAGGATTATTCTTCCATATCTTATATTTCTAATAAGGAATACTGCCATTATGCCTGTTATATTCAGCATTTCTTCTGTTTAAACAAGAAAGATTTTCCTATTTCTCCTTCTATGTTTGAGTGTTGAATTCAACATAAGACTTAGAATCCCAATTGAAAGGCAAGTAATTATTAAAGTACTCGGCCTCGGGTGTTGCGCGCTAATGTAAGACCAGCACTCAGGTTTTGATTGCAGATTTTACCGCCGGTTTACCTTCTCGTAGCTCAACGCCGCCCAATCTGGCCGAGTGGTGGCTTAGGTGAATCCAGTGACGGAGCCCTGCAGACCGCTCGTATTTCCAAATTACGTCGAATTTTCTCGTACTAGGGCTACCAAATTTTGATTAAAGAAATTGTGAGGTGAGCTTATCTGGATTGATTAAGCAATTTTATTTGATAACTAACCATGAAAACTTCAAAATTCCCTTTATAAAAAGTCAGCGAGCACACACCGGTTATTTTTACGAACGAATATTACGCACTTGTGTTATTTTAGTATGGTATAAGTTATTAGTACAAATGTAAGTTCTTCTCTCACTTTCAAATTATTCATCATGTAGAACACTAAAATGAGTGAGGTGTTTTTCGTATATATTTCACCTCGTTTTTTCTCGAGGGTGAGAGACTTGATCAAAGAGTTTTAAAAGTACCCTTAACAGTTTAACATTGTATTCTAACGCAGAAAATATTTCAAGAACTTAAAATTTATGGCATCCAATTCCAAATTTTGGCCAGTTGCTCGCTATTAATAAAGATTTTGCTCCACCTGTCCAAGTCGTGACAAGGTTGCACCCCATTCATTGCCAATGAATAATTTCTGTTCCTGTCATTCTATCTCTGTTTTACTTTAAAGGTTTCGAGAAAATTATTTTATGCGTCCAGTGATTCATGGATAAACGACTATTAAAAAAAATTTTTATGTACGCCAACCTTTTGTGGTTGACAATTAACTTCCATTCTTTATCACCTGAATTACTCCTTCACCTCATGAGGAAGGGCATATGGTGATTAGGGTTTCACTAGTTATTTCGACGAGAATAATCTCAATGTGTTTAGCCAAAACGGTAGTTGCTTCTTCTCGTAGCCCTTGATGCTTTCGTGTTTCTACTTTTGCGCACCGCAGTAACGTAAACATCTGCGTAAAATACGATTGGTAGCATTGAAAATTGCTCGAAAACAAAAACGAAATCCTTTCATAGAATATTTTTATGATGAACAGGAGTTATGTGTGGTCTAAAAGCAAGCGTACGACAAAGGTGAGAAAGGAGAACGAATTAAGTTTCAGTGAAATATCCTATAATGTAAGCGATAATATTGAATAGGAGTGAGACAGAGCCATTGAATGAAGTAAACAAGGAGACACAAAGTCGTGCCCTAGCTCAGTCAGGAAAAAAACACTGACTGCGAGACACAGCACGCGTGAAAGGCGTTTTCAACCAGAAGCCTCCGCTAGCACTGCTAACAAACAAGGATTCGTAATTTAAATTCAATTTTTCTTGATAGTAGTCGTATAAAATTGTTCAAAAAATATTTTGCTACTCATACCTGGTGGGTAAATATTCGGAATATGTCTAAAATTACCGTCATACGACGATTACTATCACCCAATGGTTTAGCTATGAACTTTGCACACGAGGGTGCAACTTTCAACATGGGAAATTCTTAGCAAAAACCTGATTTTTTGTGAAACTGAATCGATTCAACAACTGGAAATAAAACTATATGAGTGTATTTCTTACGTGTAAAGCTTATTCTTTCTAACAAACACCAGTCATGTGATACAACTATAGTTATCGAACGCATGAAGCAGTCATTTTCAAAAACGTCAAAGTTGAAGAGTTGAGAGCACTTCCTCGCATTGCCCCCAGAATACCTTTACCAAGTGTGGTTTATGGAAAACTTGGAAAGAAATGCATGTACTCGTAGATTCATTGAAAGCCCACATGCATGAAGATAGGGGAAATCTCTTCCGAGGGCTCCGAAAGTATTGCCGTCAGCATTGACTAAGTCGTGCCGTCACAAGTTTATCTCCCAGCGATTGTGTTGCGTTGGGTGCAATTTCCGCTGAGCCTTCCAGCAAACAACCAATCATCTCGCGTCCCTTAAGGGGCTTAGGACCATCCCTCCTCGGCAAGCCGACTAGCTTCTGCATCCTCAGGCGAACTTGTCACGGTTCGAATGCAACGTGCAAAATACTTCTTTCAAGTTCAACCAATACTCGATTTATCGCAGTGCTTTCACCTTCATTTCTCCCTGAGAATTGAAGATCAGAGCTATTCTTGCGTTCGAATGCTAAAAGAGGAGCTCAAAACACAAAAAAAAATACAGTGAAAACTGTGAAATGATTTCACTTTCAGATGCAATTTTATTACGTGTGAATTAGGTTTGCGCATCAAGCGCGATGAAGAGGGACCGATTTTCGTGTATGATATTGGCTAAATGAATGTTCTTATTTGTGAAATTAAAATGGTCTCAAAACTGCTCCTTTTTAACTTCAACCCCTAGCAACACTTCAGCGTAGTTCGATCACAAGTAATGAGAAGTCTTCCATATTTATACCGCAAATTTTCCCTCTTTCAGAGGTATCCCTTAATACCTTCCTCAAGAATATTTTTGGAAAAGTTTTTTATTTATAAAATACAAGTAAAACACTGAAATGGTTGCGAGTAGAATCAAAATTTGCACTCATCACGCAGAGATTGGGGATGAGGGCATCACGGGAGCATCCCACACACTGGGGAGCTCTTCATTGTTGAAGCGAGTGTTCCGGTCTATCATTGTTGACCGGCAAATTTGGGCCACTCCTAAGCTAGAAGTTACCCTCCATCTAAGCCGGATGAGCATCATTAATTTATACGTATGTTTTCGTTGAGTACTGAATTGTTTAATCGAAAAATTTTGCATGTTAGATAATACATTGTAAAATACTTACTCCAGTCATGAACCTAACTATGTAAAATAACTGCCGACACTAATTCTTTTTATTCAGAAGCTCTCTCCATACAAGCATTATTTGAAATGCAATTCAAATTTATGAACCAGGGTTCAAATGCATTCAGGTATAGGGGCGTTGTACATTTTCCTATTGTTGTGCGCCTCTTTCAACAATTCGGAAAATGGTTCAAGATGCACAGGGAATATAAAATCTAACATTTTTCCCAAACCATGTCACTTTTAAGGCCTTACCAGTGTGTAAAACCAAATCCATCAAAACATGCCCAGGTGTGCGGAGATTTTTTCCGCGTGACATTTCGACGCAGTTCTATTACTATTAGAGCCCTCTTTGCACACATAACGAATTTCTTAGCTAGCTTTGAGTCAGCCATTTTTCCTATGATGTGTTTTTTCAAACAGAGTAAAACCATGACCTAAGATTAGTAAACTGTGGTTGGTTAAAGATAAAAGTTCAAAAAATAATTCGGCCTGAATGTTTTGTAAACAATTCAATCAAACTTTACGAAGTTGGAATAAGTTATCAGTTCCGATCGGTTATCTGAGACAAGCCATGATGTCAAACTCAAGCATCACTTGTGGGAAGAAAATAAATTTTATTTCAACCAAATCTCACATTATCTTGAAAAAACTACGATGGGGGCAAGGAAAGAAATGCTGGAAACTCTGGACGTATACTGAAAGTCGTCAGTACATTCTTGAGGACAGTTTAACAACAATTATTGAATAGCCAGAGCCCCATCAAAGTTCCTCGCATCGAAAAGGCAACCGACGGAGTGACGTCGGCAGCGCGGCTCAACGATTAGCCAATAGACGTCCACAAGGAGGAAGATCACGGGCTGTGAACAAATACTATAGTTACGTTAATTCGGTGCCGTAAGACAAAGTTTTACAGAAGAACACTGAGAGCAAATAGTAAACTTTCAATTACATATCATGGTGGTCTAGCAATAGGTATTGGCAGCAAGGCCTAGCAAACAGGTATTGGCAGCAAGGCCTAGCAAACAGGTATTGGCAGCAAGGCCTAGCAAACAGGTATTGGCAGCAAGGCCTAGCAAACAGGTATTGGCAGCAAGGCCTAGCAAACAGGTTTTGGCAGCAAGGCCTAGCAAACAGGTATTGGCAGTAAGGCCTAGCAAACAGGGATTGGCAGCAAGGCCTAGCAAACAGGTATTGGCAGCAAGGCCTAGCAAACAGGTATTGGCAGCAAGGCCTAGCAAACAGGTATTGGTAGCAGGACCCAGCAAACAGGTATTGGCAGCAAGGCCTAGCAATCAGGTATTGCCAGCAAGGCCTAGCAAACAGGTATTGGCAGCAAGATCTAGCAACAAGTATTAGCAGTAATGTCTAGCAATAAGTATTAACCATTAAGTTGCCTAAATAGCAGAAAGGTGGCTAAATGGCTTACATCGATCATAGTGTGCTTCAAGTGGGCGAGAACCCTTTGTGATATTCTCACATTTATTTGTTAGGCCAGAGTGATGGACCTTCTACTTTATTAAGCAGTAAAGAATTACTGAAAAGGTTGACTATACATAGCGTTATCAGTCACTGCAACCCACCATAACAATAATCAGGTCCTAGGGTCTCCGTAGTGACGAGAAGGTAGTCCTGATGTCACGCCTTCATCGCTTAGCTCCTGCTGCCCCCATCTGTCCATGGGCCGGCTGCTCACCTAGCTGGCCATCTTCACGTTGCGTGGTTCCACTAACGAACACATGGTCTCACAGGTCACGGCGAGAACGACGAAGGCCATTAAGATTGTGCTCTGCAAACGTGCTAAAGTGGTGTGAAAATAGCATGGATGAGGTTTTGGTTGGTGGCAGACTGATCCACGTGCGTGAAGCATCTCTGGAGCTTGCCAAGTTCTTATTCTTTCGGGGCACGTTGCAGTGGCTTCTTTGCTCTTTGAGCCTCAGGGGTGTTAGCAATAGCATGGCGCTATGAGTAAAGAAAATTAAGTAATCCTAACAATTCTTTCAAACGTAAGGATAATAACGAAGGATTCTCATTTCGAGCACACATTTTATCGTAAAAATTTTTTTCAAGCCTTAATATCGGAAATTTCTGTACACATTGTGCGAAAAAATTGGCTCATCACACAGAGTTACGTACTTTTGAGTTTCATAGTATTTTACCTTTGTTTTTCACAATTTTAAAAACTTGGATAGTGTACACATTATGTTACTAAGAGTGTTCATCAGCGTATCCGCTCACTGAATCCACTCACGGTTTGCCTTGACATGGTTAATTAGCGTAGAACTTTGAAGTCGCACTGGTCATTCAGTGTGTAAGTTAAGCTAAACAGTAAATGTTCTCCTCGAAAGGCTGATGACCTCATCCTCATGTGG
This sequence comes from Platorchestia sp. MABIK, assembly GCA_014220935.1. NCBI lineage: Eukaryota > Metazoa > Arthropoda > Malacostraca > Amphipoda > Talitridae > Platorchestia > Platorchestia sp. MABIK. The sequence goes on from JACJUY010000339.1 coordinate 194,594, forward strand.
AGCGCGTAACTACATCGTTCATTTCTCTTTTCTTCCTGAGCTAAATTTCGATTCAATTTCGATTCAGCGACAACTCATTTGACGATGATCCATTTTTCAGCAAGACTTTCATCGAAGTTTCATAGTTCGTTCAAGAAGTTGTTAATTTTTCACGAGAAGACGGCAGTGCGTACTTCAGCCGATTTGTAAAGGCTGAGCTTCTGGAGATGGATGGACCTCATCTCAGCGTAGAGCGCTGCTGCAGCAGATTAAGATGTGATTTACCGAGAAAATAACGCAGGAGACGTGAAATTCAAGGCGTGTAAATGACCGATTTTCCATAGCTTCCATTTCTTCGAAAGCATGTAGAAAATCGGAATGGAACACAGTGAAATTTCCGTAGATGATCGAAAGAAATGTTCCTGATGATCTTATTGTCAAATTGAAACGAAAATAGCAACAAACAGTCAACGACTCTATTTACTAGGATATAAACCTTTATTCGCACTTAATACTAAATGACTACAGTTACTTCTTAATCGGTTTTCAGACACACTAGTACAATGAAACTTAAAATAAGCTGGACAGGTGGTCATGCCAAGCTCCAAAGTAGTGAACACAAAAATAACGACAGTTAATACGACTAAACATGCAAATTACCTACATTTAAGGTCGTCCGGCATCGTTGTGTCAAGTTCATAAAATTTAAAATTGTGGTGGTTGTCTTATTCATGTGAGGGGGAGAGTGAATTCATGTTTACTTAGCATTAATTCTGAATTACAGTACAAACAACTACACTGCCATATTAAGAGGATGTGTGAAACTTAAAATTTCTGATCACCAGACACCCTTCAACGACACCGATTCCGTGTAGTACTAAAGAGCTAACAATATGTTGAATATCCCTCCAGAAAATTTTCTTGGCTGATTCTTTCAGTGAAAATATGAGGCGTTCCACCCAAACATTTGACATGGTATATACATGTAATTAAAATTTTACATACTCTGGTGTTAAAATTGAGTTGTAAAAACGCGATTCGTGGAATAAATGTGAAATATCACGGTCCTAATTCACTGACTTCATCAGGATAATTAAGACAACGGACAAGTAGGGAAACAAAAGACCATTTCCCCATCTTCCTGATGCCATCTTCAAAAATTGAGCACACCAACGGCATTGAATATTGATTCAAATGAAACAACAAATAATTCTGCAAGTATTGTTTTACTTTAGTTCTTTACTCTGCTGTTGGAAATTGAGTACTTCTTGAATTGTAACATGAAGAAAATGATAAAGTAGCTTTGGAAATGAGCGTGCTCGAGGTGTGGAGCGGTAGAGGGCAGTGCTTCTGGGCAGACCGACTAAGCTTCATGGCCGAATCTTCGTAATTCTTTATTTCACTTTGAGTGGTCACTCATATGATTTTCGTTAACTAGAATTTACGTTCTCGTTGCATGTTTGAGATCCTTTATAACAATACCGAGAGACCTAGTACTCATTAAGTCCTGCTTTGGGAATTTCCTTACACTCCTACTTTGGTGTTCTTAAATCCTTAATATTGGCCTTGAGTGCCTAATTAACAATTTTACTTAACCTCTTAATGAGAAGTCAGCTTCTTATTACCTTAATATTAAAATACTTATAAGTACTAAGCCGTCTTAAATTTTCTAATTTTCCTCTAATGGCCTTTAATACGTGCCTCTTGAAATGTGCCCATTAAAGTTTCAAGGCTGGTGCAACAGTGTAACTCTTAATTCAGTAATTAATGTGGTATCTTGGACGATATGAAATATATGCCTAGTAAACGGAAATTGGTGCTAAATTCGATAAATTAATGTAACTTTTCTTCTTCTAGAATAACTTTGAAGTCTGACCAAGACTGCGCGTTTTAACCCAGCCCCATTGTTGTCCGCCGCACCTGTACGTTAATCCTGTCGCCTGAGCTGTGTTCTTTAATAAAATTCACCCTCGTAGTGGTTCGAGGCTAAGCCAGACCGCTGCATAGGTCATATGTAGATGCCTTGACATGAGCTGTCATGGCACCCATACGTCTTTATCAACTAAGAACCTTTTTTCTTTTCTAACTTTTCAGCCTTACGAAATAGTCCAATTTGTTCACGTGTAAGTTGCTTCAGGAATGCTCCAATGCTCCTATCACTTTTGTCCTAAAACACAGCAATTCATTAAAATCTATATTTCTGTCTAATTGTGAAATGCATATAAATAAAGAAAAACTTACACGTGAAGAAATTGGGCTAAGGACCTTTACATTAAGACATTTTTGAAAGCGAAATTCTTTCATCTTATGTATTTAGGACATTAGAATTTTTTCATGCATGTCCTGAAGTGTTGTTGCTGGCCTGGTGGGGTAATTTGTAGCTTCTTATGATCGTGAGTATATCATGTCCGTATAATTTGGGTAGTTAATTTCAAGTATTGCTTCACTTGTGTAGTATATGTTTTAGTTAGCGGTGTACAACAATCCTCGTCATGCCTCTGACTCCGGTGTTCTCTTTTGTGCCAGCTAGGATTATGAGCATAGAAAATATCATTAATTTGAGTTGGGGTAAAATATTCTATTTTCTCAGAGCTCGGTAATTGGCGCTCTAGTTGATACATATATAGAGTGAAAAGATACTTCCGAATATCGATCTCATAGTCTGAGACGCAAAATTATTGAAATCCTTATTTTACTATCAACATTTATTCTTGATATCGTAAGTTCCTAAGCTATAGTATTCCAGTGCAAGTGCGTACTAATAAGTGCTTCCAACATTGCATCGTGACTGGTATTATACATTTTTAACTTGTATTCACATGCATTACCAAACTAGATTACGCAACAAAAGGATGTATTTTTTCATGGTTTTCTCTCTCAATCATTTGTTTCGACTATTGAAACTGGTGCCACAATCCCCATGTGTGTATTTCAACTAAGGATCTTTATTTTAAAACTTTTTCAAAACCATTGATGGTTCTTGTATCATCTTTATTGGAAATAAACTGTTTTCTTTATTTTTTTCTTTCTTTGCCAGGGATTTGATGCAAGGTAAACAACAGTTATTGTGTAAAGTTCAGTTCCCATTTGGTGTAGCCCCCCTACATGCAGTAAACGTGAGTGGAATGATTGTTTCATGCATAGAATGAAACTTTGAGGCTCGTAAGTGTTTGTGCGTGTTGAGGTTGGTGTAACCAGGGCTAAAATCCGAATGTAAGGTCCAACCGAAGTCGTTCAAAAGAGTGCATTTTTGTGAAAAGATTTTGACCAGCAGAATTTCAAACGTAGTTTCCAATTCTTTTCAAAATCAAAATAACTCTAACGGTAGTTAATTAGACTTGAAATCTATTTTATAACCATTCAATAACTCTTCTATCTATCATCAATTGGCAAATTGAAAAATCGTTTCAATCGATCACCTGAGACGAGTCAGGGTATCGAACTCAACCATCAGTTGTAGCGAGAAAAAACATATATTAAATTGGACAAAATAACACTTTGAGAGTGAGGAAAATTTAGCTTGTCCCACACTGCTGCATTGCTTCAAGTTTGATCGCATTCTTTTGTGGGTTTTACAATTTTTCACTATTACTACGATCTATCATGGTATACACATTAAGGTACAGCGAGAATTTATTATTGTAGCAGTTGGGTTTACTCACATTTTGTTTTGACATTCTTAATTACAGTAGAACTCAAAGAGTGGCGTTCGTCATCCAATGAGTCCACTTCCGCACTTAATTAAACTCACTGTAGCTAAAAATTGAATAACGAAGGCCACTGATAGAGTTTTACACTAATAAACCATGTCAAGGCAGACCACGAGTGGATGCCACCGCCATTCATTAAATAGATCAAATTCAACATGTCCCCTCAAGCGGGATTATTGTATCTGTGGTTGTTAGTTTGTCAAGGAGGGAAGTGCGAGTTCACGAGCTGAAAGTAAGGTAGGTCTTCTTTTTGTTGAAAAAGAACACGATTTTCATTTTATTATGGGCGATATTTTTTCTGTTCTCTGCTGTCTTTCTGTTCAGGACCTACTACTTCCTTCTTCAACTTGTATCTTGTTTTGTTAACTTTTATCAAAACTTGATGTTTCTGCGCGAAGGGATTTTGCCTTTGAACACATCTTGTGCATAAATTACCCGTTCCCTTAACTACGTGCTAAATGGTATCTTCATCTTCCCTCTCTTTAGAACATATTTGTTGTGGTTAGGGAGGGTTCAAAAAATCTGAAATTCTAATGTGAAAAATTAAACAAGTGATGACCAGGCCGAATAGCAAGTTCAAGACTGCCTCGAAAGCTCCCTGCCCCATAACGCAAGGTGTCGTCAGAAATTTTCTCCCATGTCATTTTTGAAAAAAGCGCTGCCAAGTTTTAGTTTAGGATGAAGCCCAGGCGTCTGATCCCTAATATACTTAACTTCTGAGCAGAAAATCAAGTGACCTAAGATCAGAAAATGAAAGAGGCCATATATCCTTGCTCATAACCCTTGGGAGATAATCTCACTTTATACTGCTCTTTCACAGACGCGTGAAAAGACTCAAAGTCCTGTTAGAAAATGAACGGCTTTTTGTTGAAACACTTTTTACAAAGCAACCAAAAAAGTTCGGTTAGTTTTCCGATTAGCCATCGCATGAAGTTGAAATATATGCGCAATGCGTGTAGTAATCATTTTCAGATTCGCAAATCCGAAAGTAGGAACATCAGACGTTATAACAACAGGCGCACCGTGCTTGGTCATAAGTCGAGCCCTGACATTTGTCATAAATGCCAAAAAAGCCAAAAAGGTCCAATAATGCCATAAATGCCTGATTTGTCTTTAAGTGCCTATATTTTGTCACACCTGCCAAAGAAGCGGCCCTTAACACCTACTATTTTAATATGAATGCCTGAGTTCTATGCCATTTCTACAAACACAGAACTCTGGTTTGTCAAAATTTCCCAAAAAATTGGTTTAAAGGTAGTTATTAATATTCGGTTGGTAGTTATTCACTTTCTCTGGGTTCTTCAGTTTTAACCAAATTGGCAGTTTTTATTGTAAGAAGTGTCCTCTCCTATAGTCTTCTACTTCAGCTGTTATTGCATTTTCCAATCCAGTTGGAGCTTGTACTCACCACTACCCTCTTCTTTCGCTTGTCTGTCGCACTCATGAGGGTGACATCGGGATTTGTCCCCTTCACGTAGCACACTGTCCTGTCGCCATCCCTTTTCCCGTTCCAGTTCACCGATATGTCTGGAAAACGGATAGAGGAGAACTGAAACTCAAGATATAATAATACTAAGAAATATTTATTATTTGCTTTTAGCTAATACTTTCTTTCACTTTTTCAGCAGATGAAATATTGTTAGTTTACATTTACTTCAACACCATGCCGAAAGTGTGTCAGTCTACCAACCGAAAGTTAAGTACTTATGTTCGTGAATTTGGTGGAAATGTTTTTTCGAGTGATAAATCAACTCTGCAATGCAAGTTGTGTCGTACTACAATCAGTATTAAAAAAATGTACTACATGCTTCAACACATGAAATCAGTACGTCAAGAAATAACTGCGCGGATCATCTACAAGCAGCGCATCTACCTCACAGGCAGTTTCTCTTCCTCCGTCGTCGCCCAGTAGAGATCGAATCTTTCATCAAGATTTGTGTAAAGCTATCATGGATGCTGATATTCCACTCTGGAAATTAGGCAATCAGACTCTGTGAATTAGAAAACAAAAAACCTTTGATTTCAAAAGATGAAACTGCAGATCGACTAGGCAAGCACTTTGAAAATGTGATTGTTGGTACTTTAGAAAATAGACCTTCTAAAATATACCCACCGACAACAGAAACACTCAGTGTAACAAACAGCTCTACGATTGCTTAACTATTACATCATCGTTGATGCTATTGTGGTCAGATGGTGTCAAGTACAAGTATTGCTGTTCGTGGCTGACGCTGCACCACACATGCGCAAGGCTGCTACTGCATTGAGAGTGTTTTTTCCTAACATGATTCATGTGACATGTTTGGTACATGGTCTTCACAGGATTGCTGAAGAAGTTAGATCTTTATTTGAAGATGTCAATCGTTTAATTTTGAATTGTAAAAAATATATTTAAAATCACCAAGCAGATGTGAACAATTCAAACGTCATGCCCCGTCACTGAATTTACCATCACAACCTGTTCTCACAAGCTAGGTGAGGAACATGGCTAACAGCAGCTCTCTACCACGCCTCTAATTACGACTTGCTCCATAAAATGTTCAACGAGTTGAACAGCGAGGATGCATCGTCAATTCGTATAGTCCAAGATTTTATGTGCAAGGCCTGTGTGCGCAATGATCTAGTTTACATTTTTTCACATTTTAAAGAAGTACCTACAGCCAAATCGAAAAAGGAAGAACGAAACTTCCATTAGTGGAAGCTTTGCAGGTGTTTGAAGAAACAACAAAAGTGTGAGTAAAGCTCCAGGAGAAAAAAGAATGGGAAAGAATGGCAATCGCCCTGAAATGCGAAAAGTTAAAAATGGCGAACGCTGGCCTCAATACTGCATTCGGAAGGTGTTTGAGGGAAATACAGAGCAATGTGCTGAAAACCTCTCCCCGAGTGACATTGTGGCATTCAAGTACGCGCATTTGACATCAGTTGAAGTTTAAAGGTCATTTTCAAACTGAAATGCCTTCTTTCCGATCACAGATTGAATTTTACATGTGAAAACATCAAGAAAGTAACTAGCATCTTGCAATAGCATAAACTAAAATGAAACTATTAGTTGTAGCATAATGTTAACACGCATTGCTTTGTTGTTATTTACTCGAGCTTCAATTGAACATCTTTCTATAGTTTGTGGGTATAATAGAAAAAACATGTTAATTATTATATAAAATACTGATTGTTGACAGTTCACCTTATCTTTCTCTTTTAATTATTTATTGTAATTAATGTAATCTTAATTAATGTAATTTAATTGTTAAAATCTTTTTATACGTGTCTAGATTGCACGTAATTCATGCAGTTTCTCAAATAAACATATTTTGTTTATAGTGTCAGCTGTTTTTTGTTTATTAAAATACACAACATTTAAAAGCTTTCATTTAATCCAAAGTTTAAAATGAATATTTGATCATTGCAAGTTGAAACTTCATGGTACCATAGTTGCCTTAAATGCGTTTATAGGTCCTAAAAAATTCGAATTTTAGTGCCATAAATACCTAATTATGAGGCCATTGGCTCCTATCTATTATTGCCATAAATGCCTATTTTTAAGTACTTGAATGTCCGGGCTCTAGTCGTATGTTATAAGCCGGACAGCAGTGGAGAAGGATGGAAGTGCCTACAGATCTTGTTCAGAGCGGCTTGCTTTACGACTTCAAAGAGGACTAATCAGCAGCTGCATCAAGTCACCGCATATGTCAAGCGTTTGGGGATAGTACTATGAATGAACGGACAGCAAAGCGTTGGTTTCAAAATTTCCAGTCGGGAGATTTGTCCCTCCGTGATGAGCTTCGGAGTGGACGACCACAGGTCTTGAATGACGGAGTCCTAATTGCGGCCAATGAACTGGACAGTAGTCTAACGTGTAGTGAACTTGAAAGACAGTTCAACGTTTCCGATGAAACAGTTCGACTTCACTTGTACCACCTAGGTAAGGCGTACAAACTGAGCAAGTCGGTTCCGCGCACGCTGTTGGAGATCCACAAGAGTCAACGAGTGGCAGCCTGTGTATCGGTGCTTCCTCGCCACCTACCGCATCCTTATTCAGTCCAGTGCTTATCAGTGATGAAAGTGGGTTCTGTACGAAACTTCCAAGCGTTCCAGACATTGATTGCCACCTCAGGATGCTGCCGCACCCCACAAGACCGCCTATGGCCCCACGCAAGATTATTCTTTGTGTCTGGGGGAGAGGTCGACAAGTGGTTCATTATGAGCTGCAACCAACGAGCCAATGGTTACCGAACTGAAAGCCCATACTTACAGCAATTGGAACGTGTGCAACAGGCATTGCGTCAGAAGCAGCCAGCACTGGTGAATCGCAAAAGTGTACTTTTCCTCCATGATAACGCCAGGCCGCATGTCGCGCGAGTGGCCAAGGATACCATACAGTAACTTGGGTGGGAGACTTAGTACAATCAGTCAGTTTCAGATAGACTGTCGGTCTGACCAAGGAAGTTGGTATCTATCTTCCTTGGGTCTGACCATTGCAACCCAATGATCAGAAAGTGGATTAGATTCACAATCTTTTTGCAACACTAGACAATTTTTGCACCAGGAAGATACGATCGTAATGGTGTGAGAACTTTTCACATTGGTACATCTAATTTGAAGTTGGTTCAAATATAGTGTGTGCAGTAAAAAACTGAAATTAACATACCCGACTTGGTTCAACATATTCTTACAATGAAGCTGTACGGGAAGGAGTCTGACTGATCAGCATGTGCGCTTATCGTTGTCAAAATTAGCTCTTCGAATCATTCTTGGGCTTATATATCATATTTACGCATTCCACTCAAGTAAGTGCACATACTAGAAGTATATTTCAAACTGCATTTATTCATAACTCTGAATGAACAAGCTACGGTTTGACATCAGATTTACTACATGGTTTGCTAAAAACTGCCCTAAATATTAACGGGATTTACGTAAATTGGATTGATTTTTCAATTTCACAGCTCTAGACTAGTGATGCATGTGTCATTCTGAGTGGAATTAAGGTGAGATTTTCTATTAATCAGCCTTAAATCATTCACGTGTGTTACAATTTCGTCCATAGTGGAAACATCGCTTGACTTTTTCGTCTTTCCCTTGATTCCGTTTGAAAGAACAGTGAATGATAATCATCATGTCTCGTTTCAAACGAGTCACATGAATTTTGAAATATGACCGTATTTGAAATGTGAACGTTTGAATGAATAAATATATATCTTGGGTGAACTGTCCATCCCGCTTGAGATGACTTCCATCAGCTGAATTGCGCAGGGCTGGCATTGCGTTCGCTGGCTTGTGCGTCTTCGCACATTTCTGCACACATTGTGTCCTTACATCAGTGATGTGGTGTGGACAACAAAAGGAAGAAATGCTCAACTCACTTCCTGGCGTTAAATACAGACACAACGACATATTTCACCGTGATGTTCTCATGCTCATTACGCTAACAATTTTCGTATTATTCCTAATAGTTATGCAAAATTGTGTGCAAGATCGAAATTTTACTAACAATATTTATTATGAATTAGGATTAACCTTTTCTGGAAGCGTCGTTATGCAGAAACCAAATCCCTCATTAGATCTACGCTGCTCACATCCAGCGAAGATACCGACTAATCTTAAAATTGTTATGGCAGGAAACACAAGTTAGTTTTGATAAATTACTGTCCATTTACTTCGGAATATGAATATGAAAACAGATGTTGAATTAATTTTTATCATTTGCAACTCAGAAAGCTATACGAGGAAAATTAAGAGTCTATTGTACAAAAGATGTCACACCTATCGCTGAGAAATTGTGTCGGCAAAATCCATGATAACATCATTCTTTTTTGCGTTAAAGACCAAATTTACTTATACAATTCTAATTAGATATGCTATATAACCCATCATGTCAACCTTATCTACTAATGAAAATACATTCATTCGCTGATTTCTAAGGACGTTCTGGTTTACATTTTCTCTACAATCACATGATAGCTGCAGCTTTCTCTTACCGAATAGACTGCATTGGAGGATGTATTGTACAGCTGCATGGATTTGCAGCTGCAGCGTTTCGTTATGAACTGTAGACTTCATTTAAATGACTCCAACTTTCTCTCCTACAAATTGGCCAGTATTCTCATAGTTATTTATAATTGTATCATTGGATCGACTCAATACCAAAGGTAATTTATAGAATGATATTCCTTAGGAAGAAACTTTAACTAATTCATCATAAAATCTAATTTCTTGGTTTCCTACTTGGCTTGCGCTTCATGTGATTGCGGAGTGGCAGCTACTTACAGAATCACATCATCAATGGGAAATGTTTGACTTTGGGCATTTCATGTGATCTTTCGAGCAAAAAATAGACGAGATCAGTTCCCTTTCATTTTTCCTCATCTTCGTCGATTGGTGCATTGCTTTTGTTTATTCCTTTAACTATGTTATTGACTGGAAGCTTAGCTCTCTCCTCCTAGCGAATTTGTGTTTACAGAAAGGGAATAAAAGTATGGTCATGCAGTGCCTTCAATTTGAATATTTTACTGTGTCGTAGCAAGCCCTGATTTTTTCTCCTCATGTCAGAGGAGGGTAGTAGGTAATTACATCACTTCGTTTGTTTCTTAGCTTTATTAATTAACAAGATGCTTGTGCACAATACATCTTCAAAAACTGTAAAGAATCTCAAAATTACCTCGTTTTCAACATGCAGCGCGTAACTATACGCGATGATATCAAATAATTTCTGACCACATTTCCAGCAACCTAGTATTAGCCGTTGATATGCTCCGTATCACCATAATATTGAAGCATTGTTTCTGAGACATTACGATTTTCTCTCAAACAATCTTATAATTCTAACTTTTAAATCGCAGCATCGTTGACTAAAACGAAAATTTTCAAAATCTATGAAACTTTCTACTGTAAAAGTTCCTCAAGATTATTAAGACAACATAAGTCCTGAAAGCAAATTCCTATACCGAGACGATTAAAATTCCAGTAAGTTAACTTTTATGAAAATGCTACAAATTATTCTGAACACCGAAGTTTTGTTTTTTCCATTTGATTTTTAGTCATGATTTCACGCTGTAAGATCGAAGACCGGTCTGCTGGCACAGGCGTGTGTGGTGTCAACATCAATGGACGTAACGGGTCCTTTGTATACAGCTCCTTTTGCTCCCATCAGATGTAAGAAATCAGCAGTATATCTCTGAAAATAAATCAACTACAAAAAATAATCGGAAAGATGTTACATAAATCTGAAGCATTAAACGCATAAAGGCAGTTGATTAAGCTCTTTCAGTTTACATGTTGTCCCAACACTGTCTTGTCATTTGGCTCCTGTAGTGCTCTCCAAATTATTCATGTACTGTAAACCATTTTAGTTTTCTTGAGGATTTCATATTCTACAGTAAGATGCTTTACAGTTATCACTGAATTAAAGCGTACCTCACCCACTGATCCTATATTCGGAATGTCAGTGTTCACCAGCTGTGAGCTAGGAAGGTGAGTCCTATCCTGAGTCTGTTCAGGATAGACTTCTCCTAACGTGACAGTCTGCTCCATTCAAGGCTCTCCCACAGGGCTACGGCATCATTTCCCACAACTTGCCTGTACACAGTTCCTATTTAATCTTCCTTTGGTTGACTGTACTGGTTTTATCGTAGTATCAGTTTCAAGCTGAGCGGCTTATCAAAACATTTTCAAGTTTTGAAGATGCGGTTTTTACTACTGGATCAGCCACATCGTTATCGCCTTTTTCCACTTGGCAAGGGATTAAACTTGAATTTTGACAGTTTTGTTATTAATTTGCCTACCGTGAATATCGCGGAGTATTCTAGTTAAGAATTAAGAATGAGTGGTATGTGACATGAATTAAACCATTGCAGTATAAAATGGAATTGGCTACTGTTTAATCATTGATGAGATTGCCTCCGATGTTCTTGACAACAAGATTGATTCAAAGAATAAACCAAATGAATTAGAATTGTTCTAAGTAAAAGAGTTATAATTCATAGCTTATTCGGCAGTTCAAACCCTTTCAGGCTTTATTAACAATTCTCTTTCTTTAGTTATTTTCCCAAACTGTCTCCGAGAAATTTCCATTTGCAAAGAATGATGACAGAAGCAATGTTACCAAACCAGTTTTTGTCCTGCTAATCTCAACCCGAGCCTTTTGAATCATGTGCACTCTCCATACTCCTACATTGACGTAGGAAACATTGTTTTCTAAATGCTTCTAAGCTTTTGCAAATCCTATGTCTGAGCTGATAGCAGTAAATTATTTTCGAAGCTCCAATGATACGACGTTGATGAGTTGCTCATCTATGGTTTGAATCACACCTGATAAACTGTGAGCAGCTTGTGTCTTCCAATTTGGAACTCCCCAGGGAACTTTTTGATATTAGCACAAGGATCGGTATTGGGACTGTTTTTGATGATCATCAATGATGGTATTAAATGTGTATAATTTCTTTGTAACAGTTGATGGTACTCTTTTCAACCCTTCCTAGTGAGTACTCTGATACGAAGACAAACACAATAAATGCATGACGAACTAGAAAAAATTTCCGTCTGACTCAACGCAAATAAAAAATCCACCAATGTTAATGAAACTGTGTATGTCTTATTTTATAATAAGCGAAAGGCTTTTTTTCCATTGATCAAAAATCGGTAATTTCAGGACTGAGGGGACTCATTCGTTCAAATTCCACCGAATTATGGATAAAAAGTTGACTTTCATAGAGCACAAATGTTTTATTAGTACTCAAATACCTAAATCAACTGAAATTTTCAATTGAGTGAACATGTGTTATCTGAAAAAGCTCTAAAAGTACTGCACAGAAGTCCTTTAACATTTTTTACATGAAATAGAAGCATGGCATAGGAGTGACAACAATACAACGAATGTACTTTTGACCGCACTAACGGAACTGTTAAAACAATAATAACTTAAAATTCAGCGTTTATTAACAGAAGATATAGGCTCAAATTCCTCGAAAACTTGACCTTGCAGACCTCTGTCAATTTTTCATGTGTTATCTCATGTATAAGACTTTGAATTATGATGGTGAGAAAGACCTAAACTTTTTGGTATCATCCCAAACTGGCCATTACGGTTATTTAACTGGTAACCGAAGTAAATTCATACTCCCTTAGTCTAATAAAACCCAATCTAACTACAGCTTCCACTTCATTGAAATTAAGACTTGGAACTCCTTCAAGGATGCGGTAGCAAAACAGTTATGGGATATTGCAAAAAAGTCTTGGATGTCAATGCTTTTCAGAGTATTGATGAGAATTAGCTAACTCTTCTCCATTCATTGGTTCAAAATGATGCGCCTATTGCTCGCACATAAAATTTATCAAAATCAAATTTTGAAAAAACAGTACTCGTTTCAGTCATTGAATAAATTGGAAAATTCAATTTACACCATTTTCTACCCGTTCAAGCTGTACAACTAATCGATCAATCTAGTATAAGTTCAAGTTTAGTGTTCTGGATTGAATGAAATTGTAAACGTACATTAAGATTTCCATATAAATTGAAATTACTGAAATAGTCAGGCTATAAGGGGTTATATCTCATCCTGTCCATTGTAATAGTTCTAAGAAACGATGCTGCTGATGCCATGGCTCGAAAAAAAATTATTGAAGTATTAGGAGCCATAGAGTGAACCTCAGCAGAGAACACAGAGATTTCTTTCGGCAGTGTTGCGATGTGCGAGATTCTATCATACACAGTAGTCACGTAATGAGGAAATAAAATGAAAATGACTCTCGATTTTAACACAGCTAATTTATTCAATCACAAGATGAAATTTTCACCCCGATTCACTTTGCGTGCTGCTATACATAGTGCTGGCTCTTTTCTGTGCGCCTAACTGACTTCGAAGAAAACCGCCGCCAGGTCATTTGCAGCCCTAACTATCAGTGTACAGCTTGGCGACCCTGCTGATGTTCTGGATCTAATCTGCCACTGCTTTGCGTACCTTGCCGCTGCTTCGTGGACCCTGCCATTGCTTCGTGGACTCTGTCACTGCTTCGTGGACTCTGTCCCTGCTTCGTGGACCCTGTCACTGCATCGTGGACCCTGTCACTGCATCGTGGACACCGTCACTGCGTCGCTTATTTTTACCTATTACTTATTACTTAGGTATTGGATTCATTACTCGAAAACTTTGTTTACAAAAACCTTATACCTTGAAACTTTTATTTTGACTAACCATTACTATACGCATTACCATGACAGTACTCATAACTACCTTAACACAGAAAGTTGGCGGCAGAGACAAATGGCTCCGACATCAGATGCAGGAAGTGCTGCAAGGACTGGACCACCTTGGAACTGAGCAAGCGGTTGAACATTGGTTTCTTTCAAACAATTTTTTTACCAGCACTATTTTAAACAGGCCATCTCGATTTCTTAACCAGAAGCCGAAGTAATATCACGCTCCCTTACCATGACAAAACCGGCCTCAATGCAGTTGCCACTTCTTTGAAATATTGGCTCGCGACTCAAATTCTTTGGTATAGGCAAAACCTTGAGCGACCCGAAAAGAATTTTTCTCTTCTTAAATTTCGTAGCCCATGAATACTGAACTTCTAATTAATTAATAATTTTGTCATTCTTTTACTGTAATACAGCAAAATTTCCCACACTAAGAAATGTTCTTGACCTTAAATTTCAAGAACATTTCAACTTCCTGTCCACTCCTGAAAACGCTTCAACGTTTGTCAGTCATCTTTACATTTATCTTTCTCACTTTTGAATATTTATTCAGTTTTACCCTATTTTCTTAATAATATTTTTAAACACGCAAATAAAATTTCAAAAAATGGTGACAAATGGTTCAAGGAAACATTTGAAGGGTTTGTTTGAGGTAGCATATATTTTGAAACGGTTTTACTTCCTGAGCTATCAAAACGAACCCTCCTAAAATGCAATTTTCTGCAAAATAAAATTAAGATACACTAATTTCTCGAGGAGAACAACCCTTCAAAATGTTTTTTGTACTCTTTGTAAATAGAAAACTCATGCGCTTTTAAATATATATATTTGAATTCTTCAAGCTTCCAGCTACGCTCTTCAAGTTGTAACGAGAAATTCTTCTTGAAGGTCTTAATAGAACTTAAGAACAAGATATTGCGAGCAAGTTTTCGAAATATGTATTTCGCTAATCACAAGCATTACTAACACCAACGGAAACGACAGAACACAACGAGAATAAAAGACAGTTTAATAAAAGATAAATTAAACAAAAAATATTAGAACAACTAAAGCAAACGAAAGCTCTCACAGTACTTCAAATTTTGTAGCAGTTTCGTTATTCGTTCCCTTTGGCCTCAGCGATGCGCATGTCGATTGCGATGTTGAAGAATTAACTGATTTGATACTTTCAGTCAACGATATCAAAAGTTGGAACGCACACAAAGATCCCTACTGCGATGCTCCTCGAAGTATGTTTGTGCTGCTTACATTTAGTTTCGAGCGTATTCACAGTGTCTCCTATAGAGGTATCTCAACAGCTAGCCTCAGTGCAATCGCAGCAGAACCCACCAACTCGACTTCAGTTAGACTTGTCTTTTTTTTAAGGCGGGGGGGGGTAGAAGCCACATTTTTTATTAATCTCATTTACTGTAACATTGCATGCTCTCGGCATTGTTCTCTCTCATTCAGAAAACAAGTTTCGCAAATATTTTTCCTCTCAAGTTCCTTCCACTAAGAACTTTTTGAATTAATCTACTGATGATTGTCGAGTGAAAACGAAAGCTCGACGAAATGAGCATGAATATAAATGCGTGTGTGCTTTTTGCTCACGAACAGTATGAAAAACATAGCGGTAATGTTCTTCATTCTCAACAAATCAGTGAAATTTCAATATAAATTGAATGCAGGTTTATTTTTCCACCAATATTCTCCGTATAATAATTTTCAACACAAGATCTTGATAATTCTGCGGAAACAACCGATACTTCATGCATACGTTACTGGAATAATATACACATACTTTCATTGTCTTCGATAGATCTTGACTGAACCGGAAAAATTTGCTACATTATTTACCTATTTACGTCTTGCAAGATATTTTGGCCCCTGTTTTCCTCTGCAAGTATTTGTGTGAACGATCGAAAGGTCACCAGTAAAGAGAATTCATGTTTTTACCACGGGAAGGCTAGATGGAAAATTCAAACGTTACCTCAGCTATAGATCCGCCGGCGAGACTCCTATCTTCTGCTCCCTCTCTGTCATTTCAGTCCTCATGCCTTCCTTTAAGGAGCAAAATAAAATTTTGCTCCTTAGAGGCCGAAATCAGTTCTGCAGATATGCTGCACGCACGATCCATGAATGACGGTAAGGGTAAAGAAAACATCCGTGAAAATAAATTCTTTACCGCTCACGATTACATCCCTTGTGCCAATCTCAAATTTCTGCATCAGAAGTAACCCCAAAAATATCAACCCTCTGAGCCACGTCAATTTGCCTGTTACATAGCAAGTGTGATCCCAAGAATCAAAGCGGAAATAAATTCTGCGTTTCAGAATTTAGGTAAACTACGGTTGAAAGACTTTAATAAGACGTCAAATGTTCAATATCTACTCCATCGTTCATCTTCCAGCCTTCAATCCTATACACACAACGATTTCACGAACATGACTATTTGCAAGTTTCGCATTGACAACAAGTAGAAGTCAATCGAGCAAAACCAATACGTACTTCGAAGAAAAACTAACGCCTAGTCACTAAATACACAGCTAAGCAGTGGTGTGCTGGATCATCGCTAGAGTTCAGGGCAGTTTCGTGCAGCACAATTCGCTAACTCAAACTACAAGGGCAAGGCTTAATCGAAGGATATGACATTGTGCAACGCTTTCAAAAACTTAGCAAGACAGCAATAAATTTCCAGCAATGCTTAATTAAATTGAACACTTCCGGCAGTAGTAATAAAATTCGCTACGAAAACGAACTGTACAAGTAAAATTCAATTGAATATTAGTGAAGCAGTGTCCGGAGACAACCAGCAAAATACTGTGGAGTTCAAAGCAACGAGCCACTCAAAATTAAGATTAAACGTTTCGATATTTAGAGGCATATATAGCAAGAAATTTCTCAACAAACCTTTCGACGACACAACTCATTGAGTAACTTGATAAAAACGTAACTTATTAGTTTGATCAGTGTCAATAAAAGTAAATTAGCGCATTATTAAAACTGTCAAAAAATAATCGTATTATTCAACTTGATTACTGAATTTAACAGATTTCATGAATAAAATTATTTTCAAATACTCTTGGTGAATTAAATGAAAACGCTCCTACTGACGGGGGCAGAAAGTAGGGTACAAATAAAATTGATCCCGGTACCAAGGGTAAAATATAGCATATCGAACTTTGAAAACACACCTTTAGGATACATGTAAATATGACAGCTCCACTGAAAGTAATAAAGTTTCCAGAAACGAACCCAGCAAAATCTCAATTAACAGAGTGACAGTGGGTTGAATAAATGAGGACAGTTTTCATTGAACAAATGGAGCAGTGCATCGTGAGCCCGGACGCAAAGATTGGAACTTTGCGGGGACAGAAACACGTCGAAGGAAGCCTGCGCTAGCAGAGCTCGTGCAGTCTGCTGCACATCGAAGCCAAATGAGAAAAATACTTAACTAATTTACACAAAAAAGTAATACATTCGGGCAGACTAGAAAAAGTTAAAATTGATGTAACAAAATTCGACTAACACGTAGACAATGAACTGAGGGTAAAACTTCAGACCTTCACTTGCATGTGTATGGTACTTTAAATTTGATAACTCACTATATCAAAACGGAACTCCATGAAATAATGCAAGGCCATAAATCACAAAAAATTAGATGACGTTGAAATAAAAAACGCTTAAGCGAAAGATACATGAATTAGGCATTGGAATTTTAGATTCGGAATATATTGCCTGACACGCGTACAACAGGCGTTTTTGTTTCGAAACTTCTAAATTCAAGTTTAAAATTTTCAACCGACGAAATTTTTAAAAGAACTGTATCGCTTCATGATATTTCAAACAAGCAAGTCGATGACCATGAAATATTTGACGAGTAAAAGTACATGCAGCAGACGTGTATGAGATATGGGACACAATATCACACCGCCACGAGACACCGCTTCAACAATTTAACTCTAGACACGCAATGACTAGACAAGAGCACATTTTTCACGATTTGTGATGTTGGAGTTTTTCTATCATACAAGATTAAATTCCATACTATTCACTTTCCCTTCGATAACCTGTGACAGGAAATGGTCAAATTTCTGTGTTTATTGTGGGCCGAATGCATTAGTTAACAAAGGTGACATCCGCTTGGGCCAAAGATCCAATAAAACTAACATGTCCGGGAGCCTAAATCTGTACTCAAGTCACAGGATCTAACAACATATGTACACGACCAAGTGACCAGGTAGGAGGGGCTTCTTGAATTCAATATGACGTAAAGAAATCTAAGGAAAAACCACTAACCTTGCTCAAAAATGCACTGGTAGTGAGCATATTTCTGGCTCCGCAACTCGCATGCTCAGTATTAAGAAGGTAAGACATCAGTAACGATATATCCAAGAAGACTCAACATAGTGCAGGGAAATTCCCTTGTGCTGTCATTATTTAAAAATATCGCTTCTCTCTGGATCCTCTCCACCACGAAGAGGCAAGTAAATTAGCTATTATACATTGATTAGCATACTGATATATACAAATGAAGTTAGCTTGACACAAAAACGACATGGTAGTAATACAATCTTCTTTACAAAAGAATCAACATTAAGTAACAGTACTTGAGAGAGGTCTTAATTGGAGAACTGTGAGCCTGACGGCCTCCACCATTCCTGGTCTGCAGCTCAGATCGACAAAATCAGGCTCATGTTCTGGTTAACCTGCCGTTACCGTATGCACGTTTGGGAACCTAGTTTGTAGATAACAAACAACTTTTTAATTTCTAGACCAAAAATTAAAATCTTTAGTTCTTGCAGATGCTTCACAAACAAAGCAAAGGCTATCGTACTACTCTGAGAGTACTTTCTAGTATAAATAACAATCAGTAATAGTAGAAGTGGAAGCAAATTAGTTATACAAGCTATACGTAGCACGTTTAGCATGCTGGAGAACTGATAGCATGCACTCCGTGTCGGGTAAATGAGCCTGAATATGAGCTCGCATAGCAGATAAAGGGCAATATAATCCAAATTCAACTCCCTTGACTCATCAGTCACTGTCAGCGTGCAGAATTTGGGGCATGCCTCGCGTGGACTATTGAGATAAATGCAATAACCGGGGCTTCAAAAGCAATAAAATAATACAGTATTTTCCTGCAGTGATTATCATGAGTAACCAGCAGGTTTGAAATTTCTATGAAATTCCCATGCATTTTCTAAAATGAGGAAGTTGCCCCCAATGCATAAATTTAATCATTTGCATTTCAGTGACATAACTTCATAACGAAGCAGACGTTAGATGGACTACGCTGAGCAGCCACCGAGCTGAATCTCTCTTGTTATGGCGTGGGCGCGAGCAGACCAACACATGCTGGAAATAAATAATCCGATAAAAATTTGCTTCACAAAAAACATCAAATACAGAAATTTTCAATTCCTCAATGCTAACATTAATGAAAGGGAATTTTGCTCTATGATACATCTCGGGATTAGCTTTGGAGATCGTTAGAGTGGCCGAGCCGTTGCTTCATGACTACATAGAACGGCTACTTTTAATCATACACTTGATAGCTTGCGGTAAAACCTTTCACTTTGCTCGAATGTGTTACATTTCAGTTCACTGTCTTTTTTTTTGAGCAAGTGGACACAAATTAAACTATCCAATCTAAAAATTTACGAAAATGAAATTTATTTATCAACTTGAATAAAACATTGAAATTTGTCCATGATGTGAACAATTTCACATTCCGTGCGCTCATTGTGACATGGCACCGACATCTCGGACGTCCATGTTCTTTCATCAATTGCAGACTCTTTCGATTTTTTTTTCTTACGCGCGTAAATTTAATAGCCATTTCAATTTTTTGTATTAATTCTTGAAAAAATGTACGCATGTTCCAACTGGCACTGGCTTAATGTATCTACAGTGACCAAATGTTCTCTTTTCTAGTCGATGGTATTTCTCCACCAGAGGAGAAATTAACAAGCAAGCAACACTTAATATCTACTTGCTTCAAAAATGGCAGAAAAAATTTAAGATCTTTCCTTTTCAAAGTGAAAAGATCGCATTTTTTATATAATAGCTTTAATACTATTCGCTTACTAAATAATAATTAAAAGAAGAAGTCAGGATTTCATGGCGTAACCCAACTAAACCTCAAAACACAACCAGACAACTCTTTGAAACCAAACACGACTGATCTTCAAAGTAATACCCAAATGATCCTCAAAATACAACCGGACTGAACCTCAAAACACGATTCGAACAGACCTGAAAGAGTTTGTTATTCGACGAGCACGTTGTAATGGCGGTCGTCCTCAGCAATAAGGGAGAGCTGAGGCCACTCGCCCAGGTGTGTGTCCGGGTAGTAGCACACGAAGTCCTCCGCTCCATGAGAGGCAGGCCTCACCACCTGCAGCGTCGCCTTTAAGCAGTGGCCCAACAGGAACATCTCGATCTGGCAACAACGGGATCGTAAGTTAATCGCAGTAGCAAATGAGATCAGGAAGAGCAACCCAACGAGGGTCACCAGGAAAGACAATCAGATTCGAGTATAAAGTGCGAGTTACTTACGAATTTGAATAATTATTGTCAGAATGCATGCACAGCAAACATGAACAGTGGAGTCATCTGTTCAATCACACGTTCCAGTTTCTTTCGAACACCCCCAATTTAAAGCTGTAAAATACTATTAAGGGAGATAAACAAATTCGTACACACTTGATTCATACGGTTATTAAACTGCAGTACGCCAACACAAGCGAAACTCTGACAGATTATTGTTTTCCTTGGTTATACTGAAGATGGTAAGTAAATTTTGAGTTTTAAACTTGAGGATTTATGTACAACAAAAACCTGTTTGGAATATGACTAGAATATTCAATCAGCTTTACACATAATATTTAATAGCGAAGTTTTTACACTTGAAGCGTCCCAAAGACGGTTTTCATTCGACGAAAATGAGTGTTCGGAAGTGTGAAGTCATGTTATTCACTCATTCGTTAGTTTATATTATTTTCATTTTTCCAAATTCTTCAGACTTCTTCGATTGATCTAATTCTTCAGTATTCCTCAAGGAGTTAATCGTGTTGAGGTCCGGCAACGCGTATAGGCCACTAGAGAACGTTAATTTCATGTTTATTCAACCATTCGCGGGTTAAAATTGCCGTTTAGGGTGTCCGCTCTTCAAATGTTCTCTTAAAATGTTTAGGTAATACTGTGTATTCGGGAATTGATTCTTTTTCAAAGTGTGACGATACATGGCATACTATCCTTCAATGATGTGGAGTGCACCAACCCTGTCATGCAAGGGGAAGCAACCTGAAACCATTACGCCACCACCTCCGTGCTACACAGTCTGTCTCATACTTTGAGGTGAACGAAGACTGTTCTTTCGTGGTGTTGGCGGTTGTGCATATTGCTGAAATTTGCGAATAATTTAGCCTACATTAGAATACTGTACATTTAATTAGGCAGAAATCTTTCCAGAAAGAAATTTTTTCAAATAAATTTGAGTTATCTATTTCCGAGACTATTTTTATAATTCTTGTTCTCGAACCACCATTTAAACTATGACATGATTTGTTATAGGCGAATTTATGCAACGATGGCTCATTTGTAACTGACCGCTTCAGCTTCCAACAAACCAAGTATATTTTTAGTCTTACCCTTTTTAGAATGTTTAAGAATTTGTTTGAATACAATAGTCTTTTAAAAGGTAATAATTTTATTAACCAATCATTTCACTTATACGGCTGAAAAATTTTGTCCTGTGCCGCGCACACTTTCTAAGTATGTAAAACTGTACATAGTACTTGAAAACCTTGTTTTATTTCAGATCTTTATTTAGGCCATTTTTAACTATGAATCATCGTAGTCTCATGAATATTGGCCTACGAACAGCTTACTGAACGTAAAAAACAAGATTAGATTGTTTTTGTCCTCCGCTGTAAATAAAGCGAGATTTGGCAGAACTTGAGGGAAACTGATAAGAGGATGCGCATGAGGTAGCTTAATTGATTCCACACAAATAATGACAGAAATAATTGATGAAAGTAGTTCGACAATCATCCTCTCAAAATATCAAGAAATATGATAAAGATAAAAAATTTCAACAAAAAATCACGGTTATGGGCTGAACCAACCAACATTGATGCTGAACAAGCCTTTCAGTAGCATCATGAATATTGATCACTCGTCCTGTCGAATTGACAAAACTGGTATATTTTATTCAGAATTAAATGAATTCGTCACAAAACGACACCTCTACTAAAACGGGAAGCATTGAGAAGATACTGCGAAAACTCTAAATTCAACTTCAAAGAAATTTAAATCAGACTCCCGAAGGTGAAATAAATTCTCCTGTTAAAGGAATAGAGACATAGAAGACAAAGCTCTGGCATCAGCTAAAGTAAAAGTTCATTCCACAATAACTTCAGATGAATAGCAATGCCTAATCGAGCACGTTCAGGCGGGACTTAGCCTATACAACGAAGAACAGGTTCGGGATCGTGAAAACTAACATTGTTTCTCCAGGACTTAATTTCTAGGAATTGGCTACTTTACCTGCTCTAGACCTCCTGTATCTCCGACGCCATTCAAGTGATTCCTGAAGAACTCCTCAGGACTCTCACTGGTCTCTCTGGCGAAGATGATCATGGCGAAGAGAGGAACATTACCGCCGCAGATGTTGATGCTGTACAGCTGCAGTGCACTTGCTAGCATGTGCAGCTTGACAGCCTCGCACAGCTGCAGGTCCAGTCGCTCGTCATTGTTGAGGAGTTGCACCAGAGCAGAGCTGCGGTCTGTTTGTCCGATCAAAGCATCGCTCTGCTCGAAATCGGGAGAAAAGTTAACAAACGGAAGAACATTTAGAATTCGGTAGGAGAGGAAGTGCTACAAGGATAGCACTGAGCACTGCAACAGGTGACACAGAGTGACAGAAAATCAACAGAAACCATAAAGCTTTGAAGTAGTTGCTTGAATGTCTCGCCAAACAATTTTCTCGAAAGCATACAAAACATAGATTATTAGAGAATGAGTTATTTTTAAGCCTCCCTAACCACATAAAAGTGGTTACCAAAATATTGAAAAGGAATACACCATGTAGTGTGGAATTAAAGGAATTGGGAATCTATAGGGACACTTTTGTGTTTTCACACAGGTTTTCTAGCATATTAAAAGAGCAAGATTGAAAATATTTCATCAAACAACACAGGGATAACATAATTATAAAAGTAACAGCTACTGAAAAAACGGCATCAGTGGAACAAAACACGACGGTCCGTAACAAAACAAAAAACTGTTCTATTTTGACAAAGGAAGGCTTACCCTAACCTCGAGCTCAAGACTTCACATTTTCCCCATCAAAGCGCTAATTCCCAATTTACAACAGTTGTAAACCCCTGAGGTAAGTTAAGAAGGGAGAGGCACTGTTCAACATCAACAAGGAGTGAAAACTTGAGATTATTTACGTTTTCAAATTAAATGATTGTAAGTCATATTTGAGAAATATTTATAGCTATGCATATTCAAACGAACAATATTTTCACAATTTGGGCCTTATTGGCATGCTTAGAACTACAAATGACGCACATAAATCAGCTGTTTCTTATTTTAATTGAATAATTACAATCTCGAAAAATATCTGGAGAACCTCGATGGCGAAGGGCTCGTATGCTTTTTTCATTGCAGTAATTTCATTTACAAAAGAAAACTTATGTTCTCGATCGCCAACCAATTAATTTATGATTGCAGTATACATGTGATTCATTAGCAGGAATAAGTCATTGTGTGAGGTACTTCAACCAAACAGCCAGCTAAAGTGTAAAACATATTTGACACTTTAATCACATCTCCTAATTTAATAGTTATGTTCTGCCTTAATCTAATCTAGTTTCAACTAATACTAACTCGTACTAAGTCAGGGAGAGAGGGAAAGAGAGAGAGAGGTTGAAAGAAATTACTGGTGTTAATTATGATATAATTAGCGCATCGTACTCGATGCACCATGTAAGCATTTTAAAAATTTATTTTTAATAATATGCGCGGCACAATTACTTAGTGTAGCAAAATCCTAGCCTGAACAAAGGGTGGCACATGATGCAGGTTGGAAGTTGGTGTACGCCATTTACGGCTAGTGAAACGGGGAAAGTTGCTGAATTGCATCATCTTGAGGTCGTCATGACGAATGCGAATGGGCTCGTAAAACCGTCGATTAATTCAAAGTTATCATCAGGATAAACTCACGACATAATCGAGGGTTTCAAGGCAATCTCTGATGCCGTCGATGGTGTTTCCGTAGTGTAGCCTGTTGGCGAAGCTCCATTGCAGGACCCACGAGGCTCCTCCAGCCACCTCAGCCATGAGACGCGCTAGTGTGGGAGCAGACCTCGGAAGTGGTAAGCCTCCTGTCAGGGACTGGAAGACTGCAGCTCGTACGGCGCAGTACTGGTCTCCCCTCACACTGCGCAACGTTTTCAGACCGACGATGTTTTCTATACTGTGGTAACCCTGAGAAAAAAAAATTAATTCTAGGGTTCCATGTAAAAAACGGAAATTTTTTAGCAAGGAGACGAGTAGAAATTTGTGTATCATAGGAAGAAATAAATGAGCCTGAAAGAAATAGAAAAATAATTCATATTATACAGAGCTAAAATTATCTGTAGAGAAAGGCTTGGGACTAATAAGAGAACGACCCATTGCCTCCTATAAGCAAACTTGAGAAAAAAGCTTGTTCTGTTTCCTGTGCTTATAGCTTAGGAAGTAGGCATAAATGTTATTTTTTCTGCATTTCCACTAATCAAGTCACAAAAGCTTAAATAGCGAGAAGCTAATTTTACTCAGGGCAAAACTGTGGTTGAACTGTCTTGCCATGCTTTAGGGGGTTCTACTACCCTGGACTATACCTAATGTACAAAATTTTTCAACATCTTTTTTCCCATTTCTATTGCAATTAGGTTAACCAAAATGCATACAGATATGTAAAATTGAATTACGAACACATTTGCTTCAATAAAAATTTTCGATTTTCAGGAACAAAAAAATTATTGCGCGATTATGAGAAAAATAAATATACTTGCGCAAAACTTGTCTTACTCTACAATTTTCAACGTAAAAGCGTGATTTTGATCTCATTCAACGCGGAAGGACTGTAGAAACCTGGAAACGAAGTATTTTTTTGCATTTCGAACTTGAAAAAAGTTATTGTTACACATGTGCAACATGTAAAAATGAAAAAAACAAAAATTCCGTCTTTTCCCAATAAAAATATTATTTGGTATTCAAACTATTATTATATTCCTGGTTTTACCACCGCAGTCACACAAGCGTTGATTTCAGCAGTGATTCTCGGTTAAATAGGTTTGTTGCGTTAGGTTTTAGGCTGTCATTTCCGTATATAGGTGAGTTGGTTCTGTAACAGCTATTCCTCTGCGTAGGCAAGTTTGAAGTCGCTTGACAGTCGGGCCAGGCCCTCTGGGTTTCAGCTGTCCATCCATTCATAGCCGGGCGTCTCACCCGCGCTGTGACTCTTTCAGGCTACAACGTGGGCTGTGCTCGGCTGTTCTGTTCAAATTGAACTGCGTCCAGTACCAAGATCAGTCTCCACGGTCCTTTTGGAATTCAAATAGAATTTCGCTTCGCTTCGCTGTTTCCATTGTCAAACCGCATTGAACGAGACCAAAATCACTCTTCTACGCTGAAAATTGTAGAAGGGGTGTGGTTTTGCGCAAAAAAAAGTAATTTATTTATATACATTTATGTGTTGACAATAACTTTTTTTCTATAGCGAAAATCGAAATTTTTCATTAATACAAATGTGTTTGGAATTCAATTGTACATGTCCGTATGCATTTTCGTTCCCCTAGATGCAATAGAAATGTGTACAGTGAAATTTGAAAAATGAGGTAAGTGCAGGGTAGTAGATCTCCTTAACTCAACAGATTCCTTAGGAGGAGAAAAGTTGTATTTTATTAGTTTTAGTTAATCACCAAAAAACAAATATTTATTTCTGTCAATGATTCGCAATCGCGCAAAACATAAACGAGATAAAACGAATTGAAGAGGCACTCTAATTCAACGTTTTTAGTTTAAAACTGTAACATAAGATCATAAATGAACCGGAAGTAACTCAGAGACGGTATTTTAGAGTAAAGCGCTAAAAAATACGTGGAGGTGCACCAAGCCAAAATCACTAACGTCGTGAGCAATAATTACGAGAAACTGAGAACCCACAGTGCTAGTTCTAATACAGTTGGTTACATTTACATCAACGCACTGACGAGTCGAGTTGGCGAATCAAGCTGGTCTCGTGTAAATTCACAATTACTCGCCATTCACCGTTTATCAACGAGAAATAATTTCCAGCCTAAGCAACACTTTCAACTGAGAGCATTCAGGCCGTTTACTTTTGCAGTAACATTTGATTTAACTGAGGTAGACTATTCTCGTCACGAAACCCATGCAGGCAGGAAAGTACCGAACAAAGATAAATTTACCAAAGCGTGATATAGAATTCATTTACAATTTCTGATTTAAATTTGCCATATACAGTAGTCAAAATTACCATTCTGACAGCGTTAGCTTTTTGTGTATTGCCCCTCCATTCCCTCTCGCAGTATTCGGTAAGGTCGATGCGCTCTCCTATCGCCACGACGCATCGCGACGCCGGGCTCTGCGCCCTCTCCTGGGTGTCGCTTCTTCCGTTGCCCGAGTCTTCAACATTCCGACGGACGGAATTGCCCATCGTCGGTACGTTGGCATTTACAGAATCAGCCTCGAATTGAGTATTATTCAGGCTGTTACCATCAGCCGAAGTGATGGAGCTAGTACAATTGTCGACTGGAGAGTTCCATGAAGTGATGGGAATTGTGTTTTCAGTTTTCCCGTCATTCGTAATGGAAGACTCAGTAGTGTTCAGAGAATTTTTTATCTTGTTTTGAAGAGTGACAGGTGTGTGGCACTGACTTAGGTTGCCATTGAGACGATCTATATCGTCAGAATCATTGAGTAGCAGATTGAGACCCTGCGAGGAATAGCGAGATGAGGTGTCTCGTAGGTTGGACACGAGCGCACTTCGGTGCTCTGGAGACGCGCGGCTGCTGCTGCTGCTGCTGCTGCTGCTGCTGCCCTCGGATCGCTCCCTGTAAAAATTTAAACCTAGCTATTTTTTCACATGAAGAAAGAGCATTAAAAAAAGAATATACCTAATTTTACAGTTTTTTCTTCGAATTTTTTTTGTTTAATGCTTGCACAGTTCCCGTTTCAATTTACCATAATCTATCGCGCCCTTTTCTAATCTTGTAGCTCAGGAGTAGTCATAGATTAATTGTCGATTTCAAAATGTCACTTACACAGTCACTCATCCAGCTTAACTAAATAAGGCGACTGTCTCGTTACCACTATGACATTATTTAACCACATTTCTTCACAGACCACCATAATAGCATGTAAGGAATTCGATCGGAAGATTAGATTTCATTATGAATTCGTCCAAGCCTCCTTAACCACAGCAAAGGTACTCCACAGACAGGAAGAAGGGAGTTACCGTTTAGAATAGAATTTAGGGAAATGGGAATCTATTCTCAAGGTGTGTTCACACGCATAATCGCCCGCGCTTGGAAAAAAGTTAAGAAGGAAGTTTACAAACGCAATGAAAGTTGAAAAAAGCAGAAGTAGAAGCTGGAAATGAATGCAGCAGTGATTCGAAAAAAAGTATCTGTTCTGTTTCAATAATCTTAACTTACGGCTTGAAACGCCACTTTTTCCCCTTGGGAGTGCTAGTTCCCATATGTAGAGAAGTTATAATCGAAGAAGAAAATTCGGTTTGAAGCCATTAGGTTAGAGGTTGGTTTAAGCCTCCCTAACCGCTAAAAAAAAGAGCGTATCGAAGAGAGGAAGGAGGAAGGCACCATTTAGTTTGAATATTAGGGAATGCGGAATCTATGCAGAAGGGGCATAGAAACAGTAAGTTGGGAAAGAAGTTCATGAAACAAGATAAAAGTTGAAGAAGAAAGTAGGTGCTGTAAAACTGGACAGCAGTGAACCGAAAAAAGTGGTCCTTAACATAGCAAAAAATATTTTATTTCAACAAAAAGAAGGCTTATCTAACTCTCAGTTCGGGTCCTCACACATTTCCCCCTGAGAGTGCTAATTTCCATGGATCCAATAGTTTTATCCCCCTGAAGGGAATTGAAGCCATTAAAAACGCGGCTGAATATCGTATAAAGAAATAGAAACGACAACATTAGGGCAGAAAGCCAATTGTAAGACAGCAACATGGAAAGAGAAAACTAAGGAACAGCAGCCAAATCAGAAATAAAACCCACTACAGACCCCGGCAACAAACATGGCTGATTATGCAACGAGCGAACACGCGTGCAAATTCCTTGAGTACAATGACGAGGGAATGTACTTAGCATCGGCTCATGCTCCCTAACGTGGAGAACAGGAATCCCATCCACTCCAGTCTCTTAGGAGTGCAAAATTTCAACTGAACAAAAACGGCAACAATTATTATCACCAGCAAGAGGACACACCTGAGCTCAGTGACCGGCGACAGGCAGGCCGTCGGCCCGTCACTGTCCGGCTCAGCGAAGCCGCTCTCTTCACTGCTCCAGCGCCCGCTGCTGCGCCAGTTGCTCTCCTCGCGCACGTCGTCCCCCGCCGAGGGGCATCGCCCGCCCCGTCTCTGGCGCACGTCGTCCTCTGCTGGCCGGGCAGCAGCGGCGTCAGCGCGAGCACAGCTCCCGAAACCTGCAAAGCTGACGCATGCCACTTTGTTAGTTATTCTCCTAGTGTGAAGCAACAAATGAAAATTATAATGTTTCACCTAGTTTCTTCAAGTCTCCTGACTCGATTCGACATCGGGAGCCGGAAACAAATTTGAAAAATTGATTTTTAAAAATATATTGATACTTTGATATTTTTTAGTTGATTTTGAAAAATATTGAAAATAATCTTACCGAAGTACAATTTCTACGGGCATCTTGAGGGAAGGAGAAGGTTTGGAAAGAGTATTCTCAGGAAATCACTAGGTAAAAGGAGGAGGGAACTTACAACTCACCACAAGGTAAACAACAATACAAAAACTAAAACCACACACATTTATCCTACGGCACACAGATTAGATTACATGTTAGTTTAAGCCTCTTTAACACATTTTCTGCGAAGTGACCCACCGGTGATCATTTAGGTGATTTTCATAGTACTGCTGACCCACCTGTAGTCACTAACTCATTTTTTTTATAAATACTTAATGAAAGCTATATAAAAGCCTGATCCAGTTAATGTTTGCTACTTTCCAGTTGATTACCACAATTGACTTTAAATGTGAATTGAATATTGAACTTCAGTTTAACCCATCGCATTTAACGTGTTAACCGCTAAAAAAAAACGATTCGAAGAGAAGGAGGAAAGCGCCGTTTAGTATTAATGAAGATAAGGGAACGCGGAATCTATGCAAATGAGGCATAGAAACAGTAAATTGAGAAAGATGTTTATGAAACAAGATAAAAGTTGAAAATGAAAGTAGTAGCAGCTGAAAAACAGGACAGCAGTGAACATAAAAAAAGTGGTCCAGAAGATAACAAAAAACATTTTATTTCAACAAAAAAAGGCCCACCTCTCAACTCGGGCCCTCACACAATTTCCCCCTAGGAGTGCTAATTCCTCTTTACACAAAGGAAACGTTAACTTGTTGAGATAATTCAGTAATTAAAGCAGGAGAAGACTGGAAAAACGCTTAGAAATGTAAATTTAAATCGATGTATTTCTCGATTTTAACGTACCGCTAATTTTAGAGCATCATCTCTGTTCCTTCACCTACTTTTGTCTTCGGTACGATTTATGGTCATGAAGTGGAAAAGCACAATATAAAAAATTTTGAATTCAATCTTGAATTTGTAGCAACCCAATAACAGTGCAAAAAACATAAGGGCATGATATATACGTCTCACAAGGTATTAAACAATATTGCATTGTGTGTTTCTTAGATCGAAAAATAGCAATTACTTGGATACTCGTAATCCTACCAACATTAGTACAGGCGGTTTTTTACTCTATTCGTCAATTTCGTTCACCACAACCATGAATGAGGAAAAGAAGCTTCACGGGGTGTAACAGCTTTTCCCTACTACTCGTCGGAAATTAACATAATTAAAGGGATTCGTCTCACAAACAGGTATTAGCTTCCACTCACGAGCAATGGTGACGTATGTTACCAGAATATGATTGAAAACACGCAGCTACCAACAACATCAACCACCCTGCCTACTACAAAGATTGTTAGCACAGTGGCCGATTGAAATGAGTTTCAATGCGTGCAAGAGATAAAGAATACGGTCCCATCCGCCCAATTCGTTTCATCATGTACTTGACATACCTTCCTCATAGAGTACTCGAGAAGCTGTGTATCCAATAACTTACACAATCTGTCGCGAAGAATTTAGCGCAATGGAACTTTGCAGTCTTAATTTGAAACTTGTCGCCCAGAAGCCGCAAAATCACATACCCATTATTCCCAAAATGAAGCTTCCCCACTGATCATCTATAAAAGTTAAGTAGTCCCGAAAATGGAACTATATCTTCTCCACCGCTTAAATGAAAAAATTTAATTTCCTAGCCAAACTTTTAAAGGTATCGCAGAGCATGCAATGCTATTGTGAATTAGCGTTATCAAAGTATGCGATCAATTTGTCTTCAAAAAATGAGATCAAGGTAACCAAGTAACTAACTACCCATTTATTACTACATACCCACTTATTTACGTTATTCTCGTACATCCACTAATTGTGAGTGAAGTACTAAACGTTATGAGGAAAATCAAAAAGTGCGATATGCCAGGGAGTAGCGGTGACACCAGTGCCATCATGCAGACGCGAGTTGGGCGAGCGCCAAGCTGACCGTTACAAGCCCACCAATTCCCTCGCATCTCCATGTGACCTCACTTGTCCATGCGCCCTTCGCCCGACAACGCCAACAATACAGAGTTCGAACTGCTCTTTCTTAATTCTGTACGAGATTCCTACCGTTTTGAGTATCACAAAATTTCCTTTTAAGTTCCGGTGTTTCGTGTTCATACTCGAATAAGAGATTAGATTTTTAAGTTAATTTGAACCTCCTTATCCACAATAAAGGCATCCCCACGAGCGAAAAGTGAAAGGCACCATTAGGTGTAGAATCAAAGGGACGGGGAATCTATGCACAAGAAGCGTCATACACCCTGCGCATAGGAGCGGCAAGGCTGAGAGAAGTTTATCAAACAAGGTTAAAGTTGAAGAAAGAAATAAGTACCAAAAAAGGACAACACTGAACCGAAAACCACCATTCAGTATGGAGATTAGGAAACGCGGAATCTATGCAGAAAAGGCATATAAACAGTAAGTTGAGAAAGAAGCTTATGAAAGAAGATGAAAGTTGAAGAAAAAAGTAGTAGGTGCTGAAAAACGGCACAGCAGTAAACTGAAAAAGGTGGTCCTTAACATAACAAAAAAAAAACATTTTATTTTAACAAAAAGAAGGCATACCTAAACTTCAGCTCGGGCTCTCACACATTTTCCCCTGGGAGTACTAATTCCTATAGGTACAACAGATGTATCCCCCTGAGGGGGGTTACTCAAACATCACCCTGGTGGGTTGGCTAGGTCAATAGGCTAGCGTTAACGAGGGATGAGCCTATCCCTTCCTGTTGAGCGAGTTTATGGGAAGGAAGAATCTCTCTTCATTAGAATGCATTTTCGCGTCTCTGCCGCGGCTAAGCATCAGTCTAACAAATTTGATGTCAACGTGCACCTCAGTCCGAAGTGTTCATATTAATGATAACGTTCAAAAATGCCGCGAACGATTGCACCTTAGCTACGGTATTAGGTAGAAAAGTATTCTAAATCCTTCATCTCCGAAGTAAACAGTACACTAACAAAGACACGCAGGAATTGGTTACGTCAGAACACCATCCTCCTTCACCTACGAGAAGACGATCACGCAGGTAAAAGAAGCGATGCAATAACTTAAATGAATCCAAACTATCTCTAGCAGAAAGCCGAAGTCTTAATTGTAACTGAAAAGCGAAGCTTTTCAGCTGACCTCAGAGGTCAGGCGTACGAAAAAGAATACACCCAGGCTGTCAATGCAATAAGATAACATTTAATTGATAACTTACTGCTTCTGTAACAACTAAAAAGATAAGAGTGTTCAATGCAGAATGTGCTATCACAGGAAATTAGTCTGATCTATATAGGCTATTACTCGAAGCGCTTTCCCAGTCCTGCAGCTAATGCGGATGGAGTTTCAGATGTTACAACTCAAATTAAAGTCTATAAAAAATATACTCAATATTTAACAATTAGATGCCTGGTAAACAATCTACACATGCTCACAACTACTCCAAGAATTACACAGAAATCACGTTCTTCACTCCGCAGCACATGCTCAATCGCGAGCCATGATAAGAGCATCGTAACGAGTTCTTCAAGAATAACGCGAGCAATGTAAATGCATGATAATTACTAAGGTAGCTCGAGAGTTATGAATTGCACGACTCACATGAGCCCATCAGTAAGCAGAGTCACAGCGGCTTCCACAAGTCTACTGTGCATGTACCGCAAGGAGTACTCCACAACGTAGCACAGCAACATTTTGCACCTGTTACACCTGTTGTGCACGATCTGTTGCTCCTACCATAGCACTCAGACACAGACTGGCGCTAAATTCCGTCACCGGAACTATTTATAGGCCTCACCGCAAGCATCGCCAAGTCGCACGAAAAAACGGCTCCTGCCAAACTTCTAAGTAATCAGAACACGGGGTTCTGACGGAATGATTGACGGTAAGAAACTCCACAAAGCGACTTGGCAGTTTTAAAGTATGACAATAATTGTAAAATTTATTTCTCTTTTTGATTACAGCTTACCGGTTGAGGGTGAAACGTAAATTAACATGACATTACAGAGCAAGGAAGTCGTGACGAAGAAATGAACGCCTCAATAACAAAATTTAAGGGTACCAATAACAAGGACTAGGATAGCACCTACGATGCGTGTACAATGTACATAGGTAGTACGAGAACTATCGGATGACTCTTATTTAATTCAACCTACTATTCACAATCAGTAAGGACACATTGGACTAATTTCGTTTCATTTTATCGTTGTCAAAAACTACAACTGCACAGAGTAGAACCTAACACGGGCAGATTTTAATGAAGTAACCAAAAAAAATGACAGACGGGATTACCACACGAGTCATTATCTCTATTTATGACTTAAATCCTGCCATAATTCCAATATTTTTCACCAGTGACCAGCGAGCAAAACGTGAACGTTACAATACGTGAACGTGAACCGTAATAAAAATAGCGTAGCCTCATCACCATCCTATGACAGTCACCAGATATCGACCATTGGTAAACAGAGAAGATGATTATGCGATAGATAATGACAATCATTCACCAGAGCTCCTGAGCAGAGCCATCATGAGCAGTTCTCTCAGAAGCGTATGGTGTCAAAATTGACAATAAATTTATAACGTACAAACTGGATATTAAACATCTTCACTATTTCAGTTATTGGATATTTACTTATTCGTGTCATATTAAAAATATGAATTAATAATGTTTCTTCACAATAACAACGAATTACGTAGATAATAAAATTATAAATGCAAGAATTAATATAAGTCCTTAAGGTTCTATAATTCACTAACGTTAACTTCTACAAGCCAAATACAACATTTATTGACAAGGACATTTACTAACGCAAATAAAGTACAGAAAAGGAATATTGAAGCCATTCAAAACAGAAGCGTTAGACACAGGCAAAAAGCCCAAAGAAACAAGCAGAAACGAAGCATGGGGAGTCTCGCTGAAACCATATCGAGTAAGGTGTAGGAAGCAGGCTAACTGCGACTAGAATCAATTACGATAACACATTACACATGCCCACGTATCGACGTGACTCTTAAGAAGTCTAAAACTACTCTCAAGCGAGTCAAATGCTGCCCACTAAAGTTATGCAATGGAAAAGCAAATCACGTAATCGCTCACGGAGAAAGCATAAAATTATTTGTGTTAGAAAGTATGAAGAAATCGATAACTGAACACATTCGATCGACCGAAGTAGCGTAATGATAAAATTAAAATGACAATGGAAAAAGTTAATGAAAATGACTAAGAAGAAATAATGGAATGATGAACATTACAAAGTATCGCTATAAGTTAATCGCAGAACTACAAGTCTTGATTTTCAGACTGCAAACTTGAAGTGAGATTTGTGGGCAAGGAAGTATCCGTACTGTCCGTTTCTCTCTGTGTGCATGTAAGTGTAAATTAATGTCAAGGTGTAGTTACCATTCGTGCGTCTACTGTTAATCACTATTAAACACAAATGCTATCCGAGTGCTACATGAATTCTCAATTTGACGAGGTTGACAAAGGAGTTTTCCGAATACCTGTGTTCGCGATCTTGCTGTGAGGTTTGCCCAAGAAGTCTTGAGTGTAAGTCCAGAAGACTGAATAAACATGTAACTGGGCGTTGTGTAAGTTAAAGGTTTCACCATTTCAATTCAAATGACAAAAACAATTGCGCTTTGGGTTCAAAACATATGGATTTCTATTTCAATTCGTTCGACCAAATGGGAAAAGTGTACAAGCCAAATTAAAGATACTCAAGCGACGAACGCAAAAGTACGTAAAAATTTAAACTTTAAACACATCGTGCAGAGATTTAAATTTTTCAAGCTTCGTAAATTTAGCATTTCATGCAAGTGACCGTTCCACGATGCTACATTTGGATACATCAGAGCGCAACAGACTTCAAGCGTGCGACATCACGCACCTCGGCCCAACGTCAACGTAGAGGTCGTCTGATGGCTGGGATTTCTGATTCGTAGAGCCATTATTGGAACTTCTCCAGTAGCACACATCACTTCACTGGCAACTAGTTTTTTGAAACAGTATCAGCATATCACGGCAGTTCTATCCAAATCAAGATATGGTTTATATTTGGTTAATTTGTAAGCAGTCGCTCCGGGTACAGGTAACACTTCTTGTTAGAGGATTCAAACGGGCGATGAAAGCACTAAGATGGATTTCACTCACGAGAATAGGGAAACAGGAAAAACGTCTGTAACGCAGTCAACTTACTGAGCAATACTATTTATCCACACTGTCCTGTGGTTTTAAAAGAATGAAACACGAACTCGGAAATGTGTAGTTAGTGAAGGATATTCGTTCCAAGAAAATTTCACTGAGCAGTTCAGGGTTTCGTCGAATGTTCGTGCATTTACTTCGAGAGGCATGATTTTCGAACACATTTTAGAGAAGGTGTAGACATACCAGAAGAGAAATGAAGAGCACGACATGAGAGCGAAGAATAGATCGAGTTGGTTGAAAGGAGATAAGATGAACTGGCGAAATGAAGAAGGTTTCCATCACGGCAGCCTGCCGTAGAGATGCCGTCACTATAGACGAGTCACCAAAGGAATGTTTAAAATAAAATGACACGCTAAAGCCATGCATAAACCCTCCCTCACATGATAGCAATGAACCACAAAATTTATTTTAGATTTCCGTTCACTATTTAGTTTCGAAAAAGACACGAAAGCAAACATTTGGAAAATTTTTAAATTCGCTAAACTACCTTTACTTATGAATGAAGATTTCGAAATCCTCATGCGAAGAAGAGAATACAACCAATTTCAGAGCTGTAAAATCATTTTAAGAGCTCCGTACGAGCCAAAAAGCCATTTGGTAAAGCTATTCTCTGACAACCTACGAATTTGTAAGCCAAAAACTGTGAAGCATTCAACAAATCTTGCATCCTTTCCGTGACGATAAAATACGATGAGGTGAATGCGAGAGGGTAAAAAAATATGAATAGAAATGATTGCCCTAAAATAGAGCGCAACTTGAGCGCAAATTCAAATCCCTTCCTTCTAGATGCTACAAAGACACAATTCGCAATAATCCCTACAAGCCTTCATTTATATGTTCAAATCGAACACTAGAAGAAGTTATTCTTTTGCCAACTTCATGCCTTTCGCATATTGTCAAGGCACCGACCAAGTAAGGCAGTAAATTACATTGAAACGTTTCTTGTACATTGTAAACAAAACAAATCGGGATGCCCAAGACACTGAAATTAAAATTTACTGCATAAGTTTTTATCTCGATCTAAACATATACTCGACTTATTTACATTCCTCAAGAAGCATGTAAGCATGCTGAGAGTCGGGTGGCGGATGGACACCGTTTGCGAGGCACGGAACTGTGTTTTGAGTCATGAGACTGAGGTGTGGTGCGATCAAGACGACGCGGGAATTCATAGCACGGAGAAATTCTAAGAGCTGTGTT
Source organism: Platorchestia sp. MABIK (assembly GCA_014220935.1). Classification (NCBI taxonomy): domain Eukaryota; kingdom Metazoa; phylum Arthropoda; class Malacostraca; order Amphipoda; family Talitridae; genus Platorchestia; species Platorchestia sp. MABIK. The sequence goes on from JACJUY010000339.1 coordinate 230,790, forward strand.
GATACCTTGTAGAGCTGACACTGTGTTCAGAACAGCAACACATTGGCTACACGGTCGACAGCATTCGGAGGTGACCGATTTCTCACTACGACTAGCTGAAACGGAAGACTTCTTAGAGTTACTACTCGTAGCATTACCTGAGCTAAGATTTTTCTTTCTACGGAACGTTGATACCCCTGAGTCACACACGTTGGGACTTTCGTTAAGATCTGGATAACCTGCTAACCATCGTTCTATGAGAGTATAATCTTCGAGGGATTCGGGAGTTAATAGATCAAGAGGAGAGGGATGAGAAAATGGAAGAGATGAAATAACGGAAGAAGAGCCAGGAGGAGTGTGTACTGAAGGAGACAGAGCACCAGGAATGCATAGCGAGTGTCTAAGGGGAGTGTTAAGAACTCCGGAGTACACACCACCACTTCCAGCTGATGCATTTGAAGTAACTTCATGCAATGAAAGCTGAAGTGACGCAGGTCGTGAGGCAGCGGCAGGAAGCGAAGCAAAAACATGAGATTTTTTCCTTCTGTTTAAAGCAGCTGCAGCAGCGTACCTTAGAGTGGGCTGCAGGAAAGACGAAGGAACAGGACTGGCGGTCGCCGAGCGCGACCCTGGTGCCGAGTAGATGGCCGAGTCTGTCGAGCCTTCCATGATAGCAGTGACAGAGGAAGTCAGTTCTGATATTGTCGAGCTACCCATACCAGACGCAGTCATGGATGTCACAATGGCTGAATCCGTAGATGCAGTCATCAAAGAAATATTTTGAGTTTTGGGCTCATCCCCGATAAGTTTAGCACCATCAGCAGAAGTGGGTTGGGCATCAACCAGTTGTAAGTCGGTAGGAGATGCCCTGCACTGGTTAGGACCGATGCTGGGTATGCGCGAGGCTGAATTATTTAATTCCAACTCAAGATCCAGCTCCAACGATGAGTGGTCTGGGAGCAGCTGACTTCTGCAAGATAAAAATTGAAATTGATCATTCGGATGATCCCTAAACACACGAAAATAGTAAAGACTCTACAGTAACATTTACTCCGTCGCAAGGGAACTTTGTTTGAGCACGGTACGTTTTCATTGCTCACGCATAGGTGTTGCAAGGATGTTATCTATACACATCCTAAATTAGACCTCGAAGCAACTCCAGATTTACCTCCTTCGACTCATCCTCTCCCCTTCGTAACCTGGCAGATGCCTCGATTGTGCGACCTTGCCCCACTTTTTAAGAAAATTTAATTACACGTTATCAGGAATGCACAACAGTAAATGAGGTTTTTAACACACATTTTGGTGAGTTAGCTGCTGTATATGCGAGAAATATTCTGCGATTAAAAAGCACTGAAGTTGAATATCGTTGCTAGAACAAAAAAATACGATTCCTTTGCGGCACGCCGCCCCAACTTCAGACTTTGACCTAGGAAAATACTTGCTCGATCCCATCCATAACCAGTGATATTTTCACTGGACAACACGCTCTCTCGTGGTAATAGCAAATGGAGAAAAAGGGTAGAAGAGGGAAGAGAAGGAACTCTTCTCACTTAGCTTGCTCTTTCACTTATCTTACTCCTTCTCTTCAAGTTAAATAGCTGAAAGCCCATTTTTACAACCCGATCGTAATAATGGTAAGATCAATGAAAATATTTCCTTTAAAAAGATGTTCGAACAAGAATTGTAAGAAGCGTCCTAACGGTCCAATCTCTTAGGAGATTGTACTCCTGAGTCCAGCTGTCATTCACTAAGCTAGAGATCTAGCATCACACGTCGGAGCTGTGACACGATATTTCACGATATCCAGAACGTGTTGTACTTTCACGCAGATCTCAGTAATACCACAAAGTGAGGGACAAATAAAGTCATACTAAAAAAATAGTGAATTGCTAATCAGTCTTATTGAAAAATTCAATTTCATCTTCACTTGACATCGCTCTTATATTTATTTAGCATTGTGGTAAGTTCAATTCGTTCGACCAAATGAGAAAAGTGTACAAGCCAAATTTGAGATACTCAAGTGAATCGACATCACATTGATCTTTTAAGCGTTTTAAAATTTATCAAATTCAATTCCCGCCACGACACCAATAATCTTTTCAAAGAGAAGAGAAGTTTTGTTTTCATCTGGTTCCAAAAAGTCTAATCTATTTGCACGTAGAACCCCAAAAAGATCGTTGTAAATTGTCATTTTAAAAATAAACCCAATTGACATCCAGTTAAATACGTTTAATTGTCCGTTTCTTCACATTAAAAGTAACAGAAACCACATCCCTATGGTAAAGTAATATGCCCATTCACCATGCTTGATAATCACATCTACGCTTTTAAAGCTTTAAATTCTGTTCAGCACTTTCACTAATAAATCAATATTTAAAACGGGTAGAAAATAAGTGTCAACTATTTTAGCGGCGCATTGAGCAATGAAAATAAAGTAACGAACACTTTTCAGGCTTCTTTTGACGGCTAGGTTATGAGTTCGTTTTAGCCTCACTAACTAAAACAAAGATGCTCCAAAGAAAGGAAGGAGGAAGGCACATTTTTGCATGGAATTAAAAACAGGGAATCTTGACACAAGGTACATTCCACACAAGATCTGCTTCGAATAAAATTAGTGAGTTTTGAAGTAAGTTTATGAAACGAAATCAAATTTGCAGAAGAAAGTAGTTGGTGCAGAAATCAAGGCAGCATGTTCTATTTTAACATAAGGCCAACCCAAACTTCAGCTAGGGACTTTACATTTTAATCCTCAGAGTGCACTTTCTCATACTTGCAATAGTTTTATCCCTCTGAGGGGAGTCTTGTGCAAGATAGTAATAGTGTTGAAAGGTGACAAAAAAAAAAAACACTCAACGATTATCCCTCGATACCACAGTCATATGCCATCAAATAAAAAAAAAAACATGCACACTTATGATTGATTTTCTCATGAATAACTAGACAAATAGATAAACAGAAACACGCAGAAGCCCTTATTTCAGGAACTAGTCAATAAAACGAGACAAAACTTACCTCCGGCAGGTTTTCTTGTACTCTTCAAATCCTTCCAGTTTGCGCAAGCTATGATAAGAAAAGCTTCTTTATAAGATGATTCAGGAATGAATCCGGAATGAAATCTTGGAATCTACATACGGAACAAAATCTTGATAAAATAAATATTAGGAATTTATAAAATGTGGATAAAATGAAATATTAGTTCAAGCCTCCCTAACCGCAACAAAGGCGTTCTAAAGTGAAAAAAGAGAAAAATGTCATTCGGTATGGAGTTAAGGGAACGCAGTCTATGTACAAGGTGCATAGAAACAGTAAGTTGTGAAAGAAGTTTATGAAACAAGATAAAAGTTGAAGAAGAAAATATAGTAGGTGCTGAAAAACAAGACAGCAGTGAACTGAAAAAAGGTAATCCGTAGCAAAGATTGGATTTTATGTTAGTTTCAGCCTCCCTAACAGCTAAAAAATAGCGTTTCGAAGAGAAGAAGAAAGGCACCTTCTGGTATGGAGATATGGAAACTCGGAATCTATGCACAAGAAACAGTAAATTGAGAAAGACGTTCATGAAACAAGATAAATTTGAATAAGAAAGTAGTAGGTGCTGAAAAACAGGACCGCAGTGAACCGAAAAAACATGGTCCTTAACATAAAATAAATCATTTGATTTCAACAAAAAGAAGGCCTACCTAACTCAGCTGGGCCCTCACACATCTTCCTCCTGGGAGCGCTAATTCCCACAGATACAATAGTTGTATCTACCTGAACGGTCTACAAAATGTGGATGAAGTGAAGTAGAACTAGAACTCCAAGCTAGCTTGGGTTTCTCACTGAAATTTAATTGCATAGAATTACAAAAACAATTTCTGGTGAGGGCATGCACACCATAAGGAGTATAGTTATCTCGACTTTTGATTTCTTAAATGTAGCTCGTCTTACTCATTCCAAACCGATGCCAAATTTGAATGAATGAGATGTAGAAAGCTGCAATGAAGGCTAATGTGTAAAGCTTAACCTGATTCTCGAAATTGGCTTCGAAATCCTTCATACATCTCTTCAATGCGTCAAAATAGTGAGTGCAAGTTACCGTTTTTGTAATTATTTGTTCGTGTTTTGTTTGCAATGTGTACTTTACAGGAAAAGAGGGAATAGAGGGTGAAGATTATTTCTCCATCTCAGTAGAAAACAACTACATGCGGGAAAAAGCTGGAATGTTTTCGGATTATTTTGTGAGATAATTGAACCAACGAAGTCCGTACAATTTTAGAGATCCTATAATATTCGAAAACTTGAGGTGGAAGTGCAATGATGTAAGACCATTAATCGCCAATAGCTTGTTTTTTACCAGTTCATCACGCATTAAGAGACGAAGAAACTTATTCAATACATTTACTAAAACACTCAATCCATAAAACTCTACAACACTGTTTATTTACAAACAGCAACGCTTCAGGCTAAAACACAAAGTAGACAATTTTTATACTGTCACATTGATACATATTGACTACCCTGGATCAGAAAATATTATTCATTACTAAGAGATCACTGATTTTTCAATTTTTTAAATTAACACGGAGTATAATGGAAATATCCGGATCTATAGGTTCAACAAAAGTTTTGACAGTATTCCTGAAAGCTCGTTCATCTTTGTTGATTCTAGTGGGTGTGATTTTCATAAAATATATTTCCATGGCGCGCATGAAGTCCAAGACAACTGACATTACTTAAAGTTCAAATCAAAAAGTTGTCAGTTATTTTGAAAATCAGGGTAGTAGGGACATTGCTATTTGTTAGCAATCTCTTTACTCGCAGAATTTCTGAATGAAAACTTGCCCAGCTACTACATACTTTATGATTTCTATTTACTAGCGGATGAATAACGCCTTCTTCATACACTTGCTAAGCATCACAATAATTTATGACTTCCCCAGCATGTAAGGCTTTACGCACACGGACCTCATAAAATACATTTTGGGAAAATCAAATGCATAAGAATTACAAAATTGACGGATGAGTTTACAGGAATACTGTCAAAACTTTTGTTGAACTTACAGATCCGGATGCTGCAATTGTTAAAGTCCGTGTGCAGTACAAATATCACAGAAGCAGTGATCTCTTAGTAAGGAATCCCAGATCCAGTGTCAGTAATGTAGACAAAGCTAATGTGATATATCATTTCAAGTGTGAGCGAACAGAATGCGATCGAGTCACAATAAATGTCACACGGACATGACTAGAATGACCCTGAAACAAAGCTTAACTGCGCACAAATATCAAGGTTATCTTTTTAATCATTTCCGTGTTGATATAAGTTCTAAGCCCTCGAATGAGGATCTGTATTCAAATATCAAAATTTTATATCATGTTGTTAAAATAAGAAGCATATTCAAATAATAGAAGCATTTCATATGCATGAAGTAATACCGGCAGACAATGAAAATCAACGATTTTTTTGCTCTAAAACTATTCAATAGGACTAAAGCTTAGAGGTTTGAAACATCCGCTCCATCGTCCCTTTCGCCTCTGTCTCGGCGCAATGAACATGTAACCGTTGTGCGATATTAACTATAGTCTGCTGGTGATCGATAATCCCATAGAACAAAAAATTTTTCTTATCTAGTCGTTCTACAATGGAATTTTCTGTGTTTTTACTGTGTCTGATTTTGCTCGAAGAAACGATTGCATTTTTATCAACGTGACTGTATTGAAATTTTCTACTTTTTTTAGCCTGATGATGTTAGTTACACCGGATCGTTGCTTCATATAAATGGACAATGATGCAGAATTTTATAGACCGAGTGTTTTAGGAAATATGATAAGCAATTTTCTTCGTCTTTTAACGCGTGATGAACTGAAAAAATTCCGTAAGGTTGAGAAGTTAGAAAAGAAGCTAATCGTTTGATCAATCAGGATGCATGACTCATGTTTTCAGCAAGTAAAATGCTCACTGCAGCAAACATAAAACATAAAATTGATGATCTGCTAAGCCAAAATCCACTAGTTCATCAACACAAAAGACGTCTACGTAGAGTAGGTCTGTTTACAAGAAGGCCTGCACGAAACCATAGCTCTCTCAAAATGTACGTATTCGTGTACCACCTGCCGAGAAACATTTTCATGAAATGAACGCACAGAGAACGATAGTTGTCTGGAAAAATTAAAATATATGACGTATATTTGATTCGAAAGAAGTGAAGTTTGTCAGACGTCAAGTCATGCGGGTACTTGATGTCAACCAAAACCTAACTCCCACTGAGAACAATGATGAAAGCAGTGTTTTAATCAGGGAAGTCTTCAGCGCTTGGCTTGTTTCCCTACATCGTACTCAAGGCGCAAGATCGAGCATGATTACAGACACTCGAGACAGTTACATACTTCTACGCGAGAGGAACATAGAGCAGTAAATTTATATATAACGGGATAGAAACCAATAACACAAATCACTACAGGTGTAGCAATAATTTTGCTGTTATTGTGTTGATGTTCTAGAATGGCCAGCTTCGTCAGTGGACGTCAACAGCCATGAAACGTATAGAAAGTAGGCCGGTGGTAAAGTTCATGCAACTGGACGAAGTATTAATAAAAACAACTAAAGCAGTTGACATAAAGGAAATTTATCGATTTTATACCCAAAACGTTGATATTTAGAAATTATTTTTTGTTTTTTCAGATTTTTTCCACATTCAGAATTCATCAGAAATTTTAACGATGAGTTACGCTTCAAAAACGAAGATCCATCTACCGTTATTATGCTAGGTAGTGTATATTGTTGCGCTAGAGGAAAGGTTGAAAAGAAACTAAAACTAAACCAAAACATGAGGCGTTTTAAAATATTTCAAGGCCTGATGACTCATTTCCGTTTCTCTTTAACAGACTATAGCTCTTAAGCATTTAGGTTCCCGCCTCAACAGTAGGAAAATGTCGTACAACCTTTTTTTGTCCTCATAACCAAATGAAAACTTTCCCAAGGGCATTTTACATACTGCTGACTGTGAAAAATAAAGAGCACAAGAAGCGAAAAAAACACAAGGATCACACATTTAGATCACAAGGAGCGTGAAACATTCAACCATTCATCAATTCTCACGACTTGATTAGATTAGATTATTGGTTGGTTCAAGACTCTTTATCCGCAACAAATGCGATCCAAAGAGAGGAAGGAGGAAGGCACCATTTAGTATGGAGTAAAGGGAACGCGGAATCTATGCAGAAAAGGCATAGAAACAGTAAGTTGAGAAAGAAGTTCACGAAACAAGATTAAAGTTGAAGAAGAAAGTAGTAGGTGCTGAAAAACAGGACAGCAGTGAACCGAAAAAAAGATGGTTCTTAACACAACAAAAACATTTTAACTCAACAAAAAGATGGCCTACCTAACTCTCAGCTCGGGCCCTTACATTTTCCCCCAGGGACTCTCACGACTCGAAAAAAAAAATTTTTACATCCCATTTTCTGAGCATTAGCAAGCGTCAATAAATATTGCATGATCTCTACAGGACAAATGCTGCCTTGATCCTTTAAGACGATACCAATTTGACCAACTCAAGCCTTTTATTTTACGAATAATAATATTGTAGATAATATGGGAGATTCAAATGACATTTTTTACGCGGCCTATATAGGAATAAGTACACTATCACCCATGAAGCATGCGGGAGCGAGTAGTTGAAGTAGAACTGCTACTCTCGCTGTTTGTCTCACGCACTTGAATCCTCTAATTTGAACTGGAAGTTGTGTGCCTTCATCTCTTCTAACGCCTAAAATGCTCAAACGCTTGAAGTGCAGCACTGACCCGATAGCGGCGTTATCGTGGAAGTTATGAACGCTGTCACGGCGCCGCAACGGTAGCGCCGGCTCCGGGTGTTGCTTCACGCCTCCGTCGTCCCACTCCAGCGACACCAAGGCTTCATCCTTCTGCTCAGACATGTTATACCCACATGACGCGCACACCTGAGATTCCATCGAAGAGTTCTGCATCAAAACAAGTATTTTTGGAATACGGGTGGCCAGGACAGCAACTCTGTACACTTGATTATTTTTCATTTCAGATTAGTCTCTACCGATTTGAATATACCTAATAGGATATGAAATCGAATATATAATTTGGTCAATCATAAAATTGAATTGTTACTGTTATTACGCAAGGGATTTCCAGCACCGATGACGCTGTAGACCTCGGTATTTTATTAAAGCATTTAGGGTTAATCAAATCATTTTATCTTCGCATTTTTTAATTACGCATTCTGTGATCACTGTTCGACAGTATATATAGATATGTACACGTATATGTACATGCATACGCATATATATATATATATATATACAGTATATGAAATTATATATGAATATATATTTGATAAATTTCAACCCTATTTTTACTTATAAGCATTAATTAATAACGTCGGAAATCAAGTAAGGATGTTTAACAGATCCAAAGCGAGTTAAGAAAGGGGTGTTGATGCCAGTCCGCAAACACGACAGTGAAAAAAATCTAATCATCTACAGGAGAAGGAAGGCCAATCTTACACCCGCCTGGACCTTAAGCAGAAATCATAAGAATGAATAACGGATCTAAAGGGTCAGAAATAGTTCACATTATATGTAACCTATTTCCCTAAAATTGCCAAAATATAATCTTTCGAATAACTGAAATGTTTGCAATGAATTGCATAATGCCTGCTGATTTGAGCATCTCAATTTGAGTTCTCAGCGAGGTTGAGGTGAATCAGACAAACGAGGGTGAAGAAGAAAATGCTTGCCGTTTCAAAAAAATACGGTTATACCAATGGATAATCAAAAAAATTTTTAGAAGAATAGCGGCTGTATCACTTTGAATTTGTTCAGTATTTCAGACAAAAAGAAACATTGTTAATCACTTCGAAGAAAAAAATTATTTCACGTCATTTTTAATCACTTTATAGACATTTAAATATTTTCAAATTTTGGCTATAGCATGTGACAACAGTTAGATGCAATAAACAATATATACGACATGAATGGGCGTAAATGCTCTGCTTACGGTAGCAAGAATTTTATACGAAACAGTTAAAATGAGAAAGAGTATAAAGCACTGGGAAAAAATCAGTGGATAAAAAATCAAATAGCACACGAGGGTGACATACCTAAACGAAGTTGAAATGTGTAGTTCTCGGAGAGTACTTCAAAAATTAACGCACAATTGTGCGAAGTTTTATAGGAAGTAAGCCATTTATTAACACCAGCAATGGTGAGCTAGTACACTCCCAGCTAAGCAAGCATCAGTTTCGTTGAGATATTAGAGGTTTTCTCGAATGAGAGCGAAATGATTCGTAAATCTGGGTGGATCCCTATAGATAGCCACTGCTCACAGTAGAATTATTTAGATTAGTAATTTTAAACCTACTTAACCAAAAAACAAAGGTGTTCCGAAGTGAGGAAAGAGAAAAGCCTCATTTAGCTAAGAATTAAGTGTCCTATGCCCAAGGTGTGTTCTTACATAAGATCCCCTGACCACAGAAATAAGTTAAGGGAACACAACAGAAGTTGAAGAAAGTCTCACCTGTCGAGAATAAAGGAAGTAGTGAACCGAAAAAAGATCGCTTGTAATAAAATCCAAACCTGTTCTTTTTCAAGAAAAGAAGGCCTTACTAATTTTCAGCTCGGGACCTCACATTTTCCTCCTAGGAGAGCTAATTCACACAGATATAACAGATGTATTCCCTTGAGCCACTGCTCACAAAACATGTTCAACATTCGAAGTAGCTAAGACCCATTTTAAGACGTCCAAGTCATTAAAACAAGTCCACTGATGATCACAAACCTGCGACGCAGCATCCCCGCTCTCCAGAACAGGCACAGCGGAGGACCAGCCGTGTCTTGGCGAGTCCCACTCTAAAGACGCTTCCGCCTCTGTGTCAGACACGTGTCCGGCGTGCTTCTTCGAGACCACCAACGAACTTGGTACAGTTAGACTTTTATTATCATTGACTGGTGAACCGTGAATTTGTAAACCATCGCCAGAAAAATGACGAGCTGATCCTTCTGCTGGCGATAATTGCTTACGATCATCCATGCTGGACGACTCATCGTGTACATGGGGAAGAGAATCATTATCCTCCCTGGAAGACAGAGAGTAATCTGAGAAAGTCATTTTCAACGAATAAGGATCAGGTTTGATGACAAACTGCGCAACTTCTTCGTCCATTTGCAGAACTGAAGTTTTCAGATCATCGAGATCTTGTTCAATTTCCTGTAGATGCCTGAAAGTGTTGTTCACTTCCTCCTTCACTGAAATATCCATCGACAATTCAGAACACTCTGACACAGTGAAGTCAGAGAGATTTGAGCAAACAGAATCCTCTCGTCTGAATGGCAGACGACTCTGCGATGAGTTGGGCGACGCAAGAATGTCCGAGAGATTCGAACAGACGGACGGCTCTCTTGACAGTGACCGGCGTATTTGTCTGGAGCGCATGCGCTCGAGCAAGTCAGAGTAGGGAGCTCCATTCCACACTCCCTCACACTCGTCCCTGCGCACGATGATAAGTCAATATGATGCAGGTTGAATACCATGAACTTAAGAAAACATAGATGAACATAGAAAAATAACCATGCATCACTTATTCTATTTCCTCAACGAAATAGCACATGAAATTTGAGACCGAGTTTTGCATTTATCTGAAACGATGTACAAACACCAAACGACGGTAAATTATCCCCGTTTAATAATTATTCACCAACTAGGTGCAAGATATTTGGACAACTGTGGAAAGAGAAATGACGGGAAAATTATCTAATATCAAGGTAAATTACCGTCTATTTACACCGCTAGTTCATTTATATAGTTGGTACACGGTCATGGACTTTGTGAGAGCATTTCTGTGTGCAAGGGACTCCTAACATAAGATAATATCTGTAGAAATGCCTAAATTGACATTTCATTAATTGGAGGTCAGTAAGTTTTCCGGGTTTCACAAAATGACCTGGTCATTGGTTTTTCCCCTGACGTACCTAAATCAGTGTCACTCTTAAGTGGATCTCTGATATATGTCTTAATAAAAACACACGCGTCCATTCACTGTTCATTATCTGTTCTAAAATAACTTGCAGAAAGGATTCTATACAGTTTCATCAAAACTTGAAATTTTCCATTCACAATACAAAAATTTTGGTTAAAACTACTACGATGTCTTGTAATATCGAGCTCTAAAGATTTCGTGACCAGAAAAAATTTATTCTCTCATGTAAGTTACCAAATAATGGAACTTTCTGATGTTTTCTTTAATGAATATTTAGTTGTGAACGTTTAAAATTCGATAAAATTAATTTGTCATATATACAAGAAACTGTAAGCGCATTTTGACTAGATTGACTGATCGTGTGTAAATTACGAGAACTCTGATTGCTTTAAGTAGTAAATTTGGCAAACGACTGATTATTTTTTACTGCAATAAAGGTCACATTTACACACAACCCAAAAATGTAAGAATTGTTGTTTACTTTCGTTTTTTCTTTCTCGGACGTATTTGGATTGTTTTTTTCGTATTATTTCAAGTAACAAGTGCTTTATGTACTTTTAAGGTAACTTTTGGTACTGTAATCGAAGTACACGTTGCTTTTTCTGATTTCCTGCGTGTATTTCCGGAAATGTAAGCTATTCAAAACATTGGATGTTGAATATAAGTAATACATTTTCAATGGCTTCAAGTGCGGGAAATAAAAAATTAGTAAAATCACCTCGTACATTGATTGCATTACCATAAATTATTTGAGCACTTAGATTAAAGTTGCGTTTGGCTGACCGTCAACGGCAGCTTCATGATACTCGTGTATCATACCCTTTGTATGAGTCAAAATTAATATGAATTTTTAACATGATGCTAATTTGCGGCTCAACAGTCACTTTTAAAACTTCAATCGAGAATACTAAACAGGCTTAGATCCCGAAAAATACCAAAACTAAATAATAAAATGAGAACATTCAACGAAATACCATGAAAGCAGTCTAGGAATGCCTAAAAAAATAAGTTATTACACTAGATTAGATATAAGTTTAAGCTCCCTAACCGCAACAAAAGCGATCCAAAAAAAAAGAGAAGGAGGAGAGCACCATTTAGTATGGAGGCGAGGGAATCTATGTTTAAAATGCATAGAAACAGTAAGTTGAGAAAGAGTTTCGTGAAACAAAATAAAAATTGAAAAAGAAAGTCGTAGGAGCTGAAAGCAGCACAGCTGTGAATCGAAAAAAGACGGCCCTTAACATAACAAAAATTATTTTATTTCGGCAAAAAGAAGGCCTACCTGAGTCTCAGCTCGAGACCTCACATTTTCCTTCTGTGAATGCTTATTTTCATAGATACAATATTTGTATCTCCCTGAGGGGAAACAAGTCGCAAATCAAACGCTAACGCACACAGCTAGACTGACCTGGCCACGTCGGTGGAGCACTCATCGTCTGTGCCCGGGTTAGCGAAGTAGCAGCGCTTGTGGAGCTGGTGAGGGATATAAAAACTTGAACTATGTTGACAGCACTGCGGTATCAAACTAAGATTATGTCAATATCGATAATTCGTATTGATATATTTATGATGCAAATCCACTCGGGGTGGCACGTTGATGCAATGAAATCAGGATTCAGGCATCATGATACCTCACTGAGAAAATCATAAAAATATTTGGTTCGAATACAAAATCTGTTGAAATTTCAGTTCTCACCTCGGTTTCTCTAGCGGAGTCTTGGCTGCCATCACGAGCATCAACAGCTCCAGCCTCGGTTGCTTTTCTGAAAATACGTAGTGCTCATGTTACTATGAATAATATGAAAAACAACTCTAATGAGCGAAAAAAAATGAAATTCAACCATTGCTCTCAAATTTCGAAGCTATTTGCAGATGAACACTTAATTACAACACAAAAATAACTAGTCTTAAGCTAAATTTACACTTGAAAGCTTAAGTTCTCGTTTTTCGTACACGATTATTTAATTTTGACGAAATTAGTTTATAGTTTCCTATTTTCTATTACAAAATAAATTCGGGCGAATAATAAACGTGCACACATAAATGTTAATCGAAGAAAAGACTATTAGGAAGTGCCGGTAAACATTCATGAAGAAAATAACTTTCTTAAGGTACGAAAATTTAGGTTCAAAATATATCAAAATCTACATACGTAAAAGATTACACTAAATAAATTCAATATTACTAATGGAAAATTTTAAACGTTCATACAATTGCCTAATTCTTTCTGCTCGTAAATTCAATATAAAAATGAGCAACGTACTGATGCAAACAATTTCATAAAGGCTAGTATTTTAACGCTCCATTTGAGAGTGTGATACTGTAATGTAAAAACGTCAGTATAAAAAAAACGGACAGGTCATTTTTCGAGCCCGAAAACAATTACCGACTTTCAATGAACGAAATGTTAACTAAAGCATTTCCGCTGATGCTATCTAAAGTAACGAACCACTCACACACAGAAATAATCCATGAAATTAATGAGTGTTATTCCACTCGATTTGGACTAGTGGTATACTTAGATTATAATTTTGCTCAAATTTAATATTTTCCATCATACCGGGTATCCCACAAAAATGTCTCCGACTTTAATTGATTATATCTCCGTTTTAAATTAACATATTTGAATTGTCTTTTTTTCGCAATGTTGTAAATTTGGTTTCCCTTTCGAATAATTCAAGTTTTTGAAAATCGGTTGAATAATCATTTTACAATGATCGACTTACTGAAAAGGGTAGAAAAACTAATTGTTCAAAAGAAAAAAATTTTTCAAACAAAATTATCATTCTTCCCTATTTTGTACCTTCCAAAAAAAACGGACAAACAAAATTTAAAAGAGTTACAAATCATTACCTTGATTAACGTTTAAATAACCAAAGTCATTTAGTATTCTTCGACATACCCTCCATTTCTCTCAAGGTAAGTTACACTTCTAGCCACTATCGAACGAAGAGTTTTGCGGATTATTTCACTGTTTTCTTTCACTTCTTGAAACACTTTTTCAATTCGTTGTCGAAGAATTATTATTGATGGAGATGAAGCATACTTGGTGGTATGCCAGATCCATCATTGTGAAATTATTTTCAACAGGAGGGATTGAGAAATGAAAAAGAACACCAGTGTTGTTTTTAAAACTTTTCCTTTGAACAATTAGTTTTTCTACCTGTTTCAGTAAATCGATCACTGTAGTGTTTATTCAACCAATTTTCAAAAATTTAAATTATCCCAAAAGGAAACAAATTTTACTCATTATGAAAAAAATACAATTCAAATATGCTAACTTAAAGTGGAAGTAAAATCAATTAAAAAGTCTGGGAAATTTTTTTGGGACACCCGGTATAACTCTTCTTGCTATATTAGATGTGGTCCGACCATCAATATCCAATAAACAGTATTTTTTTCCTTAAAATTTAAATACCTGCTCTTGTAAGAATTAGCTTTAACAATGTCCAACAATATTTTAGAACATGATAGGCAGAACATTGTACTCGTAGAAAAAGAACATGATTTCAATTGAAATAATACAGTTGGAAATAGCTCATCAATCTTGCGGCACAGTTCTCTAAGTCTACACGTACATGATGACGGCTTTGCAGTATATCTAACTAAATACGCATAGCATAAGTGTTAGAAATCAGTAGCTTAGTACACAGCACCTCTGCCTCACGAAGAGTATGATTTTGAGTGAGATTCTCTCAATTTTGGTTTGTACAACACCTACAAACCAAGTAAACTTTGTCACTTTCAGCTTAATCCCCTTTCACATTTAACAGACCAAGTAACAATCATGCGTTATTTTCACTTCATTTTTACAGAAAACATTCTTAGTGTGAGTATAATCGTAAACTTTGTATAAACGAAAACTCTCAAAAAAATAAACACATCTCTTTAGTTGACAGCGATAAAAGTAGATTTCAGTATAGGTATGAAATTTCGCATTTTTATACTTCACGGTTGACATTCAACGCCGAAAATACACCGCGTAGCCAGCTCTCATCCCTGGTACAAGTGTTACGACATGAAAGTATTGCAAGTCCTGTACCCTTGCTCTCATTTTGGAGAGCGATCAGTATTTATATATTGCAGGATAGTCCGTTAAACATAGCGCTAATGTGGCTGCACTTGCTTATGCGAACAGGCAGAAGCAATGGAGCGTATACAAAACTGAACAAACGTACATCTTTTCGTAACGCTTGCGTTATTATATCGAGCCTAAAATTAACTTTTCTTTCAATTACACAGAATATAAAGTCATTTCAAAAGGGTGCACAGAAGAATTTGATAGCATCATGTCACTACTACTTGGACAACGACGCTAATTTCCATTTCTACGCAACTACGGCCACGCACAAAATTTATGTTACACGCTCACACTTTCATCTCGCAAACGCAGATTCTCCAAAAAAGAAGCAGTGTAGCTCCAGCACTAGCCTACTGCCATTCTCCAGGTACCCGTACCAAATTCTTCTTGTAGCGTGTTTTATCAACCTTTGTACAAATACACGCTCCGATACACACCCTCCAACGTACTCCTATCAACCACCATACACACACGCTCCGACACACTCCTACCAACCTTTCTGACTCGCTGGCTCGCGTCTTGCACGCTCTGCGGCGGCGCCGACGTGACCGGGCAGCAGCGCGCAGCTCTGCCGCGCCGTCCTCTCCCCCGCTGCTCGAATTCGCGTACTCCTGCCGAGTGAGAGTGCGTTAGCAACGAAAACAAGAAAGCTAACAAAACATTCATTACGCATAAAAGACTGTTGAAGGATGGTAAATCATAATACGTTGAAAGAAAGAATAACTGCCCCCCCTCATAAATACCCCGAACACCCTACAAAAAATGTACCAACATACAACGATGCTTCAATCAAGAAAATCTCCTACAGCATGTTGTGTAAAACTTTTCCGCACTCATTTGCACTCACTGAAGAGGAAAAACTACCCCCTCCCCCCAACATCGTTGCAATAACTGCTCCACAAGAAGATCTGAGTTTACCGCTGAGGAGCCCTTCCTCTCAGTCGAGCATCTCACCCAAGTTTACCCGGACTATGAGGAAGTCGGTGCAGAACCATAATCTAACGAAATCTCCGCTGCAGCCAATCAAGTGATTGCACACCACAAAACATCAAATGCTGAAATAACTTTCACTATTTTTAACTATCAACAACTTTTTAAAGCTAAAGCTGAGAGTGACTCCAAACGACAAGGGGATATGAAGTAAGAAGTTCTGCATCAAATGTACCTGAGAGGAATACAAAATCTTTCCAAAGCAAACTTTTAAGAGGCGTTCCTAAGAGCAAATGACACCTTATCTCTGGAGGAGGCGGAGGAGCTGTGGTCGGCGTGGTAGAGCTGCTCGGAGGGCGTGGCGGCGCTGCTGCCGCTGCAGCTGCTCGCGTCGCACGGCGGGGCGCCCAGCAGTTGCACGCGCTCGCTTCTCTGCGGGTGGAAGATTGCCCTTGGGATTCAGTGTAGGCTTGAAGAGGGAAGACTCCTTCAGCGTAATTCTGAACTAAAGAAAACTACACTCGTCAAGAATGAAATATTTGATGTTGGTTAGGGTTGAACCATAATACGATGTTGTTGCTTGATGTTATTCACTAAAAATAGCGATATGTAAACAATTCCTGATGCTCCTAATTTGCATATACAAAGAAGCTATTAATTTGAAAGCCAGCCAATTCATATTTCAAAAACATTCACGCACCATGATTGTCGACTTCTACTAAAATATCGGCAAATAACAGTGAATGTGAATTTCTCCGCAAACGGGTTCTTCTCGATAATATATCAAAGATTGAATTTTGGTGATGTGAAAATGAACATAAATAAGAAGCGCGATACCAAGACAAACACTCCAATGATCAACGTAACCCCCGACTTGAATCCTTCACCACAAATCCAGTAGTACTGTATTAAACAAACCTGTCCCCGAACACCGAGGACAATCTAATTCATGATTTGAGGGGAAAATATTTCATTATTACACTTAAATTGAGAAATTTAAAAATTTCACAATGAAACGATGCGTAAGCCCTGAAGTGAATATGTATTCATGCGATAAAACTAATTCCAGTATTTAAGAAGTTGTTTTCAAATTGGTGGCTATGGAAGTTAAGTAGACGTCGCACTGTGGCTATAAGTACACTGAAGATTCCGCAGGTAAAAACAAAGAAGCACAAATAGAAGAACAATTTAAATAATCTTTCACCACTGTTTGAGCTTCGGATGCCATGAAAATTCATACACCACTACTAGAACAGACTACGATGCGACGCTAAATCAAGCTCACAAAAATCAACCCTTCTTTTAGGTATTTCGAGCGCCTTGAAGCGGCCAAACGACTCTTGCAAGTAGCAGGCACCGGTAAATAACTAATAATTGAACCATATATTCTAACAAAAATCACCGTTCGTAATTAATACAGCACCCACACGAAGAGGCGGTAGCGAAGATTCCCTCACCTTAGTTAAGAACGGAGACCGCGTATCCACCGGCAGCCCAACGGGTCTAAGACCGGTCTTATATTCTGATCCATCGGGGCCGAAGTAGCGCCCCTGGAACAGATAAGCACATCACAACCATGCAGGAGGAGAATACCTGAAATTTATGAACTGAAACGGCAACTGTGATTAATGAAAACGTTGAAGGACGGGGTATTATGAGGTCAAGGATGATTTTACGATCAATGTAGTCATATTCAAAATAGTTCGTCGGATTATTTGTTTACAAATGCAGGAACAGCGATGAGGAACCACACGCGCACAAATACTCTTTGAAGGTTAGTCATTAATACACCATACGATCTAACTTAGATGATCGGTAAGTATTGTAGTTCAGATATCGAAAACAAAACTCAAGTAAATTGCCTTGGGAGAAGGCGTAGGGCAGAATTCCAGTGAATGATACGGCTCCATAATTATCGAGTAAGCAGAAGACCAAAAATAGAGAAGAAATAACACACTATCAGCTTGAAAGGATACGACTCTGATAAGACGATGAAGACGCCTTAAGCAGTAGAGATATGGCTTTGCTAATTTCTAATCACGAAGTTATTCGTAATTACCGAATAACGAACGGTAGATTATATAAACTATAAAGTTAGCCAACTCTCTAATTCTGATTTCTAACTCTCTAATTCTGATTTCGTTGACACCTACCAGTTAGAGTATAGAGAAATCAATTCATCAATACTTTTTCACAGTAAACAAGTTATTTGAAAACGAAATTAGGCCAAACAAAGTTCCTCAATGAACTTGTAAGTAGATGTCGTTAATGAATTCAGCACGACATGCATAACTGACCGGCTCGAGGTCGAAGAGAGTCTCCTTCAACAGTCGCAACAGCTGCAGAAAGGAATCTCATTATTTTCGCTGTACGGTATGACCGTATGAGTGCGTCATCAGCGAGAGTATACACACAGTACGTCATCAATAACAAGATGCGGAGGGGATGAGGATTCATCCACTTCCCCTAAAAACTAGATCGAAAAACACTCATTGCTTTCCGAGTAATATTGGAGGATGCAGAGAGCATGGACGTGCTTCATCTTATCTCCCTAATGAGCTTACAAGAAAAACTTTGTTGCCGTTAGTCGTCTGAACTCAATAGTAGCTTAGGACTGTATGATCAACACTGTGTCAGCGTGTAATTTAAACGATTGACAACTAAAATTCAGACCTCACGAAAGACCATTTTCACTTTGGCAGAGCAATCGTGAAAAAACTCAATATCAGCGAAAAGACTAGAATCTACGGACGGATTTACTTTGCGTCCAATAGAGAAAGAAACTGGCAAGATCTGAACTTGCGTAAGAAGGCATCAAAAAGAATAAGAAGATAACATTTTACTTTATCAAGTAAATTAATTTCGTGTAGCTTGAGCGTTTTTGACCGGTAAAACCTAACAGAGTGACACGCACGGCTACTGGGATAATATGCCATGTAGTCATCGTCTCTCACCTGAATAAAGGCAGGGTCCTCATCGTCTCCTTCTTCTCCAGCCTCCTGAACGAGCTCCTCTTCGAGCAGCGAGGCAAGGAGCCCGAACCGCCGCGATGGACCAGCCTCTCCCTTCTTGGGAGTTGTGTTCGGGGAGGACTTGGGAGAGTCGAGGCTGGAGTCATCGCCGCCGCGATAGCGCCAATGTGCCCACAATCGCCAGCACACCAGGGACCCCACGCCCACCAGCAGCACCACGCTGCCAGCCCGCACTGAGGGACACCACAGAGTTAAAAGTGTGCAGTTCAAAATTGCCCTGCCATTTAATACACATTTTGAATTTGAGGTTCTATAATTTGCCTGAAGAGAATAACAGTAAAACGACTTCCATGCCTGCCACGGGGAGGAATGAAAGCTTTCCTAGTATCTGATCAGTAAATAACATGCATAGCCGAGCTTATTCTCACCACATAAGTCTAATTCACATCTATCACTGCCCGAGTCCTAAATAACTCGTAAGGACTTCAACATTTTCATTAACTATAAAGGTTTTACAGAACAGTACGAGCAATTGGCACACGTAATGAATTATTTAGCACTAAGGTGTCAGTTATTTTGGCATTTGAAAAAGTTTCAATTCAGCACACGGTTGAGTCGTAGAGCCTTAGTAATTTCCCTGGTAAACTGCCACATGCTACCTCAGTCAAATGCTATCCGTTTTATAGAAGTGGCATTCCCTTCTGAGAACTTTACTTCACCACTTTTCCCTGTAGAAGATTAGATTAGATTATTAGTTAGTTTAAGCCTCCCTATCCTCAACAAATGAGATCCAAAGAGAGGAAGGAAGAAGGCACCATTTAGTATGGAGTTAAGGGAACGTGGAATCTATGCAGAAAGGGCATAGAAACAGTAAGATGAGAAAGAAGTTCATGAAACAAGATCAAAGTTGAAGAAGAAAGTAGTAGGTGTTGAAAAAACAGGACAGCAGTGAACCGAAAAAAAGTTGGTCCGTAACAAAACAAAAACCTATGATATTTTAACAAAACGAAAGCCTACCTAACATTTAGCTCGGGCCCTCACATTGTCCCCCTGGGAGCGCTAATTCCCATAGATACAATAGTTGTATCCCCCTGAGGGGCTTTCCCTGTAGAAACAATGCATGCGTAAAGATTCAATGATTGTGCAGTATTAGAAAATAGTTCATGATATTCCAACGATCCTTGAACCCTGTGCAATACCTAGGCATCTAACCATACTATACGCATGAGAACTTACAACAAAACGAATTTTACGAATTCGTCTTTATGATGCGAAAACGATGGAAAAAGTTTCGAGTGAAGGCATTAAATTGAGGACACTCGTTCAGAAAGTCAGAGCCACGAAACACCGGACTCCTTACATAAGATCGAAAAACAAACAAAAATGAAAATTGTGAGCAAAGCCAACAACGTACAAAACTTGACACACAGCAGTTCCCGGCAACAAGTGTTGCTGGTTCTACCATAACCGCTACGATTGCTTGTGGGAAACACTCACTCCCTATGATATACTGATGTTGACTGGACTCGTGTATGCGTGGATAGAAAAACAATCACCGCACTCTTATTAGGCGACATCGTTACGTAATCGAAGGTGCAACATCGGTTGACACGTACTTCCACATGGATCATATTGGAAATGAAAGAATCAATTTCCAGTCGAAAATTTGGAGAACACAAGAAAAGTATTTATGGGATTACTCCCACGCCACAAGAGCCAACTTTGTTAGCAGCAAATATTCCACTGAGTTTTGCAACATATTTTCTACTAAAACTGTTTCAAAAGCATGGAACCAAAGTTTTCCTGAATTTCCATAACGCCAATTATAACCGTCTTCTCAGTTAAAATCTGAAATAGCGGCCAAAGCTGCCTTGCGCAGTGCAAAACTGCGCAGCTTCACGCAGAAACTACGCTAAAGATCTCCACTGTGGACAAATGGACATTCTTGCGCAACCGATGCGTGGCACCGGCGCTGCCAGCCACGTGAATCGAGACCGGGCAACAATTTTTTATATGGCCCCGGATAACGAAACGAGGTGGCTGCAGATCGCAAAGTTACCACCTAATTACGAACGAGCGGGCTTGAAATATTCGTTACGTATCAATCTTATGCTAGTTTTCATAAGGTATTGAAACACGAACATCATTTCAGCAGTAGTAATTTATTAAAGAAGCAAATGGATCAAAAACATAAAGGTATACTAAGCTCACAACTTGATCCACTAAATTATGTATTTGTGTAAAATTCCAGCATAGTTCTAGTAATACGTCAAATAGGGAAAAATGGAATGATAGCAAAAACTAGATTTAAGCCTCCCAAACCCCAACAAATGCGTTCCAACGAGAGAAAAATAGAAGGGACCAATCAGTATGAAGTTAAAGGAATGCGGAATTTATGCACAAGGTATGTTCCCACATAAGATCCCCAGCGCATTGAAACAGTATGTTAAGCAGGAAGGTTATGAAACATGATAAAAGTTGAAGAAAAAAGTTTGGGGCTCTGAAAAACCGGATAGCAGAGAACCGAAAAAAGATAGTCGTTAACATACAAAGAATATTTCTTCAACTTCAACAAAAAGAAGGCCTTCAAAACTTTCAATCCGGAACCATACATTTTACGTTCAGAAATAGTTGTATCCCAATGGGGGGTTGGCAGCAAGAACTATGTTTAGAAGTAAACCTTAGAGCATCTAAGCAGTTATTAACCGCATTACAAATGCTAAGCAAAATCAGTTACAACCGGAACGTCCCCTAAATTACTTATCTCAGATGTGTACGAAAATAAAAGAGTCAAGAAAGATAAATATACATATCTGGACAAGCAGGGGCGCATGTAGTACGTGGCTTGATGCGCAGCAAAGTTACTCGAGCAAATTATGTTCTATATGAGGCAATTGAAACGAACGTGGCAGCCTGCGTACCTTTTCAACTCAAATAACCCTTGAAGTCATTCGCAATGAAATTAAATTAAATTAGACTATAAATAAAGGACACTGAGGTAAATTTTAGAAACCTTACCTAGGTATCTGATTCTGCGAAATCATTTTTCTAATAAAGTTTGGAAGCTTCTACAAGTGACAACTGAATTGTTCAAGTTTTTTCGATTTGTCTTTATCCACGAAATGAACAATACGAGAAAGCAAAATCTTGAACTCGGCTGTCGCAGCTTTGCAATGTGTGAATTTCAGTGAGAGGGAAATTCCGGAAGCAGTTAGATGACAACTAGGAAGATGGGAGGCGAGGCGAGCTGTGCAGCGAACCATGACAGCAATCAAGCCTTGGCGCTCGTGCAGCGATGCGAACAAGCACGCGTATTGAGATGTAAATATCGCATTTTAAAACAAAGCATCGCTAATAGGTCAATTTTACAATCACATTTTACCTATAATTTAGTTAGTTTTTAGATCTCTTGAAATATGGGGAACGAGTGAAATGCAAGCCCATTGAAAGAAAAGGTTTCCCCTATTTTACCCATCTTTTCAGTCATCCGCTCCCATGGCGCTTGCTTCGGCAATAACTAGCACTTTTTCATCCAGAGTACATTGCTCTACTATGCGTCACGAAACAAACTGAAAACAGTATTTGTCCATAGCCCTCAAGTGCGGTTCAGACACTGTGTATATTCACCATAAAAAGCTATCACCTCTCTGGGTTGGTAACCGATGTAACAGAAGTGAAAACTCCCTCCCGAGCGCAACATGGTATAATGAACCATTGGCTACTGTACACTGCATACGGTAAAAATAAAAATATATCAACGATGAAGAAACATTGCTGTAAAAGAGAAGTCAGAGATAAATAGGTGATCCAAAAACTAATAAGGGGAGCTAATATAGAACTGAGGTAAATCAACATTAATTCAACCGAAATCTTAGGCAACTAAAACTTTAACCAACTAAAATCTCTGGTAACTAAAACGAAAAACGACTAAAATCGAAGATAATTGAAATCCAGGTCAACTGAAATCTGCTGCAAATCCAAATCTGGAACAACTCGCACAATATTAGATAGCAAGTAAGATGAACGGTTCCGTAACCCCTAAAACCGGGTTTTAAAGAAAATAAATAGGCATCTTGAAGTCTTAAATAGAAGCAGCAGGGAATTTATGCATATGGCTTCCCCACACTGTTCATCTGAAGATTTAAGGAAGCTTACGAAATAAGATGAAAGATCAAGAAGAAAGGGAGAGGTGCTAAAGGAAAGGACAACGGTGGACGGAAAACAACTCCGTGACAAAAACAAAAAATATGCGTATCATCGAAAGGAAAACTATCTTACCTTCTAATTGGAACATCGCATCCTCCTTTCCCCGAGGTACTAATTCCTATAGATACAGCAGTTGTATGTCCTTATGATGACTGATTCAGATTTGAAAAAACTTTTTGCGTTACTTATTTCTCAGTAGAAACCGCATTTCTTTATGCATCTTCTGCACGATTCAGTTGGTGAACTCCATTCGAAAATAGTAATAACATGCCGTGAATAAAAAAAACACAAATTGTAACGGTTCTAATATTACAAATAATGCTACAAAAACTGTAAATCATAAGACAACACTTTGTGTAACAGACGCGTATTGAGAAATTATGTTGATTGGTTGAAATGAGTGTATTGCTGTTCATGAGAAAAACAGATGACTCAAGATAGACGTTTTTCTGCGGCCTGTGCGTGACTGGTGCGTCTGCAAGGGACTCGAGGAGGAACCTGAGAACGGGCCACTCGGCTCCTTTCTCTACCCATGTTCTATTCCAAATCTAATGCAACTCAAATATTAGGCAACTCAAATTTCAACTCTAACCTAAGGCAATTTGAAATTAAGGGTAATTCAAAACAAGTGCAAATAAAGAGAAGGGTTAATAAAAACAAAGCAGTTTACATTACAGTTCAACGAGAGTTCGATCCTTGGCCAGACAGGCCTCCAGAATTTATAAAATGACTTTCTTTCAAGCAGCAAAATAGTAATGCAACACAAATACGACACAAAACTAAGGCTATACGAAAGGTAACTGTAACACGAATACAATTCAATTCAAGGTAACCTAATATTAAGACAACACATTGCTGACGCAAGTGACGGTTGGGAGCCGCAGCGCACCGTTCACATCACCGTTATATGCCTGTCATGCATTCCGTAGAGACAAAGTTGAGTCGACAGTGAGTGAAGTAGCGTTTCATTTCTTCAAAAATAAACAGCAAATACTGTTACCAAACAAGGCGCGTCTAAGTTAATTTTCTGGCGACAGACACGAGCCACGAAGCTCTCACTTTTTCAGAGGTCAAGTTTTTCAAGCGTTAAATGAAGGGGAGAAGTAATCATAGAAAACGATTGTTTTCTTTTCTATTCTATGAAAGCAACAATTGTACGTTGCTGGCGTTTTGTGCCAAACGCTTCCGTTACGAAGACAAGGTATGAAAGAAAGTATAGCTCAGCTCCTAACCTACCTACATTCAAGTCTGAGAACATTCGGTGTGTATACGAGCCACTGTGGAGCATAGGGTAGGATTTTAAGAAGCACATCGCAGTTGAGGAACGCTATATTTATCTTTTACTAATGAATTCGTTGAAAACAGTTGAATGAAAGTAAACTTGAGAGAAATCTGTGTAATTTTCTTAGACGTTTTTTCCCGCAACAGCCGCGTTATTCTGCGACGATGAAACAACTTTTGAGTATTTTCAAGCCCATCATCATTACGCAAGTTTTTATTTACAATTAACAGAAAACCACAGTCACGAGTTGTCTTCAGGTTCCAGCGCTCGCTCACTGGAGCGAAGCTTTAAAATGAACCGAGCAATGGACGTGACTAAGAAAATACTCCGAAATCAAGACCTCGTTCGCATGGACCTTAGAACCGATGCTCCACACGAATTCTTCTCGAGTTTAACCAAAATCGTTGTAAAAACCAGTACGATAAATGTTTACGACTTTAAACAACTTTCGTGATACCTCAAGCCTTTCCGCCTTTAAAATAAACTTAAAACGATGAAAAACACTGAAATTTTGATCCACGTAAGTAGTCAAATTTACATGCTCGGTCAACTGGTAGTACACAAGCGAACAGAATTTTCAAAAAACGCCAAGTAATGCACGCCCAGTGGAAGCTGAGCGTAACACAAACGAATAAAGCAGCACAATCTCGGCACCGAAGCTCACAATGACGCATTAAAAAAGAGAATAACAGTCACACATTTCCTCGAGTGTAGTCGAACGCAACAATGCAAGGAAGCGTTCACACTCGGCTAAGAGGCTCAAATGGCAGACGAAGGAGGTTATCTTTATTAAATCCAAGACCTCGCCAGGCGAGCAAAAGTTCATGGAGTATATGACAGCAGCAACGAGTTCATGAGCGCGAACTTTACACGAAGGTAGGCACGTTCTCAGTTCAAATTTGTTCGCAGTCTTAATTAATTACACGCTCAACCATCATGCGTATCAAAAAATTCATGCATTTTAAATTCATTTTTCTGTGCAAAATTTTACCAGCCACCAACTGTGACACTCCCTACATCTTATTATAACTGTCGTACGGTGAATGAAATACTTAATCCCACATCAGACTTTCACCTTATTTTCAGAGCAAACCGTGACAAGATTATGTACACATTGCTTTGTTGGTCAAATTCGCGTAAATTCAAACCGAAACGATTGCGTAAGTGCGACAACTCGTGTAATCGGCGTTGGTCCCACTACAATACAGGGTGTTTCAAAAATACACGGCATAATTTCAGGTATGTATTTCCCACATGTAGACAATCAAAATAGTTCATTACAACATATGTCCGGAAATGCTTCATTTCCGAGTTATGGCCTTCACAACAT